>PVHT020000093.1:6468629-6562248 GCA_004024745.2 Catagonus wagneri | reverse complement strand
ATGGCTTGGACCTGGCGTTGCTGTGGCTGTGGTATAGGCTGGCGGCTACAGCTCTGATTTGACCCCTAGCCTGGAAACCTCCATATGCCATGGGTGGGTCCCTACAAAGACAAAGGATAGAAAAAAAAAGAATAAGAGAAGAAAAAGGGAAAAAGGAGAGGAGGATAGTTAGAGGAAGAAAGAGAACCACAGATAAGAGAAGGAGGCAGAGAGAACCGAGATTAGAAAGCTAGAAAAGAGATTTTTAAAAAAGCTGCTTTGGCCGCTTGCCTGCTTGTTCCCCAGACCCTCAACATAGAGTGAAAGTTGTAAGAAGAAGAATTTAATGTGGTAGCTATCAGGGTGTGCAGGCTTTTGTAAAGGGCCAGGTGGTAAATATTTCAAGCTTTGTGGACTGTTTGGTGTCTGTCAGCTGCTCAGCCCTGCCATTATAGTTTGAAGTAACCCTGAATAATATGTAAACAAATGGGAGTAGCTATGTTCTGATAAACTTTTTTTATTTTTAAAATTGTTATTTATTAAAGTATAGTTGATTTATAGTGTTCATTCAGTTTCTGTTGTACAACAAAGTGACCCAATCACACACATTTCCCTGTGCTGTACATAGGGCCCCATTGCCCATCCATTCCAAATATAGCAGTTTGCATCCAAAACCCCCGAACTGCCTGTCCATCCCACTCCCCCTCCCCTCCCCCCTGGCAACCACAAGCCTTGGCCTTGATGTATTTCTATTTTGTAGGTGGGATCATCTGTGCCATGTTTTAGATTCCACAAATAAATGATATCATTTGGTATTTGTCTTTTTCTTACTGGCTTACTTCACTTAGTATGAGAATCTCTAGTTCCATCCATGTTGCTGCAAATGACATTAGTTTATCTTTTTTATGGCTGAGTAGTATTCTGTTATATATATGTACAACATCTTCTTAATCCATTTATCTATCAATGGACATTTAGGTTGTTTCCATGTCTTGGTTATTGTGAATAGCGCTGCAATGGACATAAGGGTGCATGCGTCTTTTTCAATGAAAATTTTGTCTGAATATATGCCCAGGAGTGGGATTGCTGGATCGTATGGTAGTTCTATATTATTTTTTCTGAACTACCTCCATACTGTTTTCCATTGTGGTTGTACCAATTAAAATTTTATTTTTCTGCAAAATAGATGGTCTAGGATGTAGTTTGCTGACTTCTGACCCAATGTATATTGCTGCTAAATGTTCAGTGTAAACTACAGTGTAGGGATTAAATGAAAGAAAACCAAAGTGTCTGCATCAAGACTCATTCATGATATGAACTAACAACAAACTAGGAATGCAGTGAGCCTTCCTCACCCTGATAACGAGTATCTAACAAAAAATTATGGCAACATAAATCTTAAAGGTAAAACGTTATATCTTTCAAAGAAAGTAAGACAGGAATGTTTCTATTTCCTACTTCATTTATCACGATACTGTTAATTTTGGATAATACAATAAAACATAGAGATATTTATGAGTATGAGGTAGAAGGAAGAGACAAAGTTCGTTCTCACGTGTAGGTTATATCATTATTAAAGAAATAGAAGATAATCTACAAGCTATTTGAACTAACAAGAGCATTTACAAGGCTTCCAAGTATAAAATCAATGTATGCAAATTAATAATATTCTTATAGTAGTAAAAGCTAACATTTACGTTGGGTTACTATGTACCAGGAACTTTATATGTATTAACCTGTTTACATCTCACAACCACTTTGTGAGGTAGCACTGTTATTACCATTTGGCATATGAGAAAACCAAGTCACAGAGAGTTGAAAGAATTTGTCTATGGTGACAGTTAGTGTGTGAAATCAGGGCAAATTGACTCTAGAACTGGTGATAATACTCCTTTTTCTTTCTTTCTTTTTGTTTTTCTTTTTGTGGACACACCTATGGTATATGGAAGTTCCTGGGCCAGGGGTCGAATCAAAGCTGCAGCTACAGTCTATGGCACAGCCAGAGCAATGCCGGATCCAAGCCATATCTGTGACCTATGCTACTACTTGCTTCAGTGCTGGATCTTAACCCAGTGAGCAAGGACAGGAATTGAGCCCATATCCTCACACAGACCATGTTGGCTCCTTAACCCACTAAGCCACAATGGGAACTCTGCTCCTCTTACTCTTATACACCAGAAATAGTCCATTGAAAATATAGTAGAAAAAGTGCTTTTCATAATATCAGCAAAAACTGTATGAGTCTATGGATTAAAAGTAAGAAAAATCTGTAAAATCATTATGGAGAAAATATAAACATTATTGAGAGATGGAGAAGAGGACTTTAATAATTGGTGAGATAACACTTTATTTAAATTCATATATTGGATGTTTCAGTACTGCAGAGTTCTATTACAGTGTGTGTGTTTGTGTGTGAGAGTGAGTTTATAGATTATAAAACTCAGATGCAAATGTAACATTGCAAGCATAGCCAGCCAATTCTGAAATACACACGTAAAAAAGCAAAAAACAATGATTTTCCTGTATATTGATTTATAAAAAGATTTTAGCACATGGTTCAGTTTGGAGTTTGGAGTTAGCCTAGGGAATAGACAAATAGATCAAATCAAACAGAATAAGCAGCTTGACAAGATACTCACATGCATATGGGTCCTTGGTATATGATGGAGGTGGAATTGCTTATTAGCACAGAAAGAATGGATCCTTTATTGATTTTTTTTTGTTGTTGTTGTTAAAAAATTGTTAGGAGTTCCCCCTGTGGCACTGTGGGTTAAAAATCCAGCTGCGGTGGCTCGGGTCACTGCGGAGGAGTGGGTTCAGTCTGCTAGTCCGTAAATTAAAGGATCTGGTGCTATAGTAGAGGTTGCAGCGCGACTGAGATTCAGTCCATGGCCCAGGAACTTCTGTATGCTGCAGATGCAGCCATAAGAAAGTAAAATGAAATTAGGTCGCTACCTTAAGCTATTTATTTTTATTTAAGGTGAATTAGAGAGCATATGTAGAAAACAAAACTTTATGACTGTATGTAGGAAATATAATTATAAGATGTTTGATAGATAAAGATATTAGAGGATGTCGTTATGACATCAGGATAGGAAAAACCAATGGATTGGACTACTTGAAATTAGAGATCTTCTGAATGACTAATTACCTCTAACAAGGGTAAAAGTAGGCCACGTTCTGGTAGAAGATCTTGGTAGATATACATCAGGCCAAAAGCTCCTTCCTAGAGGTTATTTTTAAAAAGGCAAATGATAGTCAGATAGAAATATGGGCAAAGAGTACAAACAGGCCCCACATAAAAGGGGAAATCCAGAGAGCCACGACATGTGTGACAACATGCTCAGATCACACTAGGGAGTAATCAGAAAAATGTAAATTAATAGAAAACTGAGATGCCATTTTACTTGTATTATTTAGGGAAAAAAAATCTGTTGTTGCCAAGCATTAATGAATAAGTAGGAAAGCAGTCAGAGAAAGATGGCTCACTTCTTTGGAGAGTAATTTAATAATGCCCATTAAAGTTTAAAGTACACATATCCCATGACCTCATAATTGTCTCTAGGTAAATGTCTTAGAGGATTCTTCATGTGTATACAAGGATTTCAGGCAAAATTGTTTACAATACCAAAAACTTAGAAAAATTCCAGTAAGCCTTAGTATATAAATGGATAAATAAATTCTCAAGCAGGCATACAATAGATTATTGCATTAAGTTAAATAAATTAGCTCCGTTTCTAATACTCATTCAACGGATATTTACTGAGCATCTACTTCATGGTATTGACTGTTTATGTGTTCAGGAGGCCTTATTGACTAAAACAGAAAAGAAATCCCTCTATTTCTTTTACAGTCTAATGATGAGAAGGCAACATATTATAAACAAAATGAATGAATAAATTTAATAGCTTGTTCAAAGTTGGTAAATGCAATGGAACAGATCAACAGTAAAAGATTTTGAAGTCTTTCATTGGAATTGATAAAAGAGGTTTTCAGAAAATAAAGCAAAAATCTTAAATAATACTCTATAGCATTTACAAGTACATATAAATGGAGTAGAATATGAAAATATTACTGCCTAGTGACTGACTCTGAGGGAGAGAGAGAAACGGGCTTCAGGAAATCAAAATTACTTCATCTGTAACTTTTCTAAAAAAAAAATCCAAAGCAAATAGAATACAACGTAATCTTTAAATTTTAGATAGTGGGTACGTAGGTATTGCTTTATTTTCCTTTGTACTTTTTATATATTAAAAGAAATAATTGAATAAGAAAATGTCCGACCCGCAGTGAATGTTAGCCTTTGCTGCTACCATTGCGATATTGTTCCTATTTAGTTCTCTGCCTGAAGTGGCCTTAAATAACCCTGTCTGCCTGACTCCAGTCCTGGCTGGTCTTTGCCACTGAATTAGCTCTACTGCCCTAGTTGACATGAAGGGATTTGGCGTTTTGAGCCAAACTTTGTTACTTAAATTAAATTCCAAGGCAATAGCTTTTTTTTTTTTTTTAGCTAAACTCTAGTTCTACAGAGTACCTGCGGAGAGACAGTGTATGCATGATTTAGGTAAATTGCTAGTAAAGGATTTGTTTTAATTACTTTTAATATCTAAATTGTTCTAGAACTTCTAAATAGACTCCATTTGAAGTCCCACGCGGAGAGGTGAATGTGTCTTTCTAAGCTTGTTTACTCCAGGGCGCAGCCTGTTAGCCATCCAGGTGGATCTTCCTTCTGTTCAGCAGGCGGTGGAACTGGGGGAGGGTAGGCTGCCCACTCAGCGTGGGGGATGGGAAATCTCCAGGGGTGTGTGTGTGTGTGTGTGACACAGCCACTGCTTACCTCTCCACTCTGAGCAAGGGGTTGGGCATGGATCAATAAAGTTAGGTCTTAAGCGGAGTGAAAAAAATAAATTTATCATGGCATGTGACAAAGATAAAGGAAATCAAGCTTGCCTTTGGTGTTCTCCAGCTCCCCTTTCAGGACCCTGTGCCCCTCATCTAACTTCTTGGCCACTGCTCTTCTGGAAGCCCAGTGCCTCACTGTGCCCTGACTACCCAGCATTTCCTTCAGGTGACTCCAGAGCCACCTATTTGTAATGGATTTTATCTTTAGAATTATTCTGTTCTGTTTCTCCCCACAAGCTTCTCACCCCTTGTACCCTCCTGCTTCATTTCAGCAGAAAACATTGTTTCTATGTCTTCATACTGGCTATTTCTCGGTTCCCCTATCTAGACAGAATTCATGTCCTTACTTTCTGGGCTTCCGCTCACCTGGCCAGGCTCACATGTCAATGTGTTGTGACCCCATTACTTACACTGCAGCCACTTATTTCCTGCCAATGCTCTGGGAGCTCTTAATACATAACCTCTATTACCCCGTCTTACCCACTCTGCTATTATTGCCCGTTGATGCACTGAAGCTTCTCTTTAATGGTAGAGAATGCATTTTATTTGTTTGTGTTTCTCCAGCATATAGCGCCTGACCATAGATCCTGAATGAATGAATGAATGAGTGAATGAGTGAGGGAATAGAAACTTCCATTTTAATCAGTATCAGGAAGATACACGAACTGAGGTGATACTGGTTTTGGGGAGCCTGCGTGTCAGATATTTCTGCCCTCTCTCCCTCGGTATTACACTGCCCAGGCATTATAAGCAGGAAGCCTCCTCCGTCCCACAGATACAGCCCTGCCCTAAAATCTGCTGATCCCAACCCGCTATCTGTGCCTCATTTTTGTTTCCTCACTTTCAGGATTGACTCTGGATTCTGGGGATTTCAGAAGAGCCTCCTTGCAGCTTTCTGCTCTGGGAGATTTGCCCCCCTCCTTTACCTGACCACAGATGTGCTAATTACAGTCATTTACAGGAACTACTTTCATTTATTATTTAATCCATAAAACTCTGTAATTCAATATGAGTGCCATCATTTATTCCTCTAAGATGAATCGAACATCTCACAGCCCCTGTGCAAGGTGTTGGAGATAAAGGGATTGAATTTGCATGTCAAGATTAACTTGGTTGCATTTTGGGTTTGATTGGAATCTGAAAAGGTCTTTATTTACACAAGCTGTTTTTTATGTTCTCTTCCTCCCATAGCATGTTAGACAGCTCACACCATTAAAATGATGGGCATTTTGATTCTCTGTCCAGAGGAAAGAAGACAGGCTCAAAAGGTGTGGGCTGTGTGTCTGTAGCATCTTGGGGCCAAGCCTCCAACACCACCTTTGATCTTCCCACTCCAGCCATTCTAGGCCGTTCCACCTGTTGCTCCCTGCTTTGGAAGCTCCTCAGCTGGGTTGTCACTATCTTTATTCACATTATTAATTTGAGTAGCTAGCCTGTCTTCTCACAAGTAATAAGGAGGTAATTTGCAGGACAGTTATCTTCCATGTGGCCAGAATTCTTCAGTCAGTGGAGTCTGACTACATTGGTTTTTACTCTAGAAAGCCTGGAATAATGTTTGTTTCTGAGGGAAAAATGAATGTTCTGTAGCTTCATGTGGCAACCAAATTGGAAAACTGTCTATGGGCATTTGTGTTGTTTGTTTGGAATGACCTTCCTAAACTGTCTAGAGCCATGGAGGCCTTCTAGGGTGGGCAGTTGTGAGACTGCACTGCTCAGATTTCCAGATGTAGGGAGTGTGATAAACTGACCAGTCCAATTGCGGTGCTCTAAAAGCCATTACTGATGCTGCCTGTAAGCACCTCTCAGCCAAGGACTGAGCATGGCAAGGGTACTGAGGCCACCCATTCCTGGAAGACATAGGACTTTTCTCTGGCCTTACCAAACTTGCCTTAGACCTGCACTACAGTCTCAGACTTTCTATCCACCCTTCCTTCTCTTTCTTCTTCTCTCAAGTTCAGACCAGCTTTGTGGGCTCATGATTCTCTCAGCCTCCACCAGTACCCTCCTCATTTGCTCTCATAGGAATTTCCTCTAATGTATTAGTTTGCTAGGGCTGCTGTACAAATCCCCATGTCTTCACTTGGTCTCCTTCTTTGTCTCTCTGGGTCCTAATTTCTTCTTCCTGCAAGGATACCAATCCTAATATAATCCATCCTAATAATCTCATTTTAACTTAGAGACCCTTTAAGCTCTTTAAAATCCTTTGGTGTCTTTAGAGATCTCCAAATGCAGTCACATTCTGAGGTGATGTGGGTTAGGACTTCAACATATGAATTTTGGGAAAGGGGCCACAATTCAACCCATAACACCTAATAAATATCTTTCACATTTAATCCTGTCTTGGTGTTTGCATTTTGGAGGACATGGACCAATCCACCCAGCCTCTCTACTGGTCTCACTGGACCAATACCCCCGGCCTCCTCACTGGTCTCATGGAGTTCAGACTGCAATGTGGTGAGTTTGCTTTGCTAAGCCCCTGAGACACCAGAGCAAGTGCAGTAGGAGCTCTCCTTGCCCATTAGTGATTTTGGGGAGTCCCCAAGGTCTTCAGCTTTAACTCAGACTTTCAAACATCTCACTCGCTTTTACCATATATAATGTAATGAGGTTTGCTATGGTTTTCATGATTACATGAAGTTACTAACAACTGTCCTTCATTTTAGTGTTATCTGACCAAGTACAGTCATTATTTTAGTAGGCTCAAACCAAGAGGAAGAAATACCTTTCCTCAGCCCACTACTTAAGGAGAGGACATCCAGTTTGGTTGTATCATCCACCACTGGTATTTTTTATTCCATTTTTACATTTTTTTAAATTGTTTAAGGTTTATAGGTAGCTTTATGGCTTCTGAATTTTTCAAGGGATTAAAAATTAAGTCAAGGGGTTCCCATTGTGGCTCAGTGGAAACGAATCTGACTGGTATCCATGAAGACTCAGGGTTGATCCCTTGCCTCGCTCAGTGGGCTAAGAATCCAGTGTTGCTGTGAGCTGTGGTGTAGGCCGCAGTTGCGGCTCAGATCTGGCCGACAGTTGTAGCTCTGATTTGACCCCTAACCTGGGAACTTCCATATGCCATGGGTGTGGCCCTAAAAAGACAAAAGAAAAAAAAATTAAGTCAAGATAAGAATATATATTCTTCAGGTAAATAATAAAAATAATGTTTTGAATTTCTCTATAAGAGTTCATTCAAACTTGTCTTTTTTATTATAATGTAATGAATGGGTATATTAATATGAAATCAAGAATTCTTTAAAATCTTGAATATCTTCTATATCACAGAAAACTATCTTTCCGCCTGGACTGGAATTCCCTTCTACCATATTCTTATCCTAGATTTTCTTTAAGGCTAAGTTCGAAACCCACTTTCTTTATGTAGCCTTACTTTGGCCAATGTTGCAAATCAGCCCCATTTTTCTGTAAGTCATGTCCACTGTAACCTTCTCACATATTGTCTTGGATGTTTTACCGGTTGTTTCAGATACGTATGCAAGCTCTGGTCCCATAGTGAAATTATCAATTTCCAGGCATCTCTTGCTGTGTTATTTAGATGATAAGGGAAAAACAAAAGGAGTATAAGATATGATTCCTGTCAATGTCTCCCTTGATGTTGGAAATTGTGAGCAGCAAATCTTGAGGCCCAACTGACAGGAAACAATTTTTATCATGCAAATCAAATGCAATTTATAATAAAATTAATGATATATATGTATACTGCCATCCTAGTTATTTTGCATATGGTAATTAGTCACAAATGGTAAATATATTTCATATATAAATGTAATTGCTATTTCCTTTACAGAGTCAAACCATATTTTCAGTTTTCTTCTCTTCATTAATTCTTAGGTATATATTAAAAGCATCAGAGTTAGCAGATTTTGCTGATACTATACATAGTAGAATTTTAAACACACACACACACACACACACACCTAGAATTCAGCATCTGTCTAGCCATGGTTCCTTAGGCTCCTTGTGCACTGTGGGGCTGAGATACTCTTGTTCAGTCTCTGCTTCTGGAAGTTCCTCAGTCTGCCTCTCTGTCCTCTTTTACAAGGTCCTGATAGCTCCTGCTCCTTGCTTACTTTGGTTCACCACTGAAGGTATGAGGCAGCAAAACTTTGGGACCTGAGGCTTGGGCTTATAGATCCAGCAGGAAGTTGTACTTTGAGAAAAAGGAGGCAGGTGGAGTTTTTAGGATGCCATCTACGGTTGTGGCATGAAGTGAGACAAGGACATTATTTAAAAATCTTTGGGCATAGAAGACAGAAATGTGGTTGGGGGTTTGGGGGACTCAGATGAGTGGGAGGTCCTGGAAAAATCCCTTCTGCCGGGCTTGTAGTAAGTCCTAGAAGGCAGCTTTCTGAAGCCTGTGCATTCACTCAAACAAGTGTTTAATTCTCTACGATCCATGAACTAGGATCCAACTTTGGATATTCAAGAGCTCCTGGATTTGTAATCAAACATTTTTGATGGGGGTGTATTTTTTTCTGGAGAGAAAGATCTATGATTTTAGCAAAGGGGGTCTATGACTCAAAAAATGGTTAAGTAGTTTCCCCATTATGTAAAATAATTTAAAAAAATCTGTGTTTGAACTGATGATGTTGATGGAGAGTTAGAGAGGGGCATGAAATAAAGTTGGGACTGGGGAAGGTTCAGAGAAGCAGAGGGATAAGTGCAGTATTCCATCTTCTCTCTGAAGGTTTATCCTTCTGTTTATCTATTTTAAATTAAAATCAAGAGGAAAAGGAAGAGTAAATGTGAGTCATTAAATAGAATCAAGGATGAGATTAAAATGACTATAAAACCTGTTTACTTGCTAGGATAGATCAGAAATTCAACTCTAACTGAAAAGGGAAAACTGGTTTGTTAAAAATGCTATAGGGTCCATAGAAAAAGATAACGATTGCTTTGGAGAAGTTCTGTCCTTGGTACTGAAACTGGACAGGACTCTCTCCCAAGCATCTTAATGAAGGGGACTCTGGAGTTTAACAGTGTTTGTAACCTCCTAACTGTGGACCCATAGTTCAGTCCTGCAGAGGCGGCTGCTTTTCAAGTCACCATTTGGCTTGGTCAATAATGGAGTCAACTTTGTGGCTCTAATAGGCTGATATTGTGGAGTCCAACTGGTCCAGTTCTCTGCTGCTCTTGCTTGTATGTGGGCAGTAGGTTTTCCAGCATGTGGAGAGTGTATGTGCCTCAGGCAGTGGTGTAGAATGATGGATTCTTTCCACCTAGTTGCTAAGAGATACTGGATAGCTGTAAGTTTGCTGTAAGATTGTAGATTCTATGTTAAGACTCATGTGCCTTAACAATTATGCTAGGAAAAGGATAAACATCCTCTTAGGAACACTGAACATAAAACTACTCTACTTCCATTAAGAGGGACCCAAGAGAGATTTACTGTCTGTATCATCATATCCATGATCCTTAATGTTTGCAGGTCTGAGTTTTCTAATATGTTAGATGTCCTTATACCAACTTAGTGAAATAAAGCATGGAATACTGGGCAACTGCTAGTTGTCATTAATTATATAATTGATCACCAAAAAAAAAATCCCACAACAGCTGGACACTGCTTGATAGATGTACTGGTCCAAAACTCAAAGAGTTTAATAATCTTTGTTGTAGATGATACAAAATATATACTGACAAATACAGAGCAAGCCAGCAGATTGTAATTGAATGCTTAAGTATCTAGGGGTAAATAATGGAGGAAGTTAGAAGGGGGAAATGTTTGTCCAGTTGTCAGGGACTGCCTTGTGGAAGATGTGGCCTATGAAATTAGAAGAGGGAAAGGCTCAAGTGAAGAAAGCAGGTTGGAGAAGTTGTCTGATAAGTAGGAGAGTAGAGATATGAAACTGTGAAGCATCTTTGCAGGAGGAACACTTGAAACTATTTTTTTAAAATAAGTCCCTCTACGTAGGATGAAACAAATAGGGTTTAGGGATTAAGAAATGAGGCAAATTACACCACATCTCAAAGGCAGCTTGCCAAAAGCCATGCCATTGACTGAGTCCCGATACTATACAGACCCCCAACACTGACCAGGGTGCTGGAGGTGAGGGATGGAAACAAAGATGCCCCTGCCTTTTGAGCAAAGAGCTCAGTGTTTAGTGAGGGAGATAGACTTGTGATTAGGTAATGACCCTGCAGAATATAGAAATGGGAAAGGAGATTTGTGAGTGACTGATCCAAGTGACCAAAGAAGACATTAGAGAGCGGACAGGGTATATAGCAAAGTGACCAGCCAATCACACATGCCAGTCTGTCATTTGGTTAATGTAGGCAAACAACAAGTGCTTGAGTAAATGTTTCAC
This sequence comes from Catagonus wagneri, assembly GCA_004024745.2. Lineage (NCBI taxonomy): Eukaryota > Metazoa > Chordata > Mammalia > Artiodactyla > Tayassuidae > Catagonus > Catagonus wagneri. The sequence goes on along the minus strand of PVHT020000093.1, from coordinate 6,551,050 downwards.
TAAATTGACTGGTTGCTTGAGTGCATCAACCTAATCAAATGTTTGCTGGCATCATATAGACACAGCCTTAACAATGTAAATATTAGTATAATCCCTTGGCTTCAAAATGATTTGTTGGAACCATCCAAGGAATCTGGGCTTCTACTGTTGTCAAGCATTGTTTTGACTTTCTGCCCCATCATGAGAAGAGGATTGCTTTTTTGTGGACTACCTATCATTAACTATCTAAAATATAGTTCTGCATATATTTCCAACATTGACATTATGTCTATAACTAAAAAAGTATATTTGAAATCTCTTTTTGAACGCTAAAGTTCTTTGCCTATTTAGTAGAAACTGATCTAAACCAACCTGCTTTAGCTTATGACCATAACCACCTAGACTCTGCTTTTAAAGTTCTGTAGATATTTTTTTTCCATGCCCTTCTATCCCAGTATTTTAAAATGACTAGAGTGAAAGTTCAGAATTTTATGGGCTCTCTTACAGTAGTGCTATTTTTAGGATATTCAGTTCTTTTCCAAAAATCCAATTTCATCGCTATGATCCACTCTCCAGCAGTGTTCAAGGTTATTCGAGGGATGGCGTGAGTGCAATTTTCGTTTTATCCCCTGGAGCTTGTACCATTCACCACACAGTGAAAACACTGGATTTATGGAAGGTCAGGGATCTACCTCTGTGACGTAGATTGTGTAACCAGTTTTGTAATCTGACTCTGCAGCCTTCTGGTCTGAGCTTGAGTCAACAACAAGTACAACTATAAGCCTTGCTATCTGGGGCTTGGTATGGAGAAGGAAAGGAGAAGGAGGAGGGAGAATTAGGGTTAGAATAGCAGAGTGACTTGACTGTGCAGCTGAGAGAGTGGCTTTGCCTCTTAAGTTTATTTCAGGGGCAGTATGCCTAGAGTAGGCTCAGATTATAGGGTCTCTAATATGGGCTTTTGTTTCACTGACTTTGCAATCGCATGATCTATTCAGGGACTACAAATGCAAATGCCTGTACAGGAGGGACCAGGTATATAAATGTATCATATCAAGCCAGGGTGTGATACAATAGGGAATAGTCATGCTTGTGGCAAACTGGAGAAGTTATACTCATTTGCATAGAACAATTAAGGCTTTTCCACAGGCTGATTTTGGCTACTGAGCATTACTGGTTTGCAGCTCCTGAATTAAAGTGCATGAGAAGAAAATATATTTATATGACACTGATGAAAAGATGTACAAATTAATTATGCAGTGGTATCCCTGTGTAGTTTGCCTCCTGTGTCCATCTCCAATTTGATTAAAGGAATGTGAAAACAGTGGAGAGGGACATTCCATCTTAGATGTTCAGAGCTTTTGTTCTCTCAGAAAACTATTCCATTAGACCATGGCAATGAATCTTCCAAGCTTTAAGTTTTGTGGTATGTCTTCTAGACAGTATAATTTGTGATGCACGCTTAGTACTTACGGGGAAATAATTGAATAGATTAAAAGCAATGTGTTTACACATGTGACTTTAGCTTTCATTATTTTTGGAGCCTATTCTTTTTAATGTACATGTCTAGAATTTGTATGAGGGGGGATTTTTCTGTGGGTCATCAGTACAGTACTTCTTAAAACTTGGAAATTGTGCTTTAATGTTTAGGAAAGTCCCATCTAGCTAGAGGTTTATGAGAGAAAGATGCATATGCTTTTTTCATAGTCATTAAAATACTGTGATTATGCACATGGGTTTAGGAGACAGAAAACCCAGTTCCCAGGTTTAAATTTTGGTTCTAGCATCTACGGCTTGCACAACCATATTTAACCTCTTTGACTTTAGGTTTCCTCATCTATAAAATGGATTTTTTATAAGGGATAAATAAGGTGGTGAAGGTACAATTACCAGATCAGTCTATGTTCCATAATAGGTGTTCAATGAATACCTTTATATTGCCATAATTATACTTAAATAATTAGAGATACTGGTATTAAAATCTGATATAAGGGCTATGGAGATTATTTGGAGTAAATCTCAAGCATGCTATGAGGCTAAAACAGAACTCTGGGAAAAACTAGAAAAAGTGCTTTAGATTTTTAGGCCAGAGGATAAAAGGCTGAAGAAAGAGTATATTTCTTTTCAATTGGATCAAAGCATATGTTACACAGTTCTACAGGTTAAAATAATTTGAAGTTGACATAGAAGAACATTTTTACAATTTTTGGGTGAGAGACAATCATAAAAAAAAAACTAAAAAGACAAGCACCAGATTAGTAGACAAAAAATTACAAAACATATATCTAACAAAGGATTACTGAATATAAACAATCTCTACATTCAATTATAAAACTATATCTAACAGATAAAAGCACAAAAATAAAGTGGAGACAGTTTGCATGTGAAAGTATGCTTAATCGCAATGTAGTCAAGAAAATGTAATTAAAACAAGTTATCATATTGGTGAAAATCAAGAAGAGAAAGCTCTTAAGATAATTTCTAGAGACCCACTGATTAAGGATATTTAGAATGGCCTTGGAGAGAAGTTTTGGATAAAAGCTCTCCAGATTGAACAGCAAAGAACTTTCCCAATTCAGCCTTCAGTAGAAATAAAACAACAACAAAAAGCAAAATCAAAATTTAAAAATAGAAAACTCTTATCCTCCTTCTCTTATAGAAAAAAACCACAGCTCTTTCTCTCATCCCCTCTCAAACCCAAATCTGGATGCCACCCAGATTGGGAAAAGTGGAGTTCTAAGAAGGGAACGGATGATTTGAGGGCTAAACAGTCTTTTTATATTTTCTTAAATTTCCCGTGTTCATGCATAGTTAAAGATTTGGGCTATTTATCTCCCGTGGGAATTAAGATCGCTATTGATTTTTTTAAAGTACTCCAAATTGAGGCTGTAAATGAACCTTTTCAAAGTACAAGACTTCAATTTTCTTTAAGGAGCATTGCTAGAAAGATGGTAGGAAGAACGTTCCTTGCTGGTGGTCACAAAAAATGCACCCTGGACTGGGGACGATGGGGAGAGGTGGAGCAGTGTCTTTCTGGAATGCTGCTAGAGGCCGGTCCACCACCAAAGAGAATGAGTTGAATGGGATAGGTTTGCGGGGCAGGAATCCTGGAGGAAACAGGGCTGCACAGTCAGGGGAAATGCCAAAGCAGGAAGTGTGAGACCTGTTTGAAGGTGTCTGTGAGGACTGAGTTCCTGGGAGGAGTTTAGTGAGGTCAAGGATGGCTCACAGTACTGGTCTCTAAAACTGTAGCTCTGAAACATGCTAGACAATAGAAAATGTCTTTTTCAAGATTTAAGTTTGGCATGAGAAATAAGGAAAGGCTAGGCTTACTCCTTGGCGAAGATGGTAAAGTTGGATATATATTATGGAGAAAAGGAGGAAAACTCAAATCTTAATTTTCTTCTATTTTATCCTTTCTGGCAGAGCAAATAATCTTCTAATTGGGAAAGTAATATAAATAATAGGAACAACTAGTTCATCCCTACTAGGGCCTGAACTATATCCCTGCAAGATCCATAGGTTGAAACCCTAACTCTCAGTGTGATGGTATTTGGACGTTGAGCTTCAGGGAGATGATTAGATTTCGATGAGGGCATGAGGGTGGGGCCCAAGTGGTGAATTTAGTGATCTCGTAAGAAGAGACACCAAAGAGCTTGTTCTGCTTCTCCTTTTCTCTGTCCTGTGAGGACACAGTGAGAAGGTGGCCACCTGCAAGCTAGGAAGAGAGTCCTCACCAAAACCCAACCATAATGGCCCCTTGATCTAGGGCTTCCCAGCCTCCAGTCTCCAGACCTGGGGAAAAAAATAAATTTGTGTTGTTTAAGCCACCCAGTCTGTGATATTTTGCCATAGTAGCCTGAGCTGATTAACACAATTCCTAAGAGAGATGAGGAGATCATAGAGGAAAGTCTAGGCATTGTCAGGGCTCTGGGCTCAGACATAGAACTTCCTCAGTACTAATGAAGGTGAAGATTTGACCCTGGAAATGGTGAAGGAGCTGAGATTTGCAGGCGTGTATGGAGCTTAAGAGGAGCGTGAGGATGGACAGAGATCCAGATTTTCAAAAAATGTAAGGAGATTTTTTTGGAGGATCAGAACAATGATACTTATGTTCATCAGGATAGTGTGTGATAATATAGAAAATAATTCACTTGTTTTTATGAGGAAAATAAGGGAACTGTCCATATATCATGCTAACTTAAACATATCTTTAAGGATAATGTGATCATATCTGCATATCATGGAACTGTTGCATAGATGATATTTTTATTTCTCCCAAATATCTCCTAAAAGCTCTAGAGCTCTATAAAAACAGAGGTGGTGGTGAGGATCAGAATGTGGGCTGCAAGCAGGCCAACATTAGGCAGATTTAGGTGGATTTTCAGTTAGGTGAGCAGCATATGCAAAAAGCACCAGTCAAAATAGCTATCCTTAGAATACCTCAGGGCTCTGACTTGGCTCCATTCTCTTCAGGGCACTGAAAAAAAAAAAGAAAAAAAGAAGAAAAAACTATGGTCTAAGGTAAGACGTAGCAAATATGTTTATCATATTTGCAGATGATAACAAATTGAATGTCCTAGTATGATATCCAGATTTTAAAAAAAAAAACAAAAAACCAAAAACCTCCAGAGACTGGAACAAAAGGGCAAAAGCAAAAGAGAAAATGTTATGGAACTCAATGTAAGATTCAACACTTACACATATGTGAAAGAGTCACTTAAGCCAGTGTAGGAAATGAAGGTGTGGACTTGACAGTGGTCCATAGAAAGGAAATCTAAGGTCTGTTGACCATACATGTAACATGAGCCAACTAGGTGGATCCTCTGCTGAAAAAATTAACCCCAACAAACAAATGTCCAAATCCTAATGCAAGTGTAGCTGCATTAACAGAAAAAGAGAGTCCAGCTCTCAGGAAGTGCTGTTCTGACTGCCTCTCACTGGGAGAACACCTCTTAATGTAATAGCCAAGATGGTCAGTGGGTCTGGAAACCATGGGGCCTGAGAAGCCTAGAAAAGAGGAGAAGTCACGGTCATCATCTCTATCTGGGAACATTTAAAAGAGATGTGATGAATAAAAATAAGGATTATTCTATTGTTGTATTGAGCAGAAATATATAAAATGAATGTACATTCTTTTGATTTCAAACCACTGGGTCTCTTCAGTATGTTATGGGCTTCACTATGATGCAGGGTTCAAAACAGAATTCATTTAACAGATCTTTAATAGCACCTTTTGGGTGTCAAATGCTTCTCTGGGTGCTGAGGGTGGACTGAGATGGTGCAGCTGAACAAAGGAATGAGTTGAGATCGACAAAGAGTAAATCACCACGGCAGTGGTATTTTCCCCTTTAGTACTGGAATCAGGGCTTTGGCTCAAAGCTGAGGACCTGAAGAACTCAGTGCCCCTCTGGGTTCAAGGTGCCACTGGTTCCTGGGACAGGCCCCCTGCAGGGCTTACTGAGAGGCACCAAAGAAGAACAAGCTTTGCCACCATACCTCCTTTCACCAGCCAATAGAAGACTGAAAGGGTGGGAGTCAGCACTTTGTGGATTATGTGTTCAGCCTGGCTATTCCCTCCCCTCCCTGTTAGAGAGAGGAAGGCCTTTCCTCTCTCTGGAGACAGGTGAGCAGGGCTCTGAGGAAACCAATAAAAAGGGGGTGGGGAGGGGTTGGGAGAAAGGCGTGTCTCAGAATTATGAACCAGCATCTCATTCTCTGGCAGAACTTAGGTTTTTTTTTTTCCATTTATTCTTCTCATTATATTTTACTCAATTCCAGAATACCCCCCAGCTTGACATTTTTACAATTTCTTTTTTTTTTTCCATTATACCCAGCTGCACAGCATGGTGACAGGGTTACACATACATATATGGATTCATCACAAGTGGTTAGACATAGTTCCCAGTGCTATACAGTAGGATCTCCTTGCTTTTCCAGCCCAGAGGCAACAGTCTACAACTATTAACCTCAGACCCCCCTACCATCCCATTCCCTCCCCCACCCTTTTGGCAACCACAAGTCTGTTCTCCAAGTCCTTGATTTTCTTTTCTGCATAAAGGTTCATTTGTGCAGTAGACAGAAGGAGAAAGACGGATAACTTAAGTCTTTTTTTGATGCTGTCATGGGAGTAGAGCAAGAGAGTTTTGTAAAGTATTCTTGGATCCCTGCAGTAAGGTTTCATTCCTGACTTCCCTGTACAGAGAATAAGAAGTGAGTGTTTGATGTGTGCTCCTGAGGAGTAGAGGAGGTATGTCTAAGGGCAGAGCCTGGAGGTTCACAGGCGGAACCCAGGACGGGAGAGTATGGTGTTCCTGGGGGACGGGGGCAGTGTATACACCATGCAGGTTAGTGGCAGCCCACAAGACTGGGAGCAAGGGGACAGCGGTGGTCAAGACTGGACCAAACCTTTGGGGTCTTAACTTTAGGAGAGGCAAAGCTACCATGGCTGCTTCCCTAGAAAAAAAGGGGAAAGAGTGCTTCCTTCAGAAAACCCCAATTCTCATCTCAGCAGATTCCTTAGGACCATCTTGAGTCAGAATAAGACACAGAAAACCTCTTACCACCAATGCACATGCAGGCACATAGGAAGATTCTTTTCAGTGAGAGTGGGGGAGGTTGTGCATGTGCGGGGGCAGAGGGCATTTGGGAATTCTGTACTTTCCACTCAGTTTTGCTGTAGACCTGAAACTTCTCTAAAAATTAAAATCTATTGAAGAAATGATAGCTCCTCTGACAGGAGGCTCCCTCTTTCAGAGTTGTCTAGAGTTGACATGATTTTAATTACTAAATTAAAGCATCTATAGCCGTTTCTACTGAGAGCAAACCTAGCTCCTCTGTTTTTCAGAATTACAAAGATTTAGCTAAACAGAGATAATAGAGTTTGTGTTGGGTGAGCTCGCTTGTGGACTGTCTTTGGATGGGAGATTGACTGCCAGTGAGCTATACATGACTTGCAAGAGAAAAAAGAAGTAAATGCTGATGATAGAGGAGACTCCTGGAGATGTTTATGTATATGGCTGTCACAGCACCAGCCCACTTACTACTAAACACCTACTGCATGGTTGCTCATTTGAGTGAATGAACAGATGAACCTATAAACTAAAGAGGAAGTGGCTCTTGATCCCGAACTAGCTTGTAGTGGAACTAAAACACCATGCTTCAGTGGGAAGGAGGATGGGAGAAAATGCTGTCATATTCCAAAAGTCAAATAAAATAGGGGAGAGAGAGACGGACTTCCTTCTCTTGGGTGGGGTGGCTGAGACTGAGATTCTCTGAGAGCTCAGTGCCTGAGGGGAGAGGAGTAAGGAAGTTGAAAGAAATAAAAGAAGGGTGTAAACAGAGTGGATTTCACTCCATTCTCTGCCACACACCATATGGTCTACCCTGTGATGGGGTTGGGCAAGAGAGTAGCTTTGAAGTAATTTTGAGATGATTATTTGAAATTGAAGAGGCCCAAGTCTTAAAGACCAAAATGAGCCAGACCTCAACCACAAGTGGCTGAAAAGCTATGGTTTTTGGCCCAGATGACATAAGGGACCCATTCCTCTTGAGGAAGGGAGGTTGTCATGGCACTGTTAGGGGAACTGTTTCATATTTATATTCCAGTAAGTGGAGCTTTCTCCATAAATTGGTTATTTTTCTAAAAAGTCATAGAAGCGAAGGAAATAAACTGGAATGAGTATGAGAGTCAGGGGGAGATGGGATGGGATGGCAAGACTGAGAAGCTTTTTAGGTGGGGTGGGGGGCATTACCCTGGGGAAGTAGCCTCTGAGCTGAAATCTTCCTGAAAAGGACCCGGCCACGTGAAGACACGAGTGTAGTGGTGAGTTCTGTAGGCAAAGGCAGTGGCAAGGTGCTAAGGCTAGAAACAGGCTTGGCCAAGGCAAGGAACAGAAAAAAAGCCAGTGTGTGACTGGAAGTGGGAAAGACGCAGCATGAGAAGAGGTCAGGGAGGGGTTCCTGGGAGGTATTGTGCCCTCAGGAAAAGGCTGGGTTTTATTCTGAGTGTGAAGTTTGTGTTTAGAGGTTTCATTCGGTAGAAAGATGTGGTCTGATGTCTGTCTTAGATGATTTGAGCATTGCGGGGAGAACGAAGCAGGGTGACTAATTCAACAGCAGCTTTGCTCTATATTCTCAATTAAATTGGACCAAAAGTATTAAATCTCAATTTTTGGGGTCAGCCTTAATGATGACTGAAGAAAAGATCAAGAAAATGCTGGAAACTCCTACTGGCCAATGCTGAACATGTCACTTTCTTTTTTTTCTTTTTTGTCTTTTTGGGCTGCATCTGTGGCATATGGAAGTTCCCAGGATAGGGGTCGAATCAGAGCTGTAGCTGCTGGTCTACACCACAGCTCATGGCAATGTCGAATCTGTAACCCACTGAGCGAGGCCAGGGATCAAACCTGCGTTCTCGTGGATACTAGTCGGATTCATTTCCACTGAGCCACGACAGGAACTCCTGAACAGGTTGCTTTTCTTCTCCTTCAATTTAATAGCAGTTGCAAAATAATTCCTATTAAAATATTAACAGCCACCATGTATTAGGTGCTTGCTCTATGCCACACCCTGTGCTAGGCATGTTAATTAATCTTACCTTATTTAATTCTCCCAAGAATATGCACCAGAAATGCTGCAGAAGAGGTGGTAGCTGTTAATAACCAAATCTAAGACTTGACAAGCTGTCAATTTGGTTGAGCAAATGATTAGCCGTGCAGTGATTTAAAACCAATTCCATATTTGACTGAATTCCATCTTTTTAAACAACCACTTTATTTACAGGCCTAGCCTTGAAGAAGGGACTTTCATATCAAACAGAACACTTAAAATATTCTTCTCTAGATGCAGAGATATTTTGAAGTCATAGGCATTGGCGTTGTCAGGAATACACCTTAGAAAAATTACCAAACCGTTTTCTAAAAATGCTCTTCAGATGTTATGGGTTTTAATATTCTGAAACGTTATGGTGTATAGCAGAACCACATTGGGACCCACTATGGAGGGCCCCGCTTAAATGAGCAAACAAGATTCTATGGACTGTGCAAATGTGGAATGAGGGGTGATCGTGGATTTAAATTGGAAATTTTTTGTCAGCCAAGGAAAATTTTTTGGTCTGTCTCCGTGAATTCAATTTTACAGTTTTTACCTGATGAAATGATCAAAGCCTTTTGCTTCTGAGTGAACATTCCTTTGAAATGTAAAATTAATAGTTTAAAACTTAAAGGAGAAATAATCATGGTTTTAGATTTCAGAAGATGACCAGTTGTCGCGGATATTTGAAATGAGATATTTCTGTTTAAGAACACGTTTTCAGGTTTAGAAATTTGCCTATCTTTTTTTTTTTTCATACAGATAGAAAGTATTCTCAGTGTGTTCTCTTTGCAGAGGTAACCTGTGATTCTACAAATAGAATGAGGGTTGTTGGCACAAATTGATAATGAAGACTTAAAAACATGTTGTGTCATAATAAGAAACTATAAATAACGTATGAATAAACAAAATTCATAAACATTCATTTTTTCTTCTAAATAAAGGAAAAATCTATGATGAAAGATGTTTTGAAGAAAATAGCTTAGAAAGGCAAAGTACTACTGAAACATAAAGGAAGAAGTCTTCCTTCTCAGTATTAGAAAAAAATATCCTCTAAGTTTCAGTGTGCAGCTACCCCATACATTATTAGCACATGCAAGAATAAGGGCACAGGTGGATCTCTAGGAGGTAGGTTAAACTTTAATATCTAATATGTTATGGCCATAAATTGAGTGCCTACCCCATGGCAGGTTTTTTCAAGGCACTTAGAAATGTGTTATCATATTATATATGTTATTGTATATGTATAGATGGGGAAACTGAGGCTTAATGAAATTAAGTGGGAGAGTTAGGTTTTGAATACAGGTCACTAGACTTCACTGCCTTTTGGGTGTTGTAAAATTTAGGCGATTGGTGAAATCCAGTGTATAGAAAGTTATAATACTCTTGTACTAAAATCAGTGGGGTTTTATTCACTAGGGAAACATATTTCAGTCATTGGTGTCTCTCATTCCTTGTTCACATGCTTCCTTTAGAAGAAATGATTGTGGAAACTGTGAGCTCGACCTGTTCTGTCTTGCTTTCTGCCAGTGACTAAATTCTCTGCTGTCTCTCCATCCCTGTACCCCCATCCCTCCCCTGCCAGCCTCCATCTCTTCTCCCCTGCCGAAGGTACGTGAGGGTGCTGCAGGTTGGGTCAAATGTTATTATAGTCATTTAGTTTGTTTTCATTTTTGTATATTACATTAGAAATTGACATTTGTGGTAGAAGCTGTATTATATACTTTAAATATTTTTCTTTTTTTTTGTCTTTTTTTATGGCTGCACCTGTGGCATATGGCAGTTCCCAGGCTAGGTGTCTAATCAGAGTTACAGCTGCTGGCCATAGCCACAGCAACGCCAGATCCGAGCTACATCTGAGACCTAAACCACAACTCGTGGCAATGCCGTATCCTTTAACCCACTGAGCAAGGCCAGGGATCAAACCTGCATCCTTATGGATACTAGTCGGATTCTTAACCCACCAAGCCACAGTGAGAACTCCCTGCTTCTCCATTTTTTAATGAATTAAAGTTTGAACTAATCCTCCAAACACAGGTTACACTGGAACTCTACTTGAAGAACTACTGCTTCAGAGATTACTTAGAATTCAGCTATTTACCATGCAGTAATCTATGTAGCCATAATAAAATTTATGTTGAAATAAAAAGAAAAACCACAATTCAGAGAGAGATAATAAGTGGTATTATTCTAAGAAGATCCAAACACAGTTTTAACTATCAATTACTATTATGTTTGGGCCGTGAGCCAGCTAGTTCCTAGACGGAAAAGTTAGAACAAAGTGCAATTTAAATATTGTTGCCAATTATTAATTGCCTAAGATATAGGACTCACTGTTTTATCAGATTCAACTCGATTATAAAGCTGGAATAGAAGGAAGTAAACAGAATCTTTCAAAAGCTAAGAGGTAAAAATAGCCCATATTTTTTCACTGTATTTTGCAGTATCTGTTCTAGTCTGAATCCGATTCAATCCAATCTTGAAATGTGTTTCCTACCTTAAAATATGGTAGGATTTAGTACAGCAAACTTAACTAGAAATTATTACTTGTGGGACTAAATTTATCTGTTTTCTAAAAATGTTGTGGTATGAATAGCTGAGGTCTCTATGTTAAAATACCATGACAGGTAGTAGATTTCCTACAAATATTATTAGATAATATTAACATTATTATTAATGTTAACATATTAACATCTATTAGATAGATGTTGCCTATTTCTAAACAAAGTCTACTTAGGGATATTTAATTTAGGTATAATTTCACAGAGTTACTGATTTGACTCATTGAACTGTCCAAACAACTGGATTGATTCACTTTTTCCTTTTATACACCTACAGTTTTACAACCATAGTGACTAAATTGACTCATATGCAGTTGACTTGCTGGACACTTAGTGATAACTGGTGTCACTTAGTTGTCACCTTTATTAGCAGAGAAAAAATTACCAAGGAAAGAAAATGATTTAAGAGTTTAGGTTTGGTTTGTTATATTTCTTGGAAGTTCATTTCTTTGAAAAAAAAATCTCTCTTTGCAGTGGCTCTTTGGCTCAAGGTATTTAAAGAAGCAGTTGGTGAGGTATGAGACACTTGAGACTGGTGGTAAGGGCAGGGTTTTATTGAAAAAAATTTCTGGCCATGGCACTCTACAGTTTGGAAGCCTCTTTGTTACTTTGTTTCTCTTGATCTCTTTGTTTCTCTTGATCTCTGTCTCTGTGTCTCTTCTTTAAATAATAACTGCTGTGTTTGCAATACTTGTGAGTGTAAGTGAGCGTAAGTGGCTTTCTCCTGTAGCAGCCTTTGAAAAATGTGAAGATGTTATTCCTCGTAAGCGTTTAGAACTGCAGTTGAAAGACGAGAAAGTGCTGGCAATTGTACATCACACAATTGCTTATCTCTTTTCAATAATGTACTGTTCAGCACAGTGTGCATTCCCCGAGGAAGCTCTGTGGAATTGCCCTTTCTTCCACTTAGAAAGAAGGCTTTAATTTCCTTCCTGTATCTACTCTGAATGGTAATTGGACATTGAGATTCTTGTTTCCTGATTTATGAGGATGATTAGGGCAACAGAGGAATAATACAAATTTGGCCACTCTAACATAAAATAAAATGAAACATTCTCGGAATAATTACAAGGCGATAATGATGATTCTCCTCTCCCCTCTGCCTCTCAACCTTCCTGAGAGAATGAACGAGCCACGCATTTGTATTAACAAACAAATGAATTGACATTTTTGAGACTGACCAAGGGAATGTTATCACTCATATTTCCTGCAAGGAAAAGAAATTAATTCTCGGTATCCTTAAATATTGCTACTGTTTTATCACTAGGGTCCTACTCGGAAATATTTTGCTTTCACTGTCCCTTGCCTGCCAGACTGCCCTAAAAGGAGGGAAGTAGTCAGAGAAATGACTCAACAGGGAGGTGATGCTTGGTGAGGGGCCTCTCCCAGCTCTCCTTCGGGAGATATTTACTCTGGCTTTAGACTAGTTCAAGATGAGGGATACAGCAGTGGGGCACACAGGGGTGCATGTAAGGGTCACAGGCTGATGGGAGCAGAAGGATTCATCAGGAAACATCTTCTATTTTTCATTCTTTCTGCTCATAGTTGTACGCGGGCATATTCCCTACCCCATGTCTGTAGGACAAGGAGAGTGGGTCCTTAAAATTCTTGTCTTAGATTTTTACTTGGGGCTTTGTGATTATGTGATACTAACCAAGTCTTTCAAAAATGGAAACGATCTTTAAAATATCCTTTTTATGTTCTCCATGATGTTCCAGTAATAGGTACAAATTGATTTTTACCACCTTCTGTATGTGGATAATTTTTGCTTCAGAATTTAAAGGTTTTTGTATTTGGTAATCTTTGCTTCAGGATTTAAGATTTCTGTATTTGATCATTTTTGCTTCAGAATTTAAGTGGAAACCTTCTCTTCATGTTACACTTAATTCGGTTGGGATCTGTTCTGTAGCAACTGATTTTACTAGCTTAGTGAAAATTCTTCAAAAGTAGTTCAGTATAGGAATGGGCAAAGGAGAAAGGAGATAATGTTTGCAGAGAGCTTACAGCCATTGGAGGCCTTTGTGTGGGCTGTCTGTTTATAAAGGATCTCATTTAATACTCACAAAATGTAGGTATTCAGGAAACCAAAAGCTCAGCTAGATTGGGTGACGTGCTTTAGGTAACACAGTCAGCATGGTCTAGAGATAGGATTCAGATCCTAAGTTTTTTGACTTCAAAGCTGCATCAACCAGGATACACTTGACAGTAAAATTTGTGCTACAGTGGACAGCATTGTAGAATGTGCCAGTATAATGATTCTTGGTCAAGCTGGCCGAACTGACTTTACCTACCCTTCAAATTGAGAGTTTCATGACAAATCAATGTGCATAATTAGGGAAAGGAAAATGTTGGAAACTTACTTATGCTTTAATAACTTCAAAAGCACTGGTCTCCTGCCAAATTGACATACATTTTTGGAACCAGAGACTCTAAGATACTGCTTAAATGCTATTTATGATAAATAATGCCATTTAAATGTCCACCACCTGCTCCAGCACATGGCTGAGTTCTCAGAACACTTCCATTACTTCCTCAGATGGTCTTGATTAATGTACAAGGATGGAGAGAGTGTTTTTTTAAGAAAATATTATGATGTGACAGCTAGATGTCTTTAAATATACCAGTTTTCTGTGGTTTAAAGCTGAACAGTTTCCAGGGGATAACTTTTGCAATTCCAAAGCATTATCCTAAATAAGGAAGTACTTATTTTATTGAAGAGCTCGATTATCCCACATATCTATGGCAATGACAGTGTCTGTGTTGGAAAACAGGGCTGGAAATGGTTTTTGATTCTCATTTCTGTTGGTGTCCTTGCTACTTGGAACACCTTTAACAAGATAACACCTCTTCCCATCCCACTGTAACGTTGTCTTGAGTAAGAATTATGATTGACTGCACAGGATGGAAACGGCTTTGCCGTGGCTTACCCAACTAAGAGTTAGCTTTTCTTATATAACAAAAAGCTCACAGGGAGAGAGTCTGAAATTGGTACAGTGGCTCCAGGATGTCCTCAAAATTCCAGGCACCTCTGTTTTCCAGTTCTGTTATCCTTAGTGTGAAACCTTTCACCCTTAGGGTTGCCTCACATTACCAGATGGCTGCTTCACTTCCAGACTCATAGTGTCATTCGGGGTGGGAAAAGGAAAGCCAGATGTCACTCAAGAAGGCACTGTGGTGCTGTCACAAAAACAAAACTTTCCGGAAATCTCCAGCAGAATTCTGGCCATATCTTCCTGGTGAGAACTCTCGTGTCAACCCTCGATGCAAGGCACCCTGGCAAAATTAGTATTTTAGCTGGACTTCTTGTCACTCTAAAAAACTTTGGGTTCTGTTAGTAAGGCAGAACTGGTGAATCGATTTTGGGTAAACAGTTAGCTGTATCCACTCCAGCCCCAAGCCCAGCCCTGTCTACTTATACTTGGCTTTGTGATTGGAGTAGAAAAGATTGGAGATGAAAGAAGAAAAGGAGGCCCCCTTTTTTTTTTTTTTTTGTCTCTTTAGGGCCGCACCCACCCTAAACATTTTCCAGGCTAGGGGTTGAATTGGAGGTGTAGCTGCTGGCCTACACCACTTCCACAGCAATGCCAGATCTGAGCCACATCTGCAACCTGTACCACAGCTCACATCCTTAACCCACTGAGCGAGGCCAGGGATTGAACCTGTATCCTCATGAATACTAGTCAGATTCGTTTCCACTGAGCCATGACCCGAACTCTGCCAGTGGCCTCTTGATAGCTGTGTACTCTGTGTTTTACTCTTCTCTTCCTTAGTGTTGGAATATCCTTATTCCCTCCATCTTTGGTCATCATTTTCTCCCTTTTTATAATTACTCATTTGCCAGATAATGAATGTCATTTCCTTAGAGTATGAGAGTACTTAAGGAATGTTTAAAGTTAGAACACTTCAGAAAAGATTAGGCAGCTCCCATTTATATATGCCCCCAGCACTTGGACCTGGGACCTGTTTCTTCTTCCTCCTCTTCTTCTTCTTCTTGGAACATTTATCATAGTTATATTTATTTGTGGGAGCTGGGGGACAGTTTCAGTTTGTTTGTTCAATGTTTCGCTCTCTTTTCCACTAGACTATAAACTCCATGAGGACATAGGGCCTGTTTATTTTGGACCCGAATATTCTCCCCCACTTCTGTGTCTAGTGCAGTGCCCACAGTTGAGTAGACCCTCAAATAAATATTTGTTCAATGAATTAATAACAATTGAATACATTTTGAGACTCTTCTCTCACCTGCTGTTTTTCCTTTTCTTTATGCATCTTTTATGTCCTCATCCTCTGTTCTAACTTTAAACATTCCTTAAGTACTCTCATACATATTTATCCATTTGTTTATATTTCTTTTTCACTGTCCCTGCCTCTCTCTAGATTATTTTTCCTCTCTCTCAGATAGGTATTATCTCTACTCACAATTCTATGTGCCCCCTGGTTCTCTCACTCAGGTATCAGTATCCCACGTTCAGTTGCCTCCTGCATTTTAACTGGAATGTCTTTCCATCACCCCACACTCAGCAGGTTCCAAATGACCCTCATCAGCTCCCCATCTCAATTTTCTAGTCTCTGAAAGTGATGACACCATTTTCTAGTTACTTAAGCTTGAAAACTTGGTGTCATTTGTGGGATCATGTATTTGTATCATTGAGTTGTGTTTTATTTACCCTGGCAAAGAGCACTAGCTGTTCTCTATTCTTATTGCTACCATCCCAGTACACAGTGTGTAGGGCTTGTGAGTACTGGTGCATGTGAGGTTTTAAGATCAAAGGTGAGAGGCATCAATTGGCTGTGTACTCCCCATCAAGAATAGGGTAGAGAAGAGACTTTTGCCAGTTTACATTGCAGTATACTCATTTTAACACCATGTTCTGGTGCTCATGACTTGTGGCCCAATAAGCTTGGTAACCTGGGATTACTCTGCAGTAAAACATGAGAGAGTTTAACTACTTAAAATAGGTGGTACATTTTATGATGGCAGGAATGGACAACTTTTGCAGTATTGATGAAAAGATCATGAAATGGTATTAAAAAATTCCTTAAGTGTAGTATAGGGTTTTGTAAAGACAGATTAAATGTTCCTACTCAATCAGTTTCATAATGCAGAAATTAGTGGAAATTTACTGAAATTAATAGGTATGAAATTTAGAAAAGTTAGCACAATTGCTTCACAGATTATCTCATTAATCAAGATGTACATTTTTATTTTATAGAAAAATAGTGAGGCATGCAGGTATATTGGATGAATAAATGAATATGGCAGCATATCTATGATGCCAGAATGAATGATGAAAAGTGACAAATTTTGGAACTTTCTGTTTAGCATTTTCAGTAAAACTCTATTAGTTGTTTTTATTTTTTCAAAAAAGTATTTGCAAACAAAATAACATTTTAACATGAAACTTTTAAAACCACTTTGTGAAAGGATACTTTCTGTATAGGTTTAGATTGTTTGGCCATGCAGTATTTCAAAATTTTAGTCAACACCTTCCGTGTTACCCTAGTTATTTCCTATAGAGGATGTACAGTACTTTAGGATTTTTTTTTTCCTGTTTGAACTGAGAGAGAGCAAGGGTTTATGATTAGTTCATTTTTTAGTTCACTGCATTTGTCAGGTTGAAATTCATCTCTGTCACCATGTTGTTCTTTAGGATATCTTCTTTTGGTAGATAAATGTTTAGATGTATAGGGCACAGAGGCATAGAAGCCCAGCTGGTATCCATAACAGGCTCACATCACTCTTAATTTCCCTGATTTTGTACCTTTTCCCTTGCTTTGTCATTCAAGTATCCATTTGATTATGGAGATCCCATACAAAAAAATGTGTCATAGATGGGATCCATGAAGCCTTTTATCCTTTCAAATTTACTTCAGCTAATTCTGGTCCCTTTAATGTATCTAGCATTGGGATGTAGGAATTAAGACCATATTTAGATTTTTGTGATAGTCTCATCCCCACAGGAGGAGTAATGCTGGAAAAGGAGCTCAGAGACCAAGGTTCTATTTGCCTTTATTGGTGGATATATTTCATTTATTACTTTTAGAGATTCTTCCCTTCTGGACATTTTCATGTTTTTTTCCCAGTAGGATAGAATAAGTACTAGTTGGATTTTCATCCATCATAATAATAGAAAGCTACTGTCACAAGGAGACACTTGAGGCTTGAGAACTGGGTCAGTGATAAGTCAAAAATCTAAGCTTGTTTGTATGACAAAAACGAGAGTAAAAGGCATGCAAAAATATGTGCCTAATCTGTGTATCTCATCTTCACGGATGTCTTAAAGCAAGTGATTATAATTCAGTATATGTCAAGTTGACTAAAATTCAAATTGGCTGTCATTATTTAACAATAAAACTGTTTTAAGTTCTTTCCTTTTTAGCTGTATGGGCTAGTGTTTTTTTCATATAGCCTTGGTACTTTGATATATATGTCACTATAATAAAGTAGGAAAGTTGGCTCTGTAACAAAATACAGTAACAGCCAGTACTGGAGCTAGTAATGTATTCTGTTTGTATGGAACTTTCTCTTTTGCTATCATTTTTATGGAGGTGGAAAATCCAATGGTAAGAGTGGATAGCAGCCAACCTCATGTTTTTAATGTAATGTGATGTGAACCAGAATTACGGGCAAATTTTAAATTACATATGTTGTTGGATGACCTGTATCTTATAGTTTGAGGACAAAGAAAATGGTTTTGAAACCATGGAAACCTTTGTAGGTTACCTGAATAGTACCCTCCTTTCTTGTTCATTATTCCCACACAGACCACTGATTTCCCAGACATTCCAGTTCTAGTCAATTAGTGTATTCTCACCCTCTGGCATAGGAATTAGTCTGAGGATAATCATGTGACCTGATAGGAGGAGACAGGGGTTGGAGGGTCAGAAAGACTCTTCCTCACTGTTTCTTGAATCTCGCTTTCTCTTTCCTTCCTTCCCATGTCAGAAATGCCTGAGGTACTAAACAGTTTTCTTGCTACTGATCAACAGACTTTTGGTCACAAGAATGTCAGTTGTAAGGTGAAGGTGACACCTTAAGGAGAAGGAAATCATCCTAGATGATTTAAATCCATCTCATTTAAAAACAGGAGGCAATACTAATTTAAATGCCTACTATTCTTTGCTACTTATTTAAATTTTTCTTTATCCAAATTTTAAATGTGATGCTTGAAAAATCAATAATAATAGCATCTATCAGCTGCTGAGTTCTTACTATGTGCTGGGCATTGTACTAGATAATTTATGTGTCTTAGTTCATTTACCCTGCAAAACCACATTATGAGTTAAAAACTACCATCTCCACGGAGAGATGAGGAAGCTGAGGCACCAAAGGTTTAACTTGCTTCTACAAGGCACACACCTAATAAGAGGTACAATCAGAATTTCATTCCAAAGGCCATGCTTCTAACCTAGTAAGCCATCCGTGGTCAGACCTTGAATTTGGAGAAGCCAATTCTGAAGTTTATTCGGGTCTTTATCCTGAATATCCTAAAAGCAGCCCTTTGAGGACAGCTTTGCAGGTGCAGCTTTTGAGACATTAGAGGAATTAACGTCTTAGCCATGGCTGTGTAATAAATGTGATGAACAAGGCAGTGGTGATGTGGCAGGAAATAATGTGGTTCTGTGAACAATATTCATCCATGTCTGAGGTCAGTGGGCTCAGTTTGCTGCTTTGTCTTCCCAATATCCCTAGGCATCCTGCCTTTCCATATTTGACCTTGTCATCATCAGTTACCACGTTCTGGGAGCCCAGATGTTGCCTTGTCAGACTAGCCTCACTCCACTCTATGAGGAATGAGCCTTTACGTTTCTGTAGTGGCCTGTAATTCACCAAGATCTTCTCATCCGTGATCTCACTTAGGCTCTTCAACCACCCTATGAGATGGACTGTTGTACTCATTTTCTTTTTTGTCTTAGGCTCTTAGATATCACTTTGCTTTCAGTTAATTTTCACTTATAAATATGCTGCTTTGAAAGTGATTTTTAGTTCTTACAAATGTTGCTGAACATGCAGCTAAAATCTAAGCTCCACGAAGAGAGGAATTGATTATGAGTTTCGTGTGCGTAACTTTCCTTCATTGGTGCCTCCTATTGGAACAAAGTGGTTTCTCAGAATAAAACAAAAACAAAAACAATGACATTAAATGAATGTCCGGCACTGACTTTCCAGAGTTGATTGTCAAACATTCAAAGATTTTGTTAGCTGGGTGTTAAACGATTAGTAGTTTGAAATCTACAATGGGATTATTTTGTACCAGGAAAATAGGCAGCAGCTACATATCAAGGCTCCTCTCAATCTACTCCCACCCTCAGAAAACCTGTTTACCAGGACATCTGTGTTTACAACCTTTCCTTTGGTCCACAGACGACTACTCTTATTTATCCTTTGTGGATGAGCTAATGGCCGTGGCTCAAGTGTCTTCACCAGGGCAGAAAGTAGAAATGAGGTCACTGTGTTAGTCTCCATGTCTTAGCTGTCCTGAGACTCTGTGCAGAAGCTGACAGATTATATTCACTGTAGAAAAGCAAACTATAGAAAACTGTCAGAGAAAACTTGATCTAGAAGCCCCTGAATAGGCATCACTAGATGTTAGCTTCCTTCCCTGCTCCCATCTGTGTTTCTTTCCAGCACTCCTTGATTGAACCAGTAAGCTGGTCAAGCTATGCTTATGGGGATCTCAGAGCCTGTAACAGGATGTGTTGGGTTGCAGGTAAAATAATTCCTGATTAAATGTGGTGCAAACCACAGGGATCTTTATTGTTTACTTAGCAGAAAGTCTGGAAATAAGAGGCCCAGAGTTAATTCACTGTCTTAATCAGTGGCCTCAATGATTCCAGGCTGTTTCTTTCCCCCCTCTGTCACCCTCAGTGTGTGAGTAGTGTTTCCTCTTCTGGCTTCAAGACAGCTTCAATAGATCTAAAGAATAGGCAATTAATTCACCACCCAAATCCTCAAGAATATCCTGGATTTGTGATAGAAAACCCCTTGTTTCTCTTTTCCGAAAAAAAGCTATTTCTTTAACCTTAAATAAAGGGCTTAGGAATAAAAGGGAAATCTTATGGAATACTAAAAATAGCCCTTATAGTAAAATAATTTTGAGGTATTCATTTCCAATTAGCAGGATACTCCAGTGATTCTATGTGGTGAGGAGTTAATTAAGGAAGCTAGCAAGCCAAGACCATCGTAGAAGCTGTAGTAAGAATTAAAGTAAAAACATTGAAAGAAGTATAAATAAAAGTGTTCATTTTAACATCTGAGGCAGTAAAATGCTATTTAAATGGAATTGAAGACCCAAATGGCTGCAATTATGGTATATTGCTAAATTTTTCACACTCAGAAAAAAAATAACAATGTTTTTACTTTTATAGGCAGCAAAATTAGATGAAGCTGCCATGGGAGATAGGATATCTAAAATCGTAAGAATTAGTGAGCACCCCTGCCCTAAAGGACTTGCTCTCCTTTGTTTCCCATTGAAAACATAGTAGCTGACATACCACGTGAGTGTTGACTGAGAAGATAAGACAGGAAATGATGCATATAATAAAACTTGTGCAGGGTGCAGGTGGAGGGGTATTGGGGGGGATTGGCCGTGGTGGAAGGAGCCCAGGCAGTTTATTGGAGCCAAGGAAAATAGGCTTCAGATGGAGTTATGATTATTCGTGTTTAGACCCACATTTCCCTCCTTTGCTGCAAGGGGAACAGAAATGGCCCCAGAAGCTGGAGGAATGATGGCGAACGGTAGAAACCTTCAAAGCTGGATCACCGAATGCTCATTCCTTTGCAGGACCAGCTTTCACCATCTCTCTGATGCCAAATATTATCTCTCCTTCCATACCACCGGGTAAAATTAAGGAATGAAACCAGTAAGGTGTATTCGCAGCTGACTGACATTTATAGGGACTGTCTTGATTAGCTGTTTTATGATCCTTTTTGGGGAAAAGTGGGCAGTTGATACAGATGTAAGGGATTAGACATAGTATTTGTACCAGTTACATTATAGGCTTAAAAACGCATAGGGAAGACATTCCAAGCCAAAACGGTACAGAAAATACTGTCACACAGAATGTAGAGAATGAAGAAAGTCTTGTAATCTTTCTCTAAGATTTTTATTTTTTAAAATAGTGATATGTGAGTACATATGGTACAAAACTTTTTTTGGAAATCTGCCTTTAGAACATCTGAAATGAAAATACCCTTTAAGCACTGAACATCAAAACCCATTTTCAGGGAGTTGCCATAGTGGCTCAGTGGTATTGAACCTGACTAGTATCCATGAGGATGTGGGTTCGATCCCTGGCCTCGATCGGTAGGTTAAAGATCCGACATTGCCTTGAGCTCTGGTGCAGGTTGCAGATGTAGGCTCAGATCCCAGATTGCTGTGGCTATGGTGTTAGCTGGCCACTGTAGCTCTGATTTGCCCTCTAGCCTGGGAACTGCCATACGCTACACGTGTGGCCCTAAAAAGCAAAAAACAAAAACAAAAACAAAAAACCATTTTCATGTAAAAAACTGTCACCCTTCCTTAGAACGCAATTTTTTTTTTTCTGTAGGAAACATCCTCATAGGCTTCAGACAGAGTAAGAGGAAGGAAAAGAATAATAAAAAAGCAAGCAGCTTAATAAATTTGATATTACAGCATCACAACTCCATTCATTTTAAGTGCAACGTTCAAATCTTGTAAAATTGGAAGCATCACATTTGTGAAATGTAACAGCTTCCTTCTACCAGTTTTAATTTATATAATTAAACCTCAAGTCACATGTGGGTATTCATATTAAATGCAAGTGTTCAAGTTAGTACTGTGATTTTATTTTACTAAATTTTGAATCTGTTCTTTCTGGGGCAGCATTACCCTTTTCATAGAGAATATGAGAAAGGTCAAGTCTGCAGAATTATAAACATTGATGTGGGTTTAAGGTTGTGCTGTTTGTATTCCATGACTTTGTTATTGAGTTTCATAGAATCTTTGACACTCAAAAGAAATGTCTCTTAACTGTTACCTCTGATTGAACAATACATTGACTTTTTTAAAGGCAATATAGGATGAAATGAAACAGTACCTAGGACAATATATAAAATTCAAGGACAATAATAAGTAATCATGAATAAGACAGTAATCTCTTTGAAGTCAGGATCCTCTCCATCTTCCTCCTCCTCATCCTCTGCCTTTTCCTTTAATTACGTCCTATAAAGCAACTGACTTTGAATATCATAGTGACTTAAAAAATAGCTTGCTAATAATGTGTGGACACATATGTCTTATTATCCCTCCCTGGATCTGGATTGCCATGTTGCATGTACTGAGTGATTGACAAGCATTTGTTCAATGAAATTTTTGAATTACAAACTTTTTTCTCTAAGGGGTTCAGTCTTATAACTTTTGAGCTTGTACTGTACTGAACAAGAAGCTATTAAAATGTTGTTGAGTAAAAGATTCTATGGACCCACTTTCATAAAAAAAAGTAGCCACTTGGAATTAACATGATGGTATGCAAATAAATATTGGGAAAGGGATTGAAATTAATTTGTTCACCCAAGTAGATGGTTTTCTTCTTACAGTTTTGTACATAATTTTTTAATATATTGGTTTATGTATATATATATTTCCTTCCCAACAACTAGCCATTTTTACCCCTTTCATGATTTTTAGACATCCTTGCTTGCCACCTGTACAGTTATTACCCCATGTTTTCTTTTGATTCACTTTGCAGTCTAAATTTATTTAAAGAGAAAACTTTATGTTAGAACTGTGAATAGAAAAGCAGTATCCTCTGCTGAAAACAGAAGGCAACTATAAAAATAAATATAATGTGATGAAAATGACGTTATTAAATTTTAGCCAGCGTCTGTTGCCTGGAGAAAAACTGAGCTTGGTTTAAATTTTCTAAAAAAGAGAGTTTGTCAAACATTGGAGAAGTGTTAAAGACACACAAACACTAAACTGAGCCTTTGTTTCTGTTCAATCTAGATTTTTCATGATTCCAAATTAGTGGGGCTGTAATTTATGAAGTTTTAGAGCTCTATAATTTTTGCGATAAAGTAAAAATGTTCTCATTTTAAACTTCATTTAAAATATTTGATTTAACATATACAAAATTAAGAATATTATTTATTTGTTTATTTATTGCCTTTTTTGTCATTATAGGGCCGCACCCGCGGCATGTGGAGGTTCCCAGGCTAGGGGGTCTAATCGGAACTGTAGCCACTGGCCTATGCCGCAGCCACAGCAATGCAAGATCCTAACCGCGTCTGCAACCTACACCACAGCTCACGGCAACGCCAGATCGTTAACCCACTGAGCAAGGCCAGGGATCGAACCCTCAACCTCGTGGTTCCTAGTTGGATTCGTTAACCACTGCACCATGACGGGAACTCCCCAAGAATATAATTTAGAGTAAAGCTTCCATTTTCCTTCCATGAGTATTTTTCTTTCTCTGTGGGTCATATAAGCAATGTCTAAGGGAAAAAAAATTAAAACATATAAATATGAAAGTAAAATATGCCAAGTAGGGTTTATACTTTCTGTATCATTAGTATTTCACAGGGAATGTCATTCTAGGTAGTGTTCATGAAGTTAAAATACATGCGTGTGTCAAATTTATTAATACTTTAGTGCCTTATGGAACTAACTCAACAGAAAATCTAGAATCTAGGTCTAGATGATCAAAATTCCAAATTAATATACTCATACATAATGAGTTTCAGTGTGTAAGTTTTGAAATACTTCATAGGCAATGGCTTTGGCCTGGTTATCTCAACATTGATAAAGATCATTTCAGGTTATATCTGAAACACCATCGGATTGACCCTTTTGATTGAAAGAATTGATCTTCTAACAGGTAAAGTAATAGTCTGTCAATTTGGTCGAACCCCTGGTGGTCAGTCACTTTAATCAAAGTCAAAATGATTTTGTGTAGAGATGGGAAAAAAAAAAACAACTTGTAAGTTCTGCATGATTGGTCTCCCTTGTCAATTCAAGAAATGCTACATGGCTCAAAACTCAGCCTGGCAAATTTCAGCAAGAAAGCAGGCAAATGAAAGATAGGTTGATACATTATAATAACTGGGAATAGAGGCTGTATTAAAATGGCCTGGGAATTTTTGAATATTGTTTTTGCAATTACTAATTGATTTAAGAATAGCAAATTTAATCAAACAGAAATGCTTTTACAAACAAAAACAAGATTTAGTAAATGTTTTGCTTTTTTTGATGATTTTAATTTTTTCCATTATAGTTGGTTTACAGTGTTCTGTCAATTTCTACTGTACAGCAAGGTGACCCAGTCACACATACACATATAAATTCTTTTTATCACATTATCCTCCATCATGTTCCATCATAAGTGACTAGATATAGTTCCCTGTGCTATAGAGCAGGATCTCATTGCTTATCCACTCCAAATGCAATGGTTTGCATCTATTTACCCCAGACTGCCAGTCCATCCCACTCCTCCCTATTCCCCTTGGCAACCATGAGTTGGTTCTCCAAGATCACAGTTTTCTTTTCTGTAGAAAGGTTCATTTGTGCTGCGTATTAGATTCAAGATATAAGTGATATTATATGGTATTTGTCTTTCTCTTGGACTTGCTTCACTTAGTATGAGAGTCTCTAGTTCCATCCATGTTGCTGCAAATGACATTATTTTGTTCTTTTTCATGGCTGAGTAGTATTCAATATACCACATCTTCTTAATCCATTCATATGTTGATGAACATTTAGGTTGTTTCCAATGTTTTACTTTTAATAGTTAATCTGAACAAACACTGAGAGATTAGATTTCAACATAAAACTTGAATAGTTTAAAATAATTTAGACAACAGCACATACTTTTCACAAATGCATTACAGATAATTTATTACCTATGTTCTGAGGCATGAGGAAGAATTTCAATAGTGTTGTATTTCTAAGGATGAATTTGCTTTAAAATGTGGACAGTTGAAATTTTGACCCGTTTTTCATCTTATTTCACAATTTTTTGTCCAGCTATTTCTAAGGTTTTCTAGATGAATGCTTCTTTGAATCAGTCAGATGCAAAGTGGAGCAAGATGAGGGTTACAGTTAAAATTCATCCCATCGACCATATTGATGTTAATAGGTTATGTTCAACATTAGATAGATATTTGGGCCTACGTGAAACATTCCAGAAAGAAGCCATTTACTCTTTGTACCATACATTCAAATACATCTTTAAAAGCTCTGCTTGAAAAACAAAAATGGAGATGACTGGTAGGGTCTGTACCTTTTAGTTTGACTTTCTTTGTTTTCCTGCCTTTCTTTGCTTCATTGTTCTTATACTTTCAGATCAAATCCAAAGAAACAGTTAATCCTGACGAGGAGTGTGGGTGATCTTCAAAAACTGGTTGCCTCCTATAAATTTAAAAGAATTTGGGGAAGTGACTCCTTCAGGTATAAGTTCAATGTTTTATGGCAATGGAGGAGCCTAGCAATGCCCTGAACATTTTTTGTTAAATCTGCAGAGCTACTGGAGGTTAGCTTTGTTATAATGAATTCTAGATTGGGGCATCTTTGTCTTCTGATTCCTGTAATCTTGTTGAAGTTGCTTAAGCAATGGTTATATGTACAAATTTATGTTAAGGTAGTACTTGATAACATATTTGAGACAGAATTTCGTTTGGCATCTTTATAAAAGCCATGAAAAAGCTTTTCTTAACTGTGGTTATAAGGAAGTTATCTTGGCCTTAAACTTTCTAAGAATGCAAAAAGGTATTCTCCTTTATTAAGGTGTTAATCCTTACTGTATTACCCTATGGTTGTCTGAAAGAATTCACTCGTGATAAAAAACTGCTAGAAGTCAGAAATAAATAGTAAAATTTAATGAAAAAGTTATTAATATAATAAAAGCAGAGTGATGGGAAGAATCAAGGATTCTTCCCTAAGGGATAAACTGTTTTCTTATGGGAGGAGTACCATTTTTTATAGAGCGTAAAATGGTATTACAAAATTATATTTTTACCATCCATATCGAGATGAAATCTCTCCCACAGTCATGAGTGATCAATGTATTCTCTATTTTTTAGTAGGTGTAAGTGGAAATTAAACAAAAATGGCAACCCATTCTTATAAGTGAAAACAGCTTCTATAGCTACAATACAAACCCACAGTTTGTATTAATTTCATATACGATTAGTTCTGAGATTGTCTGGGGAAAATGATGGCCCTGGAAAGAAGGGAATGAAGTTTGCAACTTTCCCTCTTTCCTAGAGGGGAGAGTTGGAATTGTTTCTCTCTGAGATAAAATTTTAGGGAAAGGTGGTACCTACTTTTTATGAAAGATTCCAGTGTCTGCCCTACTCTAGGTGACACACTTAGGCTAACTGAATACCTTGAAGTTCTCTTACTAAGAAAGAAGGAAAGACTCGACGTTAGAGAGGCATATCTACACTGAGAAAGTTGATTCCAGAGTTTCTTAAAAGACAAAGAACAAAGTTAATATATTAGGGTACTTCAGAGAAAGAAAACAAGTGGAATTTATCCATGTCTGTCTGTCTGTCTGTCTATTTATCCATCTATCTATCTTGTAAAAGATTTGTTATAGGGAATTCGCTCTCATGATGGTTATGGAGACTAAGTCCTAAGAGTTGCAGTTTGAGGGCCTACAAAGCATGAAAATCCATGGTATGAGTTCCAGTATGAGTTTGAAAGCCTGAGAACCAGGAAAGCTGATGGCATAAGTCAGTCTGTGTCTGAAGGCAAGAGGAGACCCATGTCCCACCTCAAGATTGACAGGCAGAGATAATGAATTCTCTCTTAGCCTTTTGTTCTGTTCAAGCCTTCAACACATTGGGTGTGGCCCACCCATGTGGGGGAGGACAGTCATCAATTCAAATGTTAATCTCATTCAGAAACACCTGCACAGTCATACCCAGAACAATGTTCAACTAAATATCTAGGTTCTCTATGACCTATTCATGTTGACACATAAAATTAACCATCACGGTTACACTTGAACACATTTAAAATTTTCATGAAGATTTTAGTGCCCATAAGTTGTTGCAACTTTCCATCAAAGGGAAAAATGGGGAAGCTGAACTGATACGGCATAGAAGCAGCTGGGTTTGGGGGCACCGCTGCGCCTTTTCATGATGTGATTGCAATATATATGTCTGTTCTCTTGGAGGTAGCAGAGGCCTTGATTGAGAATCATGTGAACATGTAGACAGTGACCAGGCAGCATACGCTGAATACCAGTGGGCTGAGGAGAAGGGATGTTAGAAAATAGGAAAGTGTTTCAAAAATTCCCAGGTTGAGCATTGCCTACACTGAAATTTCACCTGGTTTGCATTGTCCCCATGTAGAAGACAGAGTGATTATCCTTTAACATTGTCAAAAACTTGCCTTTTCCAGGCCACCAGTGAGCTGAATCAACCAGGTTGTTTCAGCAGGCAACATTCATTCATGTATTTATTCAAGAGATGTCTTTTGAGGACTTTCTGTGGAGCCAGTACTGGTTTTGGCAGGTATGGTAGATACAGCCATAAATACAGCAGAGTCCCTAGTAGAAGGTGTTACATTCTAGTGGAGAATCAGATAAAGAGAGAAATTTCAGACATTGTAAAGTGCTATGAAGAAAAGAAAACAGAGTAAAGGGGACATAGAGTGATGGGAAGTTGGGGTGGGGGGTTGTTTTACTTAGGCTGATCAGACTAGAACTTTTTCTAACAGTGATGTTGGAGAAGATATCTGAATGCTATAAAGGGTCCATTTGTGAAAGATATTAGAGGAGAGAATCCCAGGAAACAGTATGTATATTTGAGATATGGAATGACCTGATAGAGATGGAAATTTTGTATGTTTTTGGAGGCAAGAAGTCATTGTGGCTAGAATGGAGTGAGCAATAGATGAAGCTGAAGGGGTAGGTAAAGGCCAGATTAGGTGGAACTCTGAGCCCTTTCAGGAGTTAAATTCCATCAAGAGTCAATGAATGGATACCTGTTATAGTTTTCAGCAGAGGAATAATACAATCTAATTTCTGTTTTTAAAAGTTTCATTTGGCTGTTTAATGGAGGAACAGAGTCTAGGGATACAAGAATGGAAATAGGGAGACCAATTATTAAGTTGTCTAGGTGAGCGATGACATAGTTTGGGCAAAGGTGATAGCCTTGGAAGTGACGTTAAATGTTAGATTTGGTCTATTTTGAAGGTTAAGCCCATGGGATTTGCTAATGGTTTGAATCAGGGTTGAGGGCTAGGGACAATTGAAATTACTTGATAATCAAAATTGTGAGTAATCAGCCATTACACCTAGATTTTTGGTCATGGTGCTGGTAATCAAGACGGACATAATTGGGAGAGGTTCAAAATTTGTTGAAGACAGAAATGAAGAGTTTTTCTTTGGCTATTAGTTTAAGAGCTTGATTATACCTCCCAGTGGAGATGTAAAACAGGAAGTAGTAAGACATCAAGACCTGGGAGCTTAGGGCACAAATGGGAGCCTGGAAAAAGAATATAAGTACTAGAAAATGGAATATGGAGACTATATAATATCTGCATGGTTTGGGGACATTTAGTTTATTGGTAATTATATAATACCATGGTACTAGAGGTGATTAGGAAGAAGTAAATATAGAAGAGAAGAGAATCAAGGACTGAACTCCGGAGAATGCTAACACTGAGAGCAGGAGGAGCCAGCAATGGAAACTGAGAAAAAAATGCCAAAAAGTTAAGAGGAAAACCAGTAAAGCATCCTTCACTGGAAGCCAAGTGAAGTGTTTCAGGAACAAAGCTATTATCCAGTAAGTTAACACTTTTGAGAGGTTGAGTAATTTGGAGACATGTGGCAAGACAGAAGTTGTTAATGACCTTGATTTGAGCAGCTCCATGGGAGTGGTGGAAACAGAACTTAATTGGAGTCGATTAAAGAGCAAATGGTGGCAAGTAGAGACACTGTTTCCCAAAGGAAAAGCAAAGAAATGGGCAGAAGCTGGAGGGCAGATAGGGTCAAGAAGTTTGGTTTGTTTCCTTTTCAAGGTGAGAGATTTTTTATGATCTGTTTACATGCTAATGGAAGTGATCCAGTTGAGAGAAGAAAGGTGAGGAGGGAGCAGAAGAGGAGGGTAGAATAATTTCTGTAGCAAAATTCTCAATAATTGAGAAGGAATGGAATCCAGTACACATGGGGGGTTGGTTTAAATGGACCAAGGAGGGGTCATTAATCATAACAGGAAGAAAGACAGAGTGAATGAGTCAGTGCAATTAGGTTGGAAGATGCAGTGATAAGAAAATGAGGAAATTTTTTCCAGTTGCTTTTCATTTTTCAGGGAACTAGTGATCAGGTTCATCAGCCCAGAGAGGCAGTGGGAGGGGGAGTATTGAGGGTTTGAGGTGAGAGGAAAATATGTAACAAAAAATTTTGGTGGAGTAGGAAAAGGAATTTACTACGAATGCAAAGAAGTATGCTGAGTGGTGATGAAGTGTTTCTTGAAATTTGTGGTCACAAATTTATTTTAAGGAAATGAATAATTTTCTTAAAATTCTTTCCTAAAATTTTATAAATGAGACCAGGTAACTCAAGTGTGTGTTTTTCTCTAGCCACTTTCAGCTAGTGGGGTGAAAGTGGAGAGTAGATAGGGTTTGGTTTTTGCTAGGTGAACACAGTGGAGAAAGAAAGAACAAGTCATATTTGAGTTACTAAAAATAGTGCCTGGCATAATGGTAGAGAGGTTTTCAGTGAGCTAGTTGCCAGAATTCTAAGTGAAATGCCAAGAGAGGAATTGGGAAGATAGTAGATAATTGTAAGAGACTCATTGCAAATGGAACTGTACTTGGCAAAGTCACTTAGATATGCAACTTAGTGAAGATAGGTCTGGTCAAGATAGTTCACAGCCTGGCCTTAGGGGATTTGCAACTATCATTACCGTAACTGTCAATTAGCTTACAAACAATTTTATTTTTAATTTTTTAACCTTTTTTTTTTTGTCTTTTTAGCACCACACCTGCGACATACAGAGGTTCCCAGGCTAGGGGTCTAATCGGAGCTGTTGCTGCTGGCCTACACCAGAGCCACAGCAAGGCCAGATCCAAGCCGTGTCTGCAACCTACACCACAGCTCACTGCAACGCCGGATCATTAACTCATTGAGAGATGCCAGGGGTCAAACCCACAATCTCATGGTTCCTAGTCGGATTCATTTCCGCTGTGCCATGATGGGACCTCCAACAATTTTATTTTTAGTACTTCCGCCCTGCAAAGCCACAGAAAGCACAGCTTGTGTCTGGGAAATTGACATTCTAACAGAGAGCTGGTAGAAAAGAGAATTAGATGTAGAAAGTGACCCACAGTGGTTTTGTTGAGTGGAGTCTGTTTTAGTGGGAAAGCAATAGGCACACTAAGTTGTTTCTGTGATCTCCTAGAGCAGAATGTAAATATTTATGGAATACAGACCTCTTTTAATCAGTAGCACAGTTGGGTCTCTACAAATATGGAGTTCTCTTTCAGATACTTCAAATTAGAGACGAATATCAAGCAAAATCACTGAGAGTAAAAATTCTGATATATCAAATGTAAACAGTTATTCCCAAGAACTCACGTATCTGATTTACTATCAGTACAAAATAAATGATGATTTTCTCTCTTTCTCTTCCTCCTTCTTTCCTTCTTTTTGGTAAAGATTAGGTAAAGAGGAAGTGATATGATAGCATCTTGGAAAATTCATAGTCTGTCTGCCTTCCTTCCTCCCTTCCTTCCTTCCTCCCTTCCTCCCTTCTTTTCTTTTTACTAATAATGAGTATTGCTTTTGTAATAGTAGCCTGTGTCCATTATAAATATTAAAACAGTGAAGGAAAGCACAAAGAAAAGTTTGATAGCCTACCTCAAATTCCGCCTCCTGGAAATAATCATTATAATTTTGGTGATTATCACTCTAGAAATCTATGTTTCTGCGTGTAAATAGAATAATAGACAGCAATTACTTAGTTGTTTTTCTTCATTCTTGAAGTTGGGGGAAAATTTGGAGCCAAAACTCTTGCAGATATATGTTGCTTATCAATTTTTCTTGAAATTGCAATGTATAGATTTGTTTTTATCCTTAATATCAGAGACTTTTAGTTATACTTTATCTTTTTTCATTGCTTAATATTTTTATTGAAGTATAGTTGGTTTACAAGGTTGTGATAATTTTTGCTCTACAACAAAGTGATTCACTTTTACATATATACACATCCATTCTCTTTCAGATTCTTTTCTCACATAGATTATCACAGAATATTGGGTAGAGTTCTCTGTTCTATACAACAGGTCCCCATTGGCCAATCATTCCATATACCTCAGTGTGCATATGCCAGTCCCAACCCTCAGTCCATCCCTCCTACCCTACCTATCTCCTTTGGTAAATAAGTTTTTCAAAAAATGCTGCAGAGGGTGAAGAGAAAAGAGAACCCTCTTTCACTGTTGGTGGAAATGTAAATCGGTGCAACCACTGTGGAAAACAGTATGGAGGTTCCTCAAAAAACTAAAAATAGTTTTACTGTGTCTTTGCATACTTTTTCTGTTTAATGTATTGTGTCATCTACCTTTTCTGTCTTCTATATACGTTACTTTTCTTATACTTGCTTTAGGTTTTGTGTATTTTTCTTTGCATTCACTTGATTTTCTGAAATATTTCCTCCAGTGAGTAATTTAATTTTCAACCTTGTCTATTCAGTGCTTTGATCTTACTAACTTATTTGTTATTTTATTAACTTAATTTATAATGACCATCACTTTGTTTTCTTACCTGTTTTTTTTGGTCTCATTTTATAGTTACATCATCTAGCTCTTGAGTTTGTTTAATTGAATTCATATTCAAATAATTTGTAGATTAAAGCACTTGTAGCAAATTTTCTTAAAAAAATTTCTCAGAAGTGAAAAGAGGCACTCTTATCGTAATTGTAATTATTGATTGGACTCACCTAGTTTTAATACTTTTTCTTAATAATTCAAGTGGTTATAAAGTCCTTAAGAGGATTCACTGAGAATGAGAGGCCACACCCAGCAACACAGACTGTTGAAACTGAACTAAGTAGTTAATTAGCTTAGGCATATATAAAGTAAACTCCATAAATAGATTATATGCAGGTGTAACTACATGTTGTTCTGAGGTTAACTGTCAAATGGACTCATTAAGGTATTGGTGAACCCTTAACCATGAGAGACTGAGAGGGTATCTGGCTAATTGTGGTTGATCCTCTCTGCTATTGTCCTAGTTCCTTTTAGTCTACTGATCTTCTTCTGTGTCCAATGCTGACCCATGTAGGCTCATGTTAGACGGGTCATATTCAAGACCAAAACCAGACATAGTCCTGAAAATTTTCAGTTTATCTACCTTTGTTCAAAGTTTAGACTTTGACATATTACTTCTCCATCAGCTCAATTTCTGTAGTTTAGTTGTCTGTTCTGTTTGACACTATACAGTTACACATAGTATGGATGGCTCCCAAGAGTTGCAGTGTTCTTCCAAGGCACCAAGTGCAAAATTTCTTGGCACAAGATGTCTTTCTTCTACTGTTGAAGAAGAGGTTTTCTTTTTCATGTGGGTGAAAATGGATTATTTCCCTATCTGGATGCCACCTGTAAGAGTTCACACTTTTTCTCAGAAGAAATTTAATCTGTAGTAATAAGCTATTTCATGTTCTTTTAAGCAATCCGTGTTTCCATTCTCTAAGAGTTAATTATAAATACTCTTTATAGGTTCATTTACTAGGATGTTGTGCTTAATGGAAACAATGCCATTTTTATTCGAATTTTGTTTAACATAAGCAAGGCCAACAGAAAGCTATCTATTACCCCATGCAAAAATAATCATGCCATAGTCATCATTGCTTTGAAGAAAGTATATAGGGACTAAATTGACTTTGATTATGTGTTTGATTGTTATCTTGCCTATTTGTCAATTCATTCCAGCCTAACTGGAGGACTAAAAAGTTAAATGTCTCTGCCAGAGTAGTGAAACTGTGAACCCATTAAAATAATATTTTTTAAACTCTTTGAAGGCTATCTTCATTAGAATTATCAGGGAGACATTAAAATTCATCTCCTTGAACCCTAATTCCAGGCCCATCATAGACTTCTGAATATTTGGGTTATGATCATGAAATGTTGAGAACCATAGTATTAGTATTAATATTTGCATTAGAAGTTGCCTGTAAGATCATCAGAGAAAATGAACTTTATTGAGAAATTTAGAAAAGCAACAGGATGAATTTTTATCTGTGCAAAGAAGAACATATAACCCACCACTCTAATTATGCTTTTCATGTTTTAAAATCATTTCTGGGTTATCTTGAAGGTGGAGGATTGAGAAATAGTGGTCTGTCCTGGTGAGGGAAAAAAATGGCAGTGTCAAAACTGTACAAACGTCTTATCCATCATTTACTAAAGAATATGCTTTCTGGAGAGCTGGCCATAGCAAAGGTTTCCTGAGTCCTGTCTCAATTACTCACTCCCAAGAGCAGTTGTCTTCTAGTAGGAAGATGGCTCTTGAGCTGTGGACCTGGGATATGTACAGTGCTGTGAAAAACAATGTGGACCTTCCCCAGCTGGACATGAAGGAGACATTGTCTCTGGTGGTGCCAGTGACTTGGAATTCTGTTTCTCCTCAACTGAATTTACACCCACACCTTAGCTTACCTGTAGGTGAGCTTGGGTGTATTGCTTTGACAACCCATTTTGTCACAACCTTAGGAAGTACATGTGAATTCAGTAATGGCTGAAGGTATTTATTTTCATTTTTCCCACCTTTTTGGAGGCATAATTGACATGTAATAAAATATACCCATTCTGATTATAAAGTTCAGTGAGTTTTGACAAATGTATACATCTGTGTAACCACCAGCAAAATCAAAATATAGAACATTTCAATCACCCAAAAAAGTCCCCTCATGCCACTTTGCAGTCATCCTTCTATCCTACCAGCCACAATCCTGGGCAAACACTGATCTGTTTTCTGTCACTGTTTGTTAGTTTTTCTGGTACTAGAATTCTGGATAAATGGAATGGTAAAGTATGTGTGTTTTATTTTGCTCAATATAATTTTTTTGAAAATTTATTCATGTTATTGCATGTAGCCATAGTAAAACAGTCTATTTCTTTTTCATTTTGAGTAGTAGTCCATTGAATGGATGTATCACAATTTGGTTATCCATTCACTTATAGAATGAAGAGTTGGCTTGTTTTCCAGTTTTTTGGCATTATGAATAAATCTACTATAGATATTCTTGTACGGTAGTCATGTAATTTAATTACTCTGGGGATTATTGGGTCATATGACAGGTATATGTTGAGCTTTTTTTTAATGATTTTTATTTTTTCCATTATAGATGGTTTACAGTGTATGTTGAACTTTTTAAGTAATCTGATAAACTGCTTTATAAAGTAGTTGTAACATTTTACTGACCTACCAGTACTGCATGAGATTTCCCTTTGCTTTAGTTTTTTTTCATTTTTAGTCACTCTAATGGATTTACAGTTGTATCTGAATATAGTTTAAATCTACATTTTTCTCTTGACTAATGTAATTATGCATTTTTTGATGTATTTAGTGGCCATTTATATATCTTCTGTTATAAAGTGTTCAAATCCTTTGACAGTTTTTTAAAATGAATTTTTGTCATCTTATTAAATTCTAGGTTTTTAAGTTCTGGATTCAAGTCCTTTGTCAGATATACATGCACACACATCAATTCATGTATGTATATATGTATATATATATACACACACACATATACACACATTCATATATACATACACACATATAGAAACATATGAATATACTCATATATACACACATATTGTGTATATGTATATACATGTTTATGTGTATATATACCTGTGTATGTATATTATGTAAATATATACACACACACACACATATATATATATATATATATATATAAAACATTTCCTCCAAGTTCTTCTCATTTTGGTGCTTAACTTTTTCTTTTCTTTCTTTCCTTTTTTTTTGCTTTTTAGGGCCATACCCACTGCATATGGAAGTTCCCTGACTAGGGGTCAAATTGGAGCTATGGCTATCATCTTGCCGTGTACTTGCTTGACCTTTTGTGTGCGTGCGCATGTGTGTGTGTAGAAAGAGAGACAAAGAAACAAATTCTCTTACATCCCTGCTGTAAGGGAACTGATTTCATTATAAAAGATACCCTCTCCTTATCTCATCTAAACCCAATTTCCTCCCAAAGGTCTCATTACAAAATACTATTACATTGGAAATCAGGGCTCCCACATATGAACTTAAGTTGGAGGGCACAACTTAGTCCTCAACAGTTCCCTTATTTAAGACTTGTTTAATTTTTCTCAGTAATATTTTGTAGTTTTAAGTGTATTACTCATGCACACATTTTGTTAAATTTATTTCTTAGTATTTCATGGTTTTTGATGATATTGTAAATGCATTTTTTGTTTGGTTTCCAATTCTCTATTGTTGGCAATAGGAAGTGATTTTTTGGTATTGATCTTGTATCCTGCATCTTTGCTTAGCTCTAGTGACTTTTTTCCCCCCTTAGGTTCTTAAGATTTTCTGCATATCCAATACCCAGTCAGGTTGTCCATGAATAAAGATAGTTTTCCTTTTTCTTTTCCTATCTGTATGCCTGGTGTTTTCTTTCCCCCTTGCTTTATTGCATTGGCTAGAAACTTTGTGTAAGGTACAATGACACTGATGTGGGTAGACATCCTTGCCTTGTCCCCGGTCATATGGAGGGACATGCAGTCTTTTACTGTTAAGTGTGACATTAGCTGTTGGACATTTTATTTGCATCTTAATATTTGTAACTAATTTGATCAAGTTTATTGGCTACATGGGCTTTTTCCTTACCCAGTTCTGTAGTCAGTGATTATGGTAGCTTCGGGCCCTTTAACTCTGTTTCATTTACAGGAGTTCCTATTTATCTATTTTATATATGAGCTGCCGTATAATATTTTATTTTTCAGGTTCCATGGCTAAAAATAATTTTTAAATTACTGGCATAATGTCATGCCATTGACTTTTATTGAAGTTCAAAGCAGTCACTGAACCTCATTGATGAAAATACTATGTATTATGAAACTCAATTTTCCTTGAAGAAGGGCCCATAAGATAAATTCCTAATGGAATTTAGTACCAAGGCCACACTTGGAATTAGTATATAGAAATATTACAGATCTGCTCCATAAAGAATGAGAAATTGTTTAATCAACTATATTTCCATTTTCTCCTTAGTCTCATGGAAGCTCAGAGTTGAATTTTGTGCATAATCACATCAATGATGATTTTTATATTTGCATCCTTTTTTCTAGTGCTTTGGTATGTTTTGATTTATTTTCATCTTTGTGGCTTTTGTTGTAGGTCAATTCAAATTCTATTAGAAAGCATTTAGAACTATAAATAATTATCTCTTTTTAAATGAATAAAAAAACTATTTCATAAAGGGACGTACCTTTTAAATATTTAATTGGAATAATATCTACCTTTAATAAGCTTAATGGAAAGCTATAAATGGAAAGTCTCTAGGCTTAGGAACAGAGTCTTTTATTAGACTTGCAAGATAAACTTCGAAAAAGAAACATTTGAAGTGATGATCTTGTTGAGGTTAAACTAAAATGATTATGACTAAAACAAAGAAAAAAAAGGCAACCTGCTGTTTTCTTCAGTAATCCAAGAGAACTAACTGGTTGAAT
Source organism: Catagonus wagneri (assembly GCA_004024745.2). Lineage (NCBI taxonomy): Eukaryota > Metazoa > Chordata > Mammalia > Artiodactyla > Tayassuidae > Catagonus > Catagonus wagneri. The sequence continues at coordinate 6,514,254 of PVHT020000093.1, read as the reverse complement.
GTCATAAGCATAATCTAATAAATGAAACAGTAAAGATTCACAGTGACTTGGGTTTCTGGGTGAGGTGATGAAAGAAAGTTGGCGGTTACTGCAAATCATTCAAGTCTATCCTTATGCTTGAGGAATTTGGTTATTTTTTGGGACAAAAACTAGAATAATATAAAAATTTAAATTATAGTAACTATAATTACACCTAATATAATAACACATGAGTGTATTTGTGCATTTTAATGCTCATTATAGACTTTTTGAGCTAAAAGATTTTTAGAGTGAGAATTATTTTATAAAAAATTGAATTCTCTACCACCCTAAATACTTAATTTTTTTATATGCAGTTTTTTTTGGGGGGGGGGAAGTGAAGCAACATTTACTTTAAAAAGCTTCCCTCTGTTTATATTTTAGTATTAATATGTACTTTTAATGTTTGAGAGTCACATTAAAGTTCTGCCAATTACTTTACATGAATTATTTCATATTTCTCACAATAATTTACAACAATCCTATAATGGTAATTACACTTATGCTCATTTTACAGATGAGAAATTGAGCTTAGAGATGTTTAGTAACTTGCTCAAAGTTACACAGTTAGCTAAAGGCATAACTGTCTTAATCAGTATCTCAGTTGAAAGGCACTTGGCTGTAACAATGGCTTATGCAAACAAAATTTTTTCACAAATTGAGTTTTTTGAAAACAAAATTCCTTGCACAAGTTTGCTTATATTGTTCAGTAATGCTATTTTATCCTCAGTTTCACTGTTCCCAACAAGCTGGCTTTTCATTTTCACATTTTTTGTTTGTTTCATGGTTACACAGTGCATAAGGCAGGTCCAGACGTCATATGTTTGGGACAGGAAGAACCTGGATCTGGCAGTGCCAGCCAGATCTGTGTCACATGGGCATCCTGGCTGCAAGAGAAGCAGGGGAAGTAAATGTTGGTGTATCTAACCATGGAAGATGGTGGCTGGGGCTGGGGATGGCTCTTTGCTTGGCTAAGCAGTGTCTGACACATAAATATTATATAATCTTGATGCTGTCAGGTTAGCACTAGAGGAATTTGATTACGCGTAGGTTTTAAAAATGGTGATTGAAAGAGAGAGTAAAGGAAAACACTTCACTTCTCTTAGCAGTTTGAATTCAGTTTTCCGGCAGAGGGCTTTGGAATACTTTTCTCTGCCTCCTGGTAGTCCCCATTTTTGCGGTACTGTATTTTCTTTCCCCAACATGCCCCTGGAGTGGATACAGTCCTTCGTATCCTGCCAGGATATGAGGATGGCGAGAAAGAGGAGCAGGAACCTGGACCCTGTTCTAGCTTACAGTTTCATTGATAGACAAGGCAAACATGCATTGTAGTAGAAAGGGTACAGGACAACATGATGGGAGGTGTGTATTTCATATTATAATACTATCAAAGTTATGAAAAGGGGATAAGATTGAATAATCATGCCATTTTTATTTTTAGGGTCACACCTTTGGCATATGGAGGTTCCCAGGCTAGGGGTCGAATCGGAGCTACAGCTGCTGGCCTATACCATAGCCACAGCAATGTGGGATCGGAGCCACATCTGCAACCTACACCACAGCTCAAGGCAACGCTGGATCCCAGACGCACTGATCAAGGCCAGGGATTGAACCCGCATTCTCATGGATACTAGCTAGATTTGTTTCCATTGAGCTACAACGGGAACTCCCAATCATGCATTGTTAAGAGATTTTAGGGAGTTCCCGTTGTGGCTCAGTGGTTAACAAATCCGACTAGGAACCAGGAGGTTGCGGGTTCGATCCCTGGCTTTGCTCAGTGGGTTAAGGATCCGGCATTGCCGTGAGCTCCGGTGTAAGTTGCAGATGTGGCTTGGATCCTGCATTGCTGTGGCTGTGGCATAGGCCGGCGGTTACAGCTCCGATTAGACCCCTAGCCTGGGAACCTCCATATGCCGTGAGTGTGGCCCTAGAAAAGGCAATAAGATTAAAAAAAAAAAAAAAAAAAAAAGAGAGAGAGAGATTTTAAGCTAGTAGCCAAGAAGCAGGGTTATAATTTATTATTTTTTTACGTCCAATTTATTAGAGTATCCCCTGAAATAATATAAAGGTAAAAAACCAAAACCCAAAATATAACTGTGATGTTTGCTCTCTCATTTTATGGAACTATGGCCAACCCCATTTAAGTGCAAGGTCATTGTTATTTCAGTGAACTAACTGATCAGCTTAGGCAAAAATGCAAAATGGACAGTTAACCTGAATGCAAACTACACGTATAAGCTGACACATATGTTCCTGCCATTCAGGATAACATGTAGAATTATTTAACATCAACTAAAATTCTGCTCTTCCTTCCCATGCATAGCCAGAACTCACAATCTAATGTTTTTTTTTTTTTTACCTTATTTGGGCCGCACTCGCGGCATATGGAGGTTCCCAGGCTAGGGGTCTAACAGGAGCTGTAGCTGCCGGCCTTCGCCACAGCCACAGCAACGCGGGATCCGAGCCGCATCTGCAACCTTCACCACAGCTCACGGCAACGCCGGATCCTTAACCCACTGAGCAAGGCCAGGGATTGAACCCGCAACCTCATGGTTCTTAGTCGGATTCGTTAACCACTGAGCCACGATGGGAACTCCCCTAATGTTAAATTTGATGAGATTATCTAGATAAATCACTAACCCAATTTAAAAATACGGTTTTATTGACAGAAAAATGATTCATATAAGTACACCCAGTAGAGTGCTTAGCCAATAACAGGTACATAACTAACAATTTGAAGAGTGAATATTGCTGAATGAAGGCAAACAAATCACCATTTCTCTGCAGAATTTTATTTTCTAAGCATTAGTAGGCCTTTTCTAACAAATTCTTAGATTGATAAAGAAATAGACATTTTAGAAAAGTTATAGTTTGTATCAGTTAATAAGTCTAGTTAGGTTCAAATTATTGTGCCTTAAGAGTGTCTATAGCAATGTTCATGGACACACTTAAAGTGATATGTGAACGTCTTCTCCTGGTGTCTTTAAATTCTCTGTTAAACTGACAAGTTGCTTTGATGTCCTTTGCGCAAAATGACATAATGTCATTTCTTGTGGAGAGCAATGTGCTGGCTGGCAATTGTTTGCTTGCTGCGAGGTTTTGATGGAAGTGTTTTTTTAGACTAACTCGGTGTATACTCCTTGGTTTTTAGCTTGCAATGCTCAGTGCAGCTGGGCTGCCACTTCTTCAAATAAGAGACTCTTAGTGTCTTTAAGTTTGAAGCATTCCCCCCATCCCATTCTGAAAGCTCCATGCCTAGGAGAGAGTGGCCCATCCCTTAACTTATTTTTCTGCAGCAACGTTTCCTTCAAATCGCAAGCCTATTTCCGCACACTTGCTAATTTAAAAATTAGAATGGGTGTCTACTCCCATGGGTAAAGAGAAGAAATCTATGTATTATAGGTGTCAGAACTTAATACGGAATCAGTTTAACTCTTTGGCTGCTGGATGATTTATAACAGTGCTTTATCTGCCACAAGTTATGTATTGGAGATGCAGCTGTGAAAACACGTCCTCCTTGCCTTTAAGAAACTTCGTATTTAATAAGCAGAAATCATGGTAGTGCTGCCTTAGGAGACATCACAGAGCAGATGCCCAGGAAAAGGGCACTGAGCGAGTGTGCTGGGGTCAGAGTATCTGCGTGAAAGCAGCACAAAATGATTTCAGATATGAGAGGGAACATATTATTATTATTTATTTTTACAAAATTAAAGGCTTTAATGTCCTTCATATTGAAGTTAGATTCCAAATATGGAAGTAATTTTGAAAAGTGAGAGGCAGCCTAGCAGAGTGCTCAAGAGCTCAGATTCTGGGGTCAACCTTCAAAGGTTCTCATTCTGAATTTGCCACTGATTAACTCTAGGGACCTGAGCAAGACATTTAACCTTTTCTTATGCTGTAGTTTCCTCATTTGTAAAATGGGGATCATGATACTACTTAACTCACAAGGTTCTTAGGAGGATTAAATGAATTAGCATTCATAAAAGGCTTTGAATATTGCAAGTACTGCATGGGTTTGTTAAGTAAGTATTGTCATACAGCTACAGAAGCATTTAAGCACAGTTATTTGCCCATGGCCTGTGATATAACCTATATCTTCTGTACTCTTCCAAGTCAATGAAATTAATTCCAGTGGCCTGAGCTCCTGTAAAATGGTATTGAGAAATGAGCTACACATTGATTGGTTATGATCTCATCTAGTGAAATTGTTTATGCATGTTAATATATATGATATTATGTATATGTATATGTAGAGTAATAACTTTGAACATTTTCAAGGTGTCTTGAAAGATATAAAATAACACATATAGACATCTACAGAGCTTCTCAGAGTCTAGTACGTTTATGGTAATAGAAACTAATTATTATGAGAAAAAAGGAAAGAAATTTGGGGCTTTGGTAACTTTAAGCATCAGTTAACTTATATTAAGGACATAATACAACTATAGGAATTAATTTAACTGCAATAAAATATGACAAAGATTAGAAAAACTTCCTTTTCGTTGATTACTAGAGCAGGTTATGATGATAATAAAAGAGACTTGAATTTTCTTTTATTTTACCCTTTCATCCTCATGAACAAGGAAACAGATATTTTTGAAAAGGTAACTAGAACATTCTATCAAGGAACCTTTCATTAGCTCTGCTTCAAATATTAATAAACTCAAATTGCAGTTTTGCTCTTAGATATGTAAAATACATGAAAGATAAATATTTAGTTTGAAATCACAATAAAGTAATAAGTTTGCTCTTTTTATTTTTTATTCTCCTGGCCAGTGGTGAAATTATTAATCACTACTCGATCCTCTGTTCAAAGGCTGAGCTGATTTTAGCTTGTGGATGTTGAACCAAAAGTTGCTTGTAAAAAGTTATCCTGTAATTAATTCAAGCTGTTGAGCTTCAGATCCTATGGAAGAAGGCACAGCATAGGCTTCATGTGGGTGTAAAGGAAATAGGAAAGGTGTATGCAGTTGGCCAAAATAATGCTGAAACAGTTTGCTTGTATTTCTTCAAAGTCCCGTTTTTGTCAGTGAACTCAGTTAACTGTCTCTAAAACCTTTTTTTCTTGTTACCTTCGTGTGTGTGTATGTGTGTGTAATGCTATGGAAGGAGAGTTTGGTGGAAATTTGGGAGATAATTAGGAGTTTTAACTGGATAAAACGCAGAGACATATGCAGGTACATAGTAAGTCATAGGAGCCATCACTGAAAAATCCAAAATCATCTTCAGAGATCAGGTAGGTTATTTATAATACTCCTGAATGAAAAGGTCACTGTTGAGTTTTAGCATTATCTTTTCAAAGCAGTAAGTTCATCAAAAAGAAACTTGATTCTGTAGATATTCGGGAACCAAGGTGGATTCATAGGTAGGGTGATGACAGGCTGTACTTTTTCTTGTTCATATCATACTGATTTGTCTTCCCTCTATCACACCTTGAGCCAAACATTTTTCGTGGGCTTCTTGGGAAGGTATAGGAGAAGGAACATACAGAACAGACGAGATGTGGAAGAAAGAACCCCGTGAGGTAGAGAGATAGGTCATTCACAAAGCAAAGATAATGAAAAAGGCCATATCAGGCAGGACCCCCGTGATCTTCAAGAGGGCAAAGCCCTGGATCACATAAGAGATGAGCTGCTGCTTCACAGAAGGGTTTGTGGCATAACCAGTGATGAGGCTCCAAAACACAGTCCTGATCCCAGCCCAGAGAGGCAAACAGCCCCTCTGACTGTGGCACCTCTAACCCCAATGAACTTGGCCACTCTGTCAGTGTCCCTTGAAATGATGCCATTTTGGAAGCTCCTGCTATGGATAAGTGAGGTCTGGGACAAGGAGCAGCCAAGCTGCTGAGGCGCACGTCTGTCAGTACCATCACAGAGACAGTGGGCTCAGTGCCTAAGAGGTGATCCTGACTGGTGAGGGGATAGAGATAAACTTGGCTCAGGATGGAGAGAGTAGCAAGAGCTGGTCCCAGTGGAGAGAAGACAGAGAGGGGCAATGACAAACTGTTTTAAGGTTAACCATGATGTAGTGTAGTGAAGAGAAATTGAGACACTAAACCTATTGGGGAGATTGTTTTAGTAATGCAGGTAAGAAGTAGTGACAGTCTAGATTTTATGGCCCACTGGGAAGAGAATAAAGATGTTAGTTCAGGAGACATTCTGAAGGTCTAATGACAAGGTTAAGAAGCTGGGGGTAGGGCCTTGCACGAGGGAACGTCTAGTAGTTTGCTGTACCGTTTGGGAGTAGAAATAGTTAAGAGCAGCCACACCTAAAATGTAACCACTGGAACTCTCAAGCCTGGAGAACCCTTTGATAATGAAATTAAGGACATGGGCAAGAATTAAGCTGTGGGCAGAAAGGAAGGAAGGTTGGAGGAAAAAATGGTAGACTCAAGTAAATCAGCAAACTACCAGTGTTTGCCATCTAAATACTGTCAAGGAAAGTAGGCTGACAGCTACTGGGATGGGCTCATTTGAATGAAACAAAAACAATTTGTTACTATGAGACTAAAAGGGAGGTACATTGAAATTCATAATGTAAATCATCTTTTCCATTAGCTCTTTACCTTCTATTGGTGGTTTTCCCACTAGAATGTAAGCTCCATGAAAGCAGGTACTGTATCTGTTTTGTTCATGGTGATACTTCCAGCAGCTGAAAAGAAACCGATAAATACTTGTTGACTGAAGAAATGAGTAAACTGCTGCACACTCAGATCTTTAGCAGGAAATAAAGTCTTCCCAACTCTAAGAACAAGGTTGGCTGAGGTCAAGAACAACATGGCACCCTAGAGCAGCACTGTCCAGTGGAGTGTGATGGAAATATTCCATCCACTAGCCATTGGCCACAGTGACTACTGAGCACTTGAAATATGGGTAGTACCCTGAGGAACTGAATTTTAATTTTATTGGAAGAGGCTTCTGCCAAGCTTACATGAGGTAGTTCACCAGGAATGGAGACTAGAGAGGTATTTGGGGCCAAAACCCTAGCTAGTAATGAAATTGTGTCTACTCAGAGTGTCTTTATGAGCATTTCTGTTAGAGGACTCACTGTCCATGGGAGAGACCTCGGTAGATGACTAGCAAGAATTAGGATTTAGGGATTTGGATCACTTTCTTTGTACCATGATAGCTAATAATGACATTCAATCATTTATAAAGGGACTAGGTATATGTGATAGACATGTCAAATATTCAGAGACCCAGGAACTCACAGTATGGAAAAAGCAACATCTTTGAATATCAAACTACATCAGAGAGTAAAACGTACTTATATATTTAATAATATTTATTAAATTAGAGGAATGTTTGTCATACTTACCTAATTTACGTTAGATTTTAGAATACTCTACTTTTTTTTTTTTTAAGCAGATGTACTTACTTAATTTATAGTGTGCTTGGACAAATATTAGAATAATTCCGATTTTCTTGAGCTTTCTGTGACAGGGCCTTGGAGGAAGAGGGGTTGGTTCAGGAATGTGTTAAATTTGCCTTGTATTCAGAATCCACCCAGTGTTAACACATATCAATATCATGTATTGAACTGTGTGTAGAGCAGATGTTTGGCATGTTTCAGGCTACTTCTGGGAATAGTCTCTATTGAAGAGAAGAAAATACATTTCACATCCATTCACATAATTTATGAAAGTGAATAGGGATTTCTCACAAAGGAAGAATACTGGACGGCCTATTATATTTAGCAAGGTAAAGCATGCTGTGTGCAAATTTCCAGAGTCAGCCAGTATAGAAGAGGACAAAGAGACATTAATACATTCCTAGGGAAGGAGATTAATTCTCTAAAGAGCAAACATGGAAACAAATAGAGGATCCTCTTAGGATTTCCTGAAAACTTGGTTCACCTCCCCAGGCTAACCATTTGTTTTCATTGTTTTTTATTAGCGAAAATCTTTTACAGGCATCTAATTTTCACCACAAGAAAATGTTTGAATATTGGAATTCTAGGGTTGGAAGTTATTTTCAAAGATAATCTAGTCCTACCAACTAGCTGATGCTTGAGTTAATTTTGCAAAAGCCCTGACCTTCCAGTCAGGGCGCTCCAGCACCTCCTGGAAAGAGTAGCCAGTAGCTCTATCCTTGGGTACCTTTTACCCTGAGATACTCTTAGAGAATCTAATTCTGCTGCTTTGTGTGTTCGGTTCACATGTTCTACTTGTAACTATTGGGTCCAAACAACAGCACTGCCAATTTTTTCCCTTTAAAAGCCTGAGGAGATTTGAACATGACTCTCAGATCTCCAAGGCTAAAAATGCCTGATTCCTTCAAGAAATTCTGAACAGTATTTGACTGTACATCTTGAGTCTGAGTGTAGCCAGTTTGTCCATCCATACTTATACTAGAACTTCCAGAATGGTCTGGGCTGCACAGAGAAAATGGGGCTTTTGCTTCTTTTCATATGGATTTTCTCCTCTCCTTCTTTGCCTGCTCTCCTTCCTCCTTTCCTTTCTTTCCACGTCCCTCCCATTTTCTACACTACCTTTATGCACTTACTCAACAAAGATTCCATTTGCTGTTGATTCATCTAACCTTTCTATAGACTAAAATCTCTAAACCTTTGTTGCATGGATTGTCACTGAGCCATTGCTACCGTCTCCTTTGTATAAAACAACTGTCGTTTTGGACTTAATCACCTCATTTTACATTTCTGTTCCTTTTCATCTTACTGGTTTTAGCCCTTGTTTCTAACCTGTCATCTTCTTTTTCTGTCCCGATTCAGTCATCCAGTATGGTCACTGGCCCACCTACACATTTTGTGATGTACTTACTTTCTACAGTCTCATCCAGGACATAGATGAGAATGTAAAATGTTGAAACAAGTGAAACCCAGGAAAGAATCCTATGATGTTGGAAACCTAGAACCAGGTTGATATTACTCTATTAATTAGCACTCTCTGGGTGTAACTGTTGAAACTGTTAACTAATCTGTCTTAATATTTATGCACTCAGTTTCTGCTTACTCCATTTTGTCCACAGGGATAAGGTGAAAGATCTCCCAAAGGTCTGTTTGAAGGTAATCTGTGCTTACTCTCTTCATTTTCTGTAATTCTAGGAATTATACCAAAGAGGAAAAGGACATTTGACTGTTATTCTTTGCTCCTGAAATTCTTGTGTCATCTGTTCTTTAGAATAGTTCTTCTTAGGCAAGCAAAACACTTCGATTCCTTAACAGACATGTAAGACTGAAAGAAGGATGTTGGAAAAAGTTGAATATTCAGATTCAACTTCAGTTATTAGAAATGGTAATGGCATTTTATGGGAGTATAAAACATAAGAAAGAAATGCTTTGACATATCAAGTGCATGCACCACTTTCTAATTAGCAAAGGATTTGAAATAATTGGTGTTTTTGTTAAAACAAGTCAGAATCTCCAAACCTCTGCTAATTCTTGTTTCTTAAGGTTTTTTTATGTCTTCCAAAGAATTGAAAACACTTAAAATTGTCATATACACTGACGTCATGACACTTTAGGAAATTTATACGTATTCTGGTCAAAACAGATAAGGTGCACAAAGAATTTTTCAGTGAAGACACACTCTTGTGGAAAGGTGTAAATGACTTGGATATTACAGTGGTGGATGGAACTGAAGAATTATAGGACCAGTCTTTGTCTTTTTCTTTGGAAAATATCTGTAGGGCTATATTCATTGTGCAACTAAACTCTTAAAGACAGAATCAGTTGAATACACGCTGGCCTTAATATTTATAGTAAAGTAGGAACTAATGTCCTGTAAAGGTATTGCTGCTTCCTCCTCGCTTAAGTTGACAGATTGTTTTCTCTACGACCAGTGTGACTGTGTCTAAGATGTCATTATCCAGGTGACTGAGTTTTATATTAAATTATATTCTACATGTGCAGTCATTTGAATTATATAGACATTTAATGAGTGAGTTTGACAGTGTCTTGTATTTCCTATTGTGTAATTAAAAGCATGGGGAATTTTAAACATCACAGTTTTATTAAGGTAAGCCTTTAATATATAACTATAGAAAGGAATTTAATATGAGCCAGGACCCTTGGTTTTTTTCTTCAGAAGTGTAGGTTTTATTAGTAGTTTGTGTTTGTGTTATGTGTGTGTTTCCAATAATGTGAGAAAATGAAAAAAAATAATCTCTACCAGTGTATTTTAAATTTTTAATTAACATTTTCTATAGTTTGTCACTATTTGGACCTTCAAAAATGTTCTTGATATTCTCTGACTTGCACATCTTATGTTTGTTTGCCAGTTTGGATTGAGAAGAAACTGGTAGTTATTATCAACTCTATACATTAAAGGAGTGACTGGGCAAGTCACAAGACAGGAAAGAGTTAAAATAAGATTTTCACAGTTGGAAAATTATAAATACAACCATTATTTTATTTCAACATTTTATTAAGGATTTACATTTTTAGAATTTTTGGATGCTTGAATATTATTTTTTTTTCTTGTTATAATTAACTCACGTGCCATGGAGACTACTGGAGACCATTTATTGAAGTTATTACAAATCTTGAGCTCCCAAATAAAACTGTCAAGAGATATTATTGCCCTGATCTATATTGCGTTATAGAACAGATGCACTTCCTTTTTTATATGTTTGTTTTGCTTTAAAATTTTTATTAAAGTATAGTTAATTTATAAAGTTCTTTCAGTTTTCCTTATATCCCTATACAATGAAGTGATCCAGCCACACATATCGTATATATATACATACACACACACACAACTTCTTTTCATGCTCTCTTCCATCATGTTCTAATCTGAGACTGGACTGTTTGCTGTGTTGTACAGTAGGACCCCATTATTTATCCTTTCTAAATGTAATAGTTTGCATCTACCAACCCAAATGCCCCATTCATCCTTTTCTCTCCCTCTTCCCCCCTACCAAACACAAGTCTGCACTCCATGTCTGTGCTATGTCTCTGTTTTGTAGATAGGATTATTTGTGCCATATTTTAGATTCCACGTATAAGTGGTATCATGTATTTGCCTTTCTTTTTCTGAACCACTTTACTTAGTATGAGAATCTCTAGTTGCATCCATGTTGCTACAGATGGCATATTTTGTCATTTTTATGGCTGAGTAGTATTCCATTGTATATACGTACCACATCTTCTTAATCCATTCATCTGTCGGTGGATATTTGGGTTGTTTCTATGTCTTGGCTATTGTGAATAGTGCTCCAATGAATACATGGGTGCATGCATTTCCTATGGGCGAGAGCATTAGCATTGAAGTTGAGGGAAGTTATTTGCTACCCCTGCCTTCAACCAAGATTTCTAGAGTGAAGGGAAATTGCAGTTACTATAAACTCGATAAAACAATGATAAAAAATCAGATTGTTTGGCAACACTACAATTTAAAAAGCAAGATGGAAAATAAAAATATACCGTGGTTAAGTCCCAGTAATATGACTTCCACCATCTTCCTTTCTCCCCCAGATGTAGATTATTCTTTTCTCCTATAAAAATCTCCTCCAGTACTCCTCAAATCTTAGGACTGGGCTTAATGTTTATGCAGAAAAAACTCTCTTGTCCTAACACCTTCCTGCTGACTGTGCTGCACTCTTCTCTGACCTGAACCACTCTGTCGATGGACTGACTTACTCTCATCAGATGGGGAAATGCTACCCAGAGGGAGAAGGCCTCTTCCAAGTTTAGAGGGTGGATGCTATCAAATCAAGTGGAAATATTTTTGTTTCTTTAGCAGCCTATGGAATTATATGGTAGATTATGATACTGGCCTGTGTAATAGTTCAAAGGATGGGGCTTGCAACCAGTGGGCTCTCAGTTTCAAGGCATCTGAATTTGAATCTGCCTTGTAGTCATCACGTTAACTAGGTTAGTGTTTTTTAACCAGAATTGCATATCACCATAATCTGGGCAGCAAGCCCAAATTCACATCTGTACCTCATGTATCTTTTCAATTTCAAATACACATTTCTTTCATATTTTCCCTCTTTTATTTTTTTGGCCATGCCCACAGCATGCAGAAGTTCCCAGGCCAGGGATCCAACTTGTGCCACAGCAGTGACACCAGATCCTTAATTACTAGGCTACCAGGGAACTCCATTATGTTTTCTCTTTTCTGATATCTGTATGTTCTTTTCATTAGTTTAGTCATAATTTAATTACAAATTTTTTTTCTTGGTGGTGCATAAAATAATGGTGCATCCTATAACAAATGGCATCTTAGAGTCAATGAAATATGGACTAGATCAGAATCTTTGAAGGGACAGGTCGCTCATTGCTTGAACTTCGCAAAAGCTCTCCAGGTGAGTCTGATGCACATTGCTGGTTATAAATACACTGTACTAGCTCTTGGCATTTCTCCAATTAACAATAATAATACATTGTTCACTGACATGCACTGATCTTCCCTTTACCAGGCACTGGCCTAAGCACTTTCCATATTTTCATCCTATTTAATTCTTACAGCAAGCCTACTGGATAGGTATTATTATCCCCACTGAATGGATTGAGAAACTGAGGCTCAGCAAGATGAGGTAACCTGCTCAAGTACATATAAATATTAGTGGAAGAGACAGGATAGGAACCCAGGTGGGTTTGACTCCAAAGCTCTAATCACAGTATTATATATTGGTGGTTCTTAAAGTATGGTCCGTCAGTGTCCCTAGGGACATATTAGATATGCAAATTTTAGGCCCTATCCCAGCTGTAAGGAATGAGAAACACTGAAAGTAGGACTCAGTAATGTGTTTTAACAAGCCCTCCGGGTTCTAATGCTTCCTATAGTTTGAGAACGACTGTTATATAGCATAGGAGTCTCCTACAATAGGAATCAGAAGCATTGCTAATAAAGACAAGACCTAATGCAGTTTATTGGCTAGCTGACTGGCTCATATTGTAATCCTAAAATAATGCCATATTTGCAAGGTTGACTAATCTTTTAGTTGCTTAATAACAAATAAAATTGCTTTTGCTCAAATGTGCTTTAATTATAGTTCCCAATAGGCAGAACTATGGTAACAAAATATACTAGGCTCTAATGTTTTTTGCATAATGTGCATAGTCAAAGCATTTAGCAGGAAAGGATTACAATTCCCCATATTAGATGGGAAAGCTCTAGAAAGACCACATGGCTTTCTTTGCTCAGACATCATCTTGTTCTCAATCTTCATCTAATCCTGTTATTTCCTTTCTTCAAACATACAGAATACAGTAGCTCTCTTCCTGAGAAGAAAGGACAAATTGACAAGACCCCTGTTTGTCTTGTCCTGGGTTGATAGCTTCCTTAAATCTAGCATTTGTAATGCAGATAGAAATAAACAGTTTCTGAACAAAAGCTGATTAAAGAATTTAGCAGAAAAACAAAGAACTTGCTTAGTAAAAAATTTTTTTGATTGACATGGAATTAAGCATCCCAGTGGATAAATAAATTTGATTCCAAGAAAAAAGGCAGTTTACAAAATAATATACCAAAGTGACAAAGTGCAGAGATGCCTGGTGAATATGATTATGTCTGTCCAACATCAGTACAACATTTGAAAAGCACAACATTCAAGTTGTAATTTTTTGGCTCTGCATGATGCAAAATGAGCAATTTGATTTTTCTTTTTCCACTAAATTGACTGATTTTTGAATGCATTATGTGACCCACAGTACTGTATTATCCATGGCATTTCCCAGATGACTGAACTAAGTAGATGTCTTACTGTTGTTTTTTCCTAATAGATGTATGTGGGGATGAAGATAGTGATAATTGGAAAAGAGGAAGGCATAGCATTTGGAATTTGGGAGTGGAGATTTTAGAAGCATGAGTGATCTTCAGCCTAGAAGACTGGTGTTTTGGCTGCAGTGACCTGCAGATCCAGTCTCTGCATAGGCTTGTGCGCACTTATTACAACTTTTTAAGATTGGTGCCTTACAGATAGGGCCGGAGGGTCTGGGGTCTTGTTGCAAATCCTAAAATGCTCCCATTTTGGTATCTGTTTCTAACTCTTCTCTGATATGTGACTTGAATCTCAAAATGGGCCCTGATTTCTAGTTTCCTCTAGGTCTTTCTTCTTAAATGAATCTCTGGACTTCTGTCCTGTTTACCCTGATCATGTACTGTACTCCTGCCCAGCTTAGACGTAAGCACTGGGTGCCCAGACCACTTGTCCCAACCTTGAACCCTGTCGACAATGAACATTCTGGCCAGCCTCCTGGAAATTAACCCTCTTCATAGACTTATTGGGGAAGGGAAGCTGGTTAATTGCATTTGTTAAGTGTTCTGGTTAAGTGCATCTGCTAAGGCTGGCCTGTAGTTGAAACTCCCATAAGAAATTCAGTAAATGTGAAATCTGGAGTAACTCCTCTCTGGGCCTCAGTTTCCTCATCTACTTTATGTCCAGTGGTATGTATATATATGTATGTTTTCTTTTTTTTTGAACAAATGGATGAATGCTTATGAAAACAAAATAGTATCATATGTTTAAGATAATTATCAAAGTCTGAAATGTGGATTAAGTGTTCAACACATGCTGCCCATTATTATCATGGGCTTTTCTTTGGTTACTTATTTTTAGCATTGTTACCATCCAATCTCTGTCTATATAAATTGATCCCTGGCTATAATCTCTGTCCTATTTTCTGGTCTTGACTATCTTCATCCCATAATCTTCTACAACCTACCCTTGACAAGGCCAACACAGATTTAACATGAATCAAATAATTTATTTAAAGAAATGTATTATTGTTCACTAAGGTTCATCAGGATTAAGCCATTGAGTGAAATGGTTTCCTCAGTCTGTGCAGTGAAAAAAACATTTTAGGAAATTCTCTCCTAAAATTCAGTAAGAATTTCTGTGGGGGAAACTGCAGTGTAGTACAAATGTTTAGTCCCATGTTTCCGGTTTCTTGAGTTGAGTAAATAGCAGAGTACAAAGGGAGTACAAAGTTGAACCATTCAATGCATTTAACCATTCAATGCGTTGCCTGGCCTGCTTGTTAATTTGGGCATCTATAGATATAATCATTGGTGTTGGTTTCAAATTGACTTTTGCTTGGTCTTGCAATAGCAGTCAGCCAATCAAAGCAATTTATTGTTCTTATAACAAGAATTTAAAGGAAGACTCAAAAGTGGTAGATGGGTTTGGAAGTCACTGTAGCTGAAACTTGATGGAGCTGGAGGATTAGGTTATGACTGACACAGTCATGTTTTATTGACCATGATTTAATGGCTTCCTAATTTTCTCTTCATTTCTAGAACATTTACATACTTCTGAGTTGTTCAATAGATAAATCTTAGACAATGGCATTATACCTTGATGACAGCATAGTGGTAAACTCATATATTCCATCTAATGGCTATCAAAGTGCTAGTTTCTCCAAGACCAATATATGTCTCTAAGACATTTCATAAGCTGAAGTCATAAAACACATTTGCATTTGCATATGTACCTGTGCATTTATGGGTGCACATTTAACTCTGAAGGAATATTTATATATTCACACGCATGAACTGGGATTTATTATGAGTGCTGAATATGGAACTTGAAAGCCATGAAGGCTTAAGGCAGTTTCCTCAAGACCTACTTTTGCTTGATTATGATTTATTAGTTTAAACTTAACCAGTTGTATATTAATAGTACTGTTCTTTTTGAAGAGAGGGCTATTCTCTCAAAACTTATTAGGACGTTATATGAATTTTGGCCCTATTTAAGACTTGACAAATTGGATTAAAGAAATAATATATGAAGTATTGTAAGTTTCTAAATGTGGAAGCTGCTTTCTCTTTTATGTAATTGAACATTTTATGATGTTCTCAGGCATTTTTAGGGACACATTTTTATTTAGGGGAAAAAGGAAAGAATAATCTGCAGAAAGATAAAAATGAAGAAGTAAGAAAGACCCATATAATGTGTTTGAAATTGCTGTGTGTTTTTTCCCCAAGGAGGAGAGATTTAAGAGGTTCCCAGAAAACTTTAGCTCGTGGAATTCACATTCTGGCACAGATCACTGTTATCCATTGAGTCTGAAGAATTGTCTGGGTTATCTTTTCATATATATATATATATATGTGTGTGTGTGTGTGTGTGTGTGTGTGTGTGTATTCTTTTTTTACATATATATGTAAAATAGATCACTGTTATCCATTGAATTTGAAGAATTATCTGGGTTACCTTTTCATATATATGAATATATTTTTACGTGTATATATGTAAAATAAAAACGTATGAATAAATGAGGCAATGCCAGTAACTACCAGAAACTCATCTCATCCACGGCCCCAATGTAAGTTGGTCCAGGCATTCTGTGTCTCAGGAAGCATGAGTCCAGAAGCAGATGTAGGGTGAACAGGGCTCTGTAAGTCCCTATTTTTTCCTGCCCTGAGAAGACTGGGGGGTAGAGTTCAGCCCTAGGAGTGACATTAGCGTATTATAGTACAGACTCAGCAGCTGGAGGGTCTTGGAGCAGCAGATGCTTCCTCTGCCGCCTCCCTTGTCCCTTCAGAGCAGGCCAGAGCTCTCAAAGGCAGTTCTACTTCTCACTGACTCATTTATTCTGAAGATCTGGAGAGAGCCTTGGGCAGCACATTATTATTTCTGTTGGTCCAATTAGCTTTGTTGTACTTAGGAAGACAAGTTTACTAAATCAAAAGTTTTCTGGCTGGGTCATGCTAACCAGTAGAATAGTATCTCCACTTATTTTGCTATTGGAACAAAACACGTTCACTCCCTAAACCCTCGGTGTAGAAATCATGATGTATATGTTTCTCTCCTTCAAGAGGAGGTAAACATAATATTAACTGTAAGAAAATGTTGAGGGCACAAGCTGACACCTTCTGTTGTTTCCTTTTCCTTTTAAGTGATCACAAACAGCTTTAAGAAATTTCTTTTCCTCCTTATGTGGTATATAAATCTTTTCCATTACTGTCATGCAAATATATTTTGGCTCTTAGTGTGGTTCTACAAAATGCCATTTTTCCTCTGATTCCACAAAATGCCATTTTCTTTGTTTTATTCTAACTTGAGCAATATATTTTTTGACCTTTTTTTTTTTTTGGACTACACTCCCGGCATATGGAGGTTCCCAGGCTTAAGGCTGAATCAGAGCTGAAGCCACCAGCCTACACCACAGCTACAGCAACCTCAGATCTGAGCCACATCTGTGACCTACACCACAGCTCATGGCACTGCTGGATCCTTAACCCACAAAGCGAGGCCAGGGATCGAACCTGTGTCCACATGGATCCTAGTCAGATTCATTTCCGCTGTGCCATGACGGGAACTCCTTTTTTAAAAATATTTTTGAGTACCTACTAAGTGCCACACAGTGCACTGGTGGCTGGAGACAGGATGTGAACTGCTCTCAAATAGCTCAGAATCTTTCAAGAAAAAAAAAAAATCATTCAGCTCTGTGCTTATTTGTTTATATGCATAAGCATAACTAGAAGCTTGTCCACAGAGGGGGCTGTCGTGTGGAGATAGTCATGGAGGGCTTCAGGAAAGAGAAATATCCTGAGGTCATTTTTGATCAGATAAAGGGATAGGGATATATTAGTCAGAAAAAAGAAGAAAACTGAAGGTTGGGAGGGTTCTGGAGGTGTATTTTTATATTGCAACTATGGTAGACTATATGATAGAAATCTTCCTCAAAAATTTATTGTTCTAAGAGGAATATTTGACTGTGGAAGAAAAGACTCAAAGTAACTTATATTCATATCACAAGAAAACTTATACATTTGGAATAAGTCTGAATTACTATGCTTTTCTTTAAAAGTATAATTGAATAACTTTGATGACATTTTAACACACACAATGCAGTAAACTAACTTAGATTCAGAGAACTTCACTTGTGAATGTGTCAGCTGTTTTTTTATTTGTTTAGATAATGTATTGAGAATTTTAAGTGATCTGTTAAAATCTTCTTTTACTTATCAAAACATTTTTTTTTCTCCCCAGACGTAGGGCAAAAGTAAATTCTGGCCCAACATCTATCAGTGATTATACAATCTATACAATCTGGGGGTTCCTGTTATGGCTCAATGGTTAATGAACAGGACTAGGATCTATGAGGATGCAGGTTTGATCCCTGGCCTTGCTCAGCAGGTTAAGGATCTGGCGTTGCCCTGAGCTGTGGTGTAAGTCACAGATGCGTCTTGGATCAGATCCTGCATTGCTGTGGCTGTGCTATAGGCTGGCAGCTGTAGCTCCGATTCAAGCCTTAGCCTGGGAAGTTCCATATGCTTTTTAGGGTGTGGCCCTAAAAAGCAAAATAAATAAATAAGTAAATAAAAACAAAAATTTAAAATAAAGAAATTATACCATCTCAGTTGGGTTCTGATGAATGAGGTTTTTATGGCACCAAACTAAAATGCCTTTTGCTGATATCACTGAAACCCTTCTTCTTGCCCCATTCAGAAAATACTCCCCCCATCCTGATCTGATGACATTTAACAGTCGCTATCAGTCAACCCATGAGGATTTACCCTTCATCAGGCCTTGTGGCTCTTTCTCTTTTTACTATCCTGTTGTATGTTTTGTTTTATGTTTTTATTTACGTGGTTATCACCACATTGGGAATATTTGTTGTTATGTCTCTATCACAAGTTATGATCGCTCATTTTTGCAGCCACCCTCCCCCGCCTGACATTGAAACAAGCAAGTGATGACATTCACTTTCAGCCTTTCCTTACTGCTTTTGACAAGTGGTTGTCAACTTTAGCAGCTCCCTGTGCTCACCTGGGAGCTTTAAAAATATTGATGGGTGGGTCTAAACTCCCAGAGATTCTGAATTAATTGGTTTGGCCGGTGGCCTGAGAATTAAAATTTATAGAAGCTCATCAGGTGAGCAGTGAGGATGAGAACCAATGATTTAGACCTGCGCCGTCTAATGCAGTAGCCACTGGCCACATGTAGCACCAAGCACTTAAAATGTACTGGTTTGAACTGAGTGTAATTGTGATTGTATGCCTCAGATTTTGAAGATTTAATACAAAAAAAGTAAAACAACTCAATAGTTTTTAATATGATTACCTATTGAAATGATAGTATTTTAGATATGGGTCAAATAAAGTGTATTACATTTATATTAATACTTTAAGATAATCAAATTAATCTCACTTTTTTTGACTTTTATAAAAAAATTATAACTATCTTTTAATTTTTTTAAAGTTTTATTGAAGTATAATTGAGTTACAAAGTTGTATCTTTCTGCCATTTTATTTTAAATTTTATTTATTTATTTATTTTTTACAGCTGCACCCATGGCATATGGAAATTCCCAGGCTAGGGGTTGAATCAGAGTTGCAGCTGCCGGCTTACACTACAGCCAGAGCAACGTGGGGTCTGAGCCACGTCTGACCTACACCACAGCTCATAGCAATGCCAGATCCTTAACTGAATGAGCAAGGCCAGGGATTGAACCTGCATCTTCATGTATGCTAGTTGGATTCGTTACCACTGAGCCACAATGGGAACTTCCTTTCCACCTTATTAAATGTGGCCACTGGAAAATCCAAAATCATATATGTGATTTGCATCATATTTCTATTCCACAATACTGATGTCCATGTGTGGAAGGACAGAGATATTTACTGAACAACCAAAAAATGCTTAATTAGTGCATCCTAGCCAGTTGGTTGGCAGTGTTCATGTTTTGGACCATCTTTGGTACACATAGTTTCTCTTTATAGCAGTCTATATTTAAAATAAGTCAGACTCAATGTTCACTGATTGAATTCATTATAAAAATTATTGAGCTGAGTAATAATGCTCATGTAATAAACAGAAATAAATTGGTGACTCAATGGTATCAGGTATGTAAAAGTGAAATAGCAGTATCGAAAATGAAATAGTCCTTTGAAATAGGTCAAAGAGGGGGAATTGAGAAATAGAATGTTATTTTTGTCAGTATCATTGTACTACAGGCCAAGCAAAAATATTCTTCTTAAACTGGAGTCGACTTGGTCTTAAAACAAAAACAAAAAACAAAGACCAAACCCTGAGTGAGTTTTTGGCTTGCAATGCAGAAGAGATAAATTATTTATACAGACATATGTCATCATATATGTATGTTTAAAAAGGTTGGAAAGTGATATATCAGAAGAAAAGTCAAGGTCAGAGGTGTCTAAGGTTTTCACAAATGGAGAAATGACTATAGAGCTGAAGTCATTAGATGATATGACCATCTTGAATACTGAGCATGAAAGTCAGTTTTAGGGAAGGGTACATAGGAGCAATCTGACCTATAGAGCAAAGCACTGGGCAGAGCAAATATGCAGGTGGTAGGAGTGAAACACTGCAGGCTTAGCTGATCAGGTTAGCATGGTAGGCAGCATTTGCTCTAACCGCAGGTATTCAAAGAAAACGTTGTTAAGCATTTTGAGCAAGCTCTTATAGAAGGGGATTGGTTTAAACTGGAAATTGCTAACTGTGAGTTATGAAGAGACACAGTACCCATAAATCAGTTAACCTGCATCATATTCTATTCCATTACCAGCATTCGTTTAAACATAAACTACTATGAGTTCTAACTCACGGTAGACCAAATCAAAAGTTCAGGCTTCTTTCACTTTATTCTAGTGTTTTTCTTCTGTTGGAATAAAAGGAAATGCTTCTGATTGTTTGGTTTCTGATAAGCTTGAAGGGAAATGAATTTGTATTCAACAGATACCTGGTGCTGTAATCTTAGTTTTGCTTTTCTTCTCAAGTCTTGACCTTATGAAGTAGCATGGGGGCGTTTTGAAAGCTGGGCTTTGGCATCTGAGCAGACCTTGTTTGAATATTATCTTTTATCACTTGCTGTTTGACCTTGGCCAAGTCACTTAACCTTCCCAAGCCTCAGTTTGCCTGGCCCTGATTCTTGCCTCGCAGGGCCTTTAGAGGAAGAAAGGCAACATCTGTTGCCTAGCACATGGTAAATCATTAATATTACTGTTATCCTCCTTATAAGGTTGAAAAGCATTCTGAGCAGGATAGATAGTTTTAGTGTAATCAAAAAGTATAATCAAAATTAGTATATTATTTGTGGGCTATATTATTACTATTCTAGCCTGCAGAGTTTGGAAGGCGGAAGAAGGAATATAGAGGAGAAGGCCTGGGGAAGGAAGAGAAAGAGGGGGTACATGGTGTCAGCAAGAAGGTTTCCCTGTTTATAGTTGGGGCCATTGGGGAGTTAAACCTCCTCAACAGCGGATATGGAGGAATCTTAATACCTGGAGCAGATGAGGGAGGGACTGTGGCAGCGCTGGGCTATCCTCCTCTGATGGGCCTGGGTTGCGGGGGGTGGTGTGGGGGGGTAGGGCTCAGCTGTGCTTGACCAGCCAATGTCCAAGCAAAAAGGATACGTACATGGAAGTACAAGCCTGGGGACTGTGCTTTCCTTCAGGCTCCTGGCTCAGACTCTACTGACGTGCTTCCTGATAGATAGCTTGTGAACAGAACATCCCAAAGCATCTGTCTTGGGAATTGCAGAGTCTGATACATGCCAGGAAGGCCCTGCTGTGTGGTATTCAGAGGCAGGGGCAGGGCCAGCCCTAACCTGTGTAACTAGAGGTCAGCACATAGTAGGGATGCCCTGATGTCCTTAGGATCTGAATGAATGCGCACATCCTGCGCTTTTCAGACCCTATGAGTTTCTGCAGTGTGAACCATTCAAGCTAAGTTCGAGACAAATAAGTCTTTTTATATTCTCTTATACATGGTGATGGTATAGGAGAGGAAAAGAAAATGGAAATCAATGATAAATTAAGCAAAGGGAATTAACTTCCAAAAGACAAGTCCTTTAAATGCCTCTCAAAATTCTGCATTTGCTTGTTTTACAAAACGCTTTGATCAATGAAATGCAGTAGGTGAGGAGTTTCACACTTAGTGATTCTTGCTCCAAAGCCTATTTAGAGTGAACCAGAAAATCCTTCACTTTTTTTTCCCCCTAAGCTTAACCCTTTTACATAGAGAAAGGGTTTCTGTTATCTGCATTTAAAGTACGACTTAGATAACTAAGATCAATTGAGTTTTGAGAGCCACATACTTTGTCCTTTAGCTATGATAATATGGTCAGAACTGTCTTTATGAAAATGAGGAAAGAGGATTGTTTGATGTGTGAATATTTGCAAGAGAAGAGCTGGTTCTAGGCATCGCGTTTGTTTATACGTCAGTCATCCATAACAGTGAAGGGGAGGTATCTCCTGCAGGTAGGAGTGTTCTCTGCTGGGGGAACATCTGGAATACTCCTCACTGTAGAAAGTGAGAGTAGCAGGAAAAGAACAAAATTAAATGGCACCGTTTTCAAAATAGGAATAGTTTGGATCTTAACATTTATTTGCTTGGAAGTGACATCATCTGATGCCATTCACTTATTTCAATGCCACTCCTTTTAAAATATGTATCTGGATCTCGGACACAGCCAAATCTAGGTCTCAGTCTAAGGCTCCAGCATTTCCTTGAGCCTACCCAAAATATAGTAAGATGACTTCCTCTACCTGTCCTCTGATAGCCATCTTCTCTGGAGTTATAACTTCATAAACTGTAATTTCCTTTGCAACTGTAAGCCAGCATTCTAAGAACAGTGTTGTCATTGGGCCAGAGTAATTTTCATTCTTGTTCTAATAAAGCACCTCGTATTTTTAAACTGAAGCTCTGTTTTCTGTTTCCTACATTTCTTCACAAGCGAAGGTATCTCAATTGTTTTTAGGGGGAGTATTTTTCATTTGCTTATTTTTTTGCTTGGGCCTTTAAAGAAGGCTGAATGAAATAGCTTTGTATTATTAGCAGAATTGTCTTCATTTGTAAAGACTTCTACTAACTGTGACATCTGACTCTGGTTTGATAACAAAGATGATGAATCTTTGCAGCAGATTTTTTTTTTTTCCTCACTACCAGTTGCCAGGATCTTGTCAGAATAGAAAAATTGGAAGATTGATTGGTGTTCTTTTCTTATTCATTGATTTACTTGGGTTTCTGGCTGACTGATGTACGTGTAGCTTCAGATGCCATGGATTGTGTGTGTGAGAAGAAAAAAATAAAGAGCTCAACAATAAAAATAACGATAACTACTGTTTTTTAGATGCTTGTAATTTGCTAGGCACTGTGGTAAGTACTTCATACACATTATCTCTTAATTTTCTCAACAATTGGATCTTATAGATGAATAAGCTGAGTTTAGAGAGGATAATTAATTTATTCAATGCCATCCAGCTAATATGTGATGAAGTTGATTTCAACCTAGGTTTATATGACCATAAGAACTCAGACCAGATGGCTTCTGATCTGATTATTATTTTTGATCAAATTAAGTTCAAGATATTTGAGCCAGACATTTCACTAGGCACCATGGAAGATACAAAGGCAAGAAATTTAGAGTCCCTTAGAGGAAAAAGACACATAAAGATTGCAAGCAGGTGAACTTTTTTTTTTTTCCTTTAGCTGGAAGTCTTTCAACCCCAGGAAGCATACCCTTTGCCTCCAAAATTTGTGTCTCCTGTCCGTGGGTTCGAGTGGAATATAATTAAGATAAAAGTTTCTATTACTTTTTTCTAGTCCCAGGACAATGTTGGCATCTCTCAAATAAGGAATCAAAAAACTAGTCTTTAAATGATTTTAAATTCAGTTTTGTCAAATTGTGCCTCTAAACATTCCATCTTTCCCTCTCTTCTAGGCCCCCAGCAGAGCTATAGCCCCAGGACTTTCCATCTCTGGTCTGCTCAATTGTAGTTTTCCTTCTTCCAGCATTTGGCAGCACCTTCTGTTGTCTGTCCTTATGCCTCTTATTGGGGTGTTTTCCTCTCAATTAAACATCATACCTTGAAGCTCTGTGGACTCCCAGGACCCTATGAATTAGAGCTAACAGCCTTCACTCTCCTTCAAAGTCTCTTCCTAGAGCTACTTTCAAGCTCACTGCCCTAATCTCCTTTCATCTTCCAGCTTTCTCCTTCCATCTGCCCACATTAAATTTCACCATGTTTCAGAAGCCTGTTAAGGGGTCAATAAAGTATATTTCAAGTCTAACTATAGGTTCCCTGCGGGTCACTCCCTCACAGTTTTGATGGCATTGGATGACTTTACTGAATATACTTCCTCATGAAATGAACTGGCTTTGTGCATTGACTCTGCTATTTTAGTCCCTGGGGCTGGGGAGCGGGTGGGATGGGAGGAAGGAGGTAGAGAAAACCCTTTAGTACAAAAGACATGGTTCTCTTCCATGTAGATTTTTTTTCCTTTAAAGGAAGAGACCCCATGGTTATCTAATTCTTTGGGGGAAGTGGAACGAACTCTTCCATTACAGATTTTCTGTTAATATCAGCTAATACTTCAGTGCTCACTGATTTTGTTCGGCTATTTCAGAGCTTCCTGACTTTCCAGGCACAAGCATCAGCACAGCGCTCTCCCCTTGTCAGGTACCAGAATCACCTGTGGAGCACTTTAAGGAGCGTTCACACTAGGTCCCACCTCTGTGCTTCTGATTCTGTAATTTGTCACCCAGGATTGAGAAAGATGCCTGCATTCCTTAGAAGGTTCTCTATTCCTTAGGTTCTTTTTCTTTTTCCAGATCTCTCTTCATGATTCATTTCCACAGTAATAGTAGGCTCCGTCTTGGGTGAAGAATTCCATTAAGAGAGCAGAAAAGATAAATTCTGCAAGTTTAATTAGGCCTAAGAATAAACTTTGCTCCTAGTGTGTTCTATGGTGAATTCTGACAAGAAGATTCATCGCTCTTCATCACAAGTTATTGATCCCTTCCTAGCATGTGCTTCTTGTTTTTCCCTGTTCATGTTTCTGCCAAGTTAATAAAGAAAATGTTAGGAGGTAATAAAGAAATCAAGTTGTGGCCTCTTAGGTTATATTTTCATTTCAAAAGGAGATGCTGAAGAGACCATGGATAGGAATTAGCATTATTGAACACCTACTAACTGACAGACACTATGCTTGGTGGTCTTCTTTATATTATTATGCTTAATCAAACAACAGACTGAGTTAGGCATTGTTATTTGCCTTTTACCGATGAAACCGAGGCTCAGAATATGAAATAATAGTAAGTAACAGAGTAGGGATCTTCCAATTCCATAATCCGTTTTTTTCCTTCATCATATTTCTTCTTTGGAAACTTTCACATCTCAAAGGTATTTATGTATCTTTCTCCCATTTCTTCTCAAAATAAAAGTAATAAAGCCCTATTTATATAGTGATAGACTTTTAAAAATATTTTCACTTGTATCTTTGTTGCCATTGCTTTAGAGTGCCATTTATTTTCAGGTAATTGATAATATCCCAAAATTAGGTCACACATACATCTGCAAAGTTTGCTATTTAATGTACTCAGCTCTCAATTTGACCTTCTCAAGTTCATTTTTGAAGTTACTATTGAAAATGGGAACGGGATAATTAGAAACGAGTTATTGTAATCACTGAGAAAATCCCCTGCAATGAACATCAGAGTGTACGTCTGAAATGAACAAAGTTGTCAGAGTGGTCTCTTATTAAGGAAAGAAGGGGGGGAGGGGGGAGATCCACATATTCTTTAGAAGTGGTGACAATGTAATGCAAAAAAATTTTTTTTTCCTTAAAATGTTTGACTCTGGAGTTTATCTGATTGAGTAGGGAAAGAACCCCACTGGGATTTGTTAAGGGGAAGACAGACTTGAATTGACAGGAATAATCAATCTCTTGAGACTAGATAAAGGAAAAGGACACATCTGAGTCTGGAACAACCTCAAATACCTATGAATACTGGTCATAAAGAAAATGAATCATTTCTGTCGATCCTGGCCCTCGGGAAAGAGGGAATATTCTTTGGAAAGTGCTGGTGTAACTGGAGGCTGAGAGCCACTTTTATATATATATATATTTTTACCCCTCTAGTCAACAGAAAGAATGAGTTGATAGCAATTCAAAGAGTTTTCATTGAGAACCTTTCTGCTGTTCTGGTTTTTGCATCCAGCCAAGAGGAAAATGTTATTTTCCAGCCTTTGTGTTGGTGTTGATGGGTTCTTAGGAGACTTGTTGAAGGAATGAAGGTGGAAGAGGCAGATAGGACACTTCTAAGAGAAAAGCTTAAATACTGGCTGCCTTCCAGGCATAGGTAATCTTGGAAAGGGTCTGTAAACCAGCCTCTACAGAGAAGCATTTTACTAGAGGTCACTGTCAATTCTTTTTTTGAAGGGCTAGTAATAAGTGTGTTCTTAATTTACATATATACATTTTCTTCAGTTTTGTTTGGGCTTATCTCAGTTGTTTCACTGCAATTCTTCTGCCTTTTATTCTGAATTGAAATGAAAAATGGAATGTATAAAACATTGCAAGAAAGTTCGGTAAGCATTCCTCATTCTGAAGCCTGACAGTAATTATTATTAAGGGATTACAGGAAAATCTTACAGTGTAATTTAGGGATTCTCAATTCATTCATAGACTCTTCTTCTCTCTTTTCCTTGCTTAGCAAAGACATTTTCTATCTTTCTGATAAAATCTAAAACTTCACTAATTGTCTTGTTTGCTGTTCCAACAATATTCTATTCCATACAAACAGTAATAATAAGGTAACTACAGTAATAATGAGAGCAGGCATTTAGTGGATGCCCAGCATTGTGCTAAGCACTGGACAGATTATTGCATTTATTCCTTACAACTCTATGTTGTGAGAAGTTATTAGTATTATTAGGCCGGTTTATAGACAAGGAAATAGAGACAGTAAGTAAATTACTTGAGCACCACAGTGAGGAAGCGGTGGACCTATAGAAGCTTCCAGGCCTGGAAATTAAATTGTAGTATTATTTATCCATTTCTCAGAAGGGGCCAGGGAGTTACTGGAGAAAATGCAGAACACTCGGTTAAATCTGAATTCCAGTGACACAGTGAATGATTTCTAGAGTGTGTCCCACATGTTGCATCTGGACATCCTGTAATTTTATTTGCTAGATCTGGCAATACCAAGAACACTTGGCTATTGGCAGAATTATTTTTGAGCCAGAAAGTTCCTTCGAGGCATCTACCTCCAATGTCGTAGTACACAAATAAGGATAGACTCAGGAGTCTTGAGATTTTCTTGTTCCTGTGACTGCTGACAAAGTGAGGTTTAGGACTTGGCCATGCTGCCTCTGAACTAGTAGTCCCTTAGCACTTTTGCATTTGACTACCAGGAAGGAGTCCCCCTGTTATTTCTAAGGGTCTTTATTTCCTGCCTTTTTTCTGAATTGTTGTCTGCAAAGCAAATCCTTGCAAACACCCTACTGATAACAACATGAGGAGAGGTGGAGGCAGGGCAGGAGAAAGCAACAAGTAAAAAGTTCTGGACTGCTCCTGTGTGCTCGTGACACATAGCATTCTTTCCACATGGTGTCTACTTTGGTAGAAACAAAAGGCATGAGTGTAGTGGGATATATTAAATAGCTACTTGTCCTAGCAGTGTTTCTTTTAGGACTTTGGCAGGGGGGTTGGGGTGGTGTTTCCTATTTGAATGACTACTAGTGTTATCAGAGAATGAATAAATAGGAATGCATTTTATAAAGTAGTCATCCTTTTAGCAGATAGTAAATTAAAATGTTGTATAATTCACTGGAGTTCAATATTGGGTCATTTTCTTCAAAGAAGAGAGAAGTATTAATTAGTCTGTTGCTTGGAGGCTTCATTATATATGCTTCATTCCCTTTGCTGTTGTAACAAACAGTTCCTGGGCGCTGGGGCCCTGACTGATTAACTTGCATAGCTGCCTCTTGATAGCTCTCCTTCTGACAGACCCTGTTAAATAGGGGAGAACAGGATGGAGTAGGAAAAAGAAAAAAAAAAAAAACTGGCTCTTTTCATGATGTGAGAAAGCAAATAAATACAACACATCAGCAGACAAAAGTGAAATAAACTGCTCAAGTTGTCCATCTTCACCATGGGGTTCCTTTAGGCTGAAAATCAAATGCAGTTGGAATTGTAAATAGCTTCAAGATGACAGAAAGTTTCTTGAGATCCCGTCTTTGGGAAGAGGAAAGATGCCTCTGCTGAAACTGGAAAATTAAGATGGGTCATAGTTAAAGAATAAAGCCTCACAAGTGTGTTGAATGCAAGGGACAGGATTGTTGATACAAATTCTTAAGTGGTAACTGTCCAAAAGTGGGAATTTTTAACCAAACGTAGTTTCCCTGATATTATTTTCACATCGGAGTGTTTTCCTCCCAGTTTTGGTCTTTTCCCTCAAAAGAGATTTCCTTCTTCAAAAGCACTTGCACTTTAAAGACAGTGCCTTTTCTTTTTGCTTTTGATTTCAAACTGCTTTTAGATGTAGAGAAAAGTTGCAAAACTACTACAGAGTATTTCCATATATCCCTGCCCTAGGCTCCCCAAGTGTTAAAACCTTGCTTAACCATACATAGTGTAGTGAATAGAACCAAGAAATTAACATTTGTATAATGCCAATAACTAATCTGAAGACCTTATTCAAATGTCACCAGTTTTTGTTTTCATTCAAGTCTTTTCTGAGATTCCATTCAGGATACCACATTCGATTTTTTTCTGCAGGGGGTGGGGTTTAATTTTGAAATTTATTTAGTTTTTGCTCTGCAGGGCCGCACCTGAGGTATATGGAGGTTCCCAGGCTAGGGGTCAAATCGGACCTACAGCTGCTGACCTATGCCACAGCCACAGCCACGCCAGATCCGACCTGTTTCTGCGACCTATACTGCAACTCACTGTAACGTCAGATCCTTAACCCCCCCGAGCGAGGCTGGGGATTGAACCATGACCTCAGGGTTCCTCGTCGGATTGGTTTTTGCTGCGCCATGATGGGAACTCCATGAAATTTATTTTTTTAAATTTTATTTTTATTAAAGTATAGTTTATTTACAACATTGTACCAATTTCTGCTGTACAACAGTGACCTAGTCATACATATATATACATTCCCCTTTTTAATATTATCTCCCATCACCACATTGCATTTTGTTATTATTTCAACTTACTCTCCTGAATCTGTAACAGTTCTTCTCATTACCTTAACCTTTATGAAATTGGCATTTTTGAAGAGTATAGATGAATTATTTTGCCAAATGTCCTTCAAGTTTGGTGTGTCTAGTCTTTTCCTATGATTGAACTGAGGTAGTTATCTTTAGCAAGCATTCCACAGAAATGATGTTGTGTCCTTCTCCGTGCATCATTTTATGGGATTCATGATGTCAAAATATTTTATTACTGGCAATGATGACCTTGATCACCTGGTTAAGATGGTTTCTGCTGGCTTTCTTCACTTGGCAGTTCTATCTTTCCCCAGGTTATTAACAAATATCTTGAGGAAAAATGCTTTGAGACCGTGCAAATCCTGTTTCTCTTCAAAATTTCACCCAGTGCTTTTTTTTATGTGTTTTTTTGAAGTATAGTTAATTTACAAGCCCATGATAATTTCTGCTGTACAAAAAAAGTGACCCAGTCAGACATATACATCAATGAATCTCAGTCCTGTAGCAATTGTTACTATGGTATTTGCTTTATGGTGATTTTCTCTTCTCTTTCACTTAACACTTATTAATTGGAATTCTGTAACAAGGAAGAGCTATCTTTCTCTACTATCTATCTAGACAATTGATCATTTATGGTTCATGGATATTTATTTGAGTCTATGGTTCATGATCCAATATTAACTTTTTTTTTTTTTTTTTTTTTGCTTTATAGGGCCATACCCACAGCATAGGCAGGGTCCCAGGCTAGGGATCGAATTGGAGCTACAGCTACAGCCTGCACCACAGCCACAGCAGCACAGGATCTTAGCACATCTGTGACCTACGTCATAGCTCACTGCAACGCTGGATCTTTAACCCACTGAACAAGGCCAGGGATCGAATCTGCAACCTCATGGTTACTAGATTTGTTTCTGCTGTGCCGCAACGGGAACTCCTATTTAATTTTTTTACTCAACTCATTTCTACTTTGGCTTTTAGAAACTTCTTCAGATTGGTTCTTGTGCTCTCTGGAGAAGCTATATATATATGTATATGGAAAAGCGTTTTTTTTACTTTTATCCTCACACTGTATTCCAGGTTCATTTGTATTTTTACTGCCCTAGCCCTGGGATCGACCACTTTTCCAAGCTGTCCTCTGTTTAGAAGCTGAGATCTTTGAGATCTTAATGCGAGGTATCCTTTTTACTACAAGTGTCATTTCTCTAAGCCTGCTCAGTGGACAGACCTGGGAAACATACACA
Source organism: Catagonus wagneri (assembly GCA_004024745.2). NCBI lineage: Eukaryota > Metazoa > Chordata > Mammalia > Artiodactyla > Tayassuidae > Catagonus > Catagonus wagneri. Next base: position 6,484,125 of record PVHT020000093.1, on the reverse strand, counting down.
AATATTCCAACCTGCACAATACACACATTTATCTATATATTTAAAGTCATATGTTTATATTGTTACCTCAGGATTCCTTGTGTCTTCCTTCTTTTTTAATTTATGAATTTTTTTCTGTAATAGTGAGAAATGTTTCTTGTTTTTTTTTTACAATATATTTACCTATTTGTTGAATTCTAGTGGGCACATGAAGTAGTTTCAGAATTGCTAACCCATACCGCTGTAGTAAACACATACACTGACTTAATCATAGCATTGCTATAGTTATTTTTGTCTTTAACCTTACAGTATCCAGTGAAAGTACTGTTCTCAATAGCTGTTTAGGTTAGTTTTATTATTTCTCATTCCTTCGCTGTGGTTGTGTGATTCTTTTGTAATAGAGTTAGCTTCTTTGTTAATTTCTCTATCGCATTTTGATATTTCTCCCCTATTCCTCATCCAGGTAAGTTTTAGCTTTTCATTGCTTGAGGGTATGTGAGAAGTATGAACCATAACTATGGGTCTCAGAGCCAGAGCTTTACGAAGTGATGTACTCAGAGGAGTGTCAGTGCATCCTTGACTCTGCTACCCCACACCCATCCCCCATTCTTTCCAGCCCTGTCACGTCCACCCCTTTACATAATCAGTCTCTGGTTTCAGGTTAATCCTTCCCATATTTCCTCTGTACAAATGTGTAGTTACACAGGTATTTTCTTGTGTAATCACTGTAATTGCTTCTTTCTTACACACAGGGTACCATATTATAGATACTCTTTTGCACTTTGCTTTTTCACTTAGCAGGATGCCCTAGAAATCGCTCTGTATCAGTTCATGATGATCCTCCGTGGTATATTCTGCAGCCGTGCTGTCCTTCATTGTATAGCTGTATGACAATAACTTCTTCATGTACCCCTTTCCCTGGGAGAAATGCATACCAGTTAACAGGCTAAAGTTTAATATTATAACAACCAGAAGTTTAATATTATAACAATCAGTTAATAGGCTAAGGAAGTTTAATATTATAACAACCAGAAAAAAAAAATACTTAAAAATGGAGTAAACTGGGCATGGCTGATAAATGTAGCTGTTTGTTGCATTTATATCAATCCAGGTGGAAGAAAGCAGAAGTAAATCATAACAGTTTACCAGCTTAACACTTTTGGAGATAGGTCTTTGCACATCTGTGACTTTTCGTTAACACATAGCATGGTGACCGAGAGCAGTCTCTGCCATTATTGGTCGGACCATCAAAAATTTTGGACTTTTACAACGTATAAGTGATATGAATTTGGGCAAGTTATTTAGCATCTTTGTGACTCAGGTTCTCTTATTTGCCTAAGAAGAATAATAAGAATGTCTACCTCGCAGAGTTAAAGTCAAACCATGGGAACAGTACAGCGAAGGAACATGGAATGAAGATCATGATTGAGTTGCCTGTTATACTAATTTACAGGCTAAGAACAAGTTTGTTTTGTTTCTGTTTTCGGTTGTGCCTGTGACATGTGGAAGTTTCTGGGCCAGGGACCGAAGCTGTGCCACAGCAGTGACCTGAGCTATAGCAGTGATGACCTGATCCTTAACCTGATGAGCCGCCAGGGAACTCCTAAGTAGAAGTTTTTGATCATTTGGTTTACATACACTCTGCCTTTGCATGTATGCAAGAGTTTGGCAGTTGTTCCCTCCTTTTTCACTTTGCTTGGACTGTGAGCTCCATGAGAACAATGAGTTTGTCTTAGCACCTTCTTCGTCCTGAGTGCCTGGTGATGTCTGCTGAGTGTTCAGTAAGTCTTGCTTGAGTGGATTCATGGATGGACCAGGAATTTAGACAACATAAAATTAGAACTACTGTGCCCACCAAAATGCTGGATGGCATTTGGTAAATTACAGGACCTTTCAGGGCCTTGGTTTCTTCCTCTGTGAGATGAAGATGTTGACCGTAATCTTCAACATCTCTTCCTTGGAGGACATTTACAGTTTAAGCCAGTTTAACCATAAGGTGTTAAGGAACTTCTGATGGCAACTCCTTGTCAGCTTGCTTTTGGCCGAAATCTTCTTTCAGTCCAGGTTTTTCAAGTGAATGATTTGGACTGAGCGAAAGTACGTAAAAATCTTCGGAGACTGAAATGGAATGAAACGGTTCCTTTTTTTTTTTTTTTTTTTTTTTTTTTTTTTTTTTTTTGCTTTTTAGGGCTGTACCTGAGATATATGGAGGCTTCCAGGCTAGGGGTCAAATCAGAGCTACAGCGCCAGCCTACACCACAGCCACAGCAATGCAGGATCTGAGCCACGTCTGTGACCCACAACACAGCTCACAGCAACGCCGGATCCTTAACCCCCTGAGTGAGGCCAGGGATCAAACCCGCATCCTGATGGATACTTAGTCGGATTCGTGACCGTTGAGCCACAACAGGAACTCCTGGAAAGGGTTGCTTTTATGACAGGAAGCCCTCTGGGCTTGTTTTGCTGTCACGGGTTCATGGAATGTTCACAGTGGGGGGAATAATCTACAAGATAAGTCATCCAAACTCTTCGTTTCATAAAAAAATAAAATAAAAAAATTAAGGCCTGGAGAATTTCAGTGACTTGCTGAGAGTCACAGCACTAGTTTGTGGCAAGATACAGCCTGTGGATTCTCAAGTTTGTATTCTTCTGCCATCTGCCACAACAAGCACTTGATCTATGTCACTAAATCAAGATACGGAATAGTGTTATGCTAAGATGTGCTTTTGGGTCACTGTTGACTCAGGATAGAGTAGACATAATAAAAGGTTAGTTTTTATTGTGATAAAATAAAAAATTTTGTCATAATTTTGATAAAATTATCAAATGATTATAATTGATTTGATTTCTCTTCATATTGGCTTGGAATCTACTGTTGAATGCAGCACATGTTTAGGAGCGGTTTGTTGTCTTTTTTTCACCAGCATTGATTAAAGAAGTCTCATGAAGGGTAAATAAAGGCACAGAACACATCACGCTAGAACATACATGGAAAGATTGCAGTTGAGCCTGCTTGAATGGGGCTCCTACTTCACAGATAAAGCAAATATCTTCTAAATAAGGAACTGAACAACGTGTGGGAAGAGTAGAGCAAGTTCTGATGTCAGGCTGTAAGGATTACATTAGTAATGGCAAATATCACTTTTAAATTTCTTTTTACTACTATTTTAACATCTTTAATTGTGTAAGTCTATTTAGTGTAGAGATTAGGCTTTGCTTCAGGCTCCCTAGGCAAGGATGGAGTTTTTCCTGTCACCTCTTCAAGGACACCTGGGCAGCCCTAGTGGGCTAGGTATACAGTTCTGGTTCTCTGCTCGGTCAAGATCCAAGGCTGGAATTCTAGGCCCTGCCTTTGGAGCCCATATTCTCATAATACCACTTGGGGTGTCACAACCCCAGCTCCTGCTCACCTCCTGGCTTTGACTTACTTGTTTGCTTATGACTCCTGAGAATCTTCGATCTTTCCTTCAAGTTGATATTAAAATATTTATTGTGGTTATATTTAATCCAACTTTCCATGTGTTCACTGTAGTCAGGAGAAGGTCCCTAACAGCTTTCTCTGTCGTGTTGCTGGGTGTCCACTAGAAAGGCTCCACAATTACAGTCATGATTCTGACGAGGACAATTGGTGTCTCTTCGGTACAATAACTAACCTAAGGATCTCAGCTTTATTTGCCTTCTAATAGTGTTTAGCCCAAGAAGGGGGTCAGCTGAGCTATCTGGAAAGATACAGAAAGCAGTAATGTACATTTAAAAGCTTAGGCATTTAGCATTTAAACTTTCGTCAGTAGTAAAATGAGTTCTTTACAAAGAAAAATACTAGGACTATGGCTTCTTTAGACAAGGGAAAAGCTCTTTGGGCAAATATTTGACAAATGTCTAAATCAATCCAAATATGAATGTAAATTTGTCTTTCTGTTTACTCTCCATTGAACTCATGGCTGACTCACCTTCATTTGTAGCACTTCAGTTAACATGATTCTATAAGCCTAATGTCAGCTGCTTTTTACGTAGGAGACCTCAACTAGAGAGGGAAAAACAGATAAAGTTTCACCTTGGATTACCCAAAGACCTATTACATTCTGTTCCATGCAAATGGACTCTGGGGCCATGGTTTAATGTCCTTGAGATGGAGAAAACTGTCCAAAAGGTCCCGAACATCTTCCAACGCTTGCTTAAAATGATCTGTAAGACTTGTGCAGACTTTTGGCCAATAGCTACACAATTCTGATCTTAGCCTTACAGTGGGGATCTGAGCTTTGAATGTCTTTTAAGTTCTTTGCTTCCCATTAGCTTCCAGCCTCCTCTTAGTGCCTCCACACCTGTCTCTTCAGCGTCAGCTGCAGTAACTGCTGTCTGCCACAAGATTAGGCCCCTGCTCGTGTCCCACAATCCTTGGCTGCCCGCTCTGGGTAGCAGAGACAGGGGAGCACCAGACTCAGAGCCCTGAACACTCATCGAGACTTAATTCTGACCTCTCCTTCTCAGTGACTCTGAGTGGTCTGATCTTTGGATTTCTGAGAACCTCACAAATCTTGTTTCTTAAAATGAAATCCAAGGACCCAGCATCCTTGACACCACTTGCTAGCTTCTTTCCAAATGCGGAATCTGAGGTACTACCCCACACCTACCGAATCAGAAACTTTTAATAAGATTTTGAAGGGATTGACATGCACTGCTCCACTGGAGTGAATTTCAAATCAGTACTGGGTTTCATTATCAACCAGGGTCCTTTTTTCAAAATGTGTACCCCACTGAATGATGGGGATGACCCCCCCTTTACCTGTCCATTTGAGAACGTATTCTCTATTTGGTAATTGGTATTATTATCATTATTATTTGTGTTTTTGTCTCTTTAAGACTGCACCGGCAGCACGAGGAGGTTCCCAGGCTAGGGGTTGAATCAGAGCTGTAGTTGCCTGCCTACACCACAGCCACAGCAACGCTGAATCCAAGCCACATCTGTGGCCAAAACTCGTGGCAATGCAGGATCCTTAACCCACTGAGCGAGGCCAGGGATCGAACCCGAGTTCTTGTGGATGCTAGTCGGTTTCGTTAACTGCTGGGCCATGACGGGAACTGATAATTGGTACTCTTAAGTCTGTATACCTGATGGAAGTATGGCTCCCACTTGGGGTGTTAGAGAATGAAACAGCAGGTGAGAACTGGTGTGTTCTAGCTTCACTGAGCCTGCTTCTGACCTTGACCACAACCTGATCCTTCTGGTTGATTGCACCTCCCCAGCCCTGGTTGTGCTGGGGGCTTGAACTAGAGCGTTCACATACTCCTCATGGTCCTAACACACTGGGTGAGCCACAGGACAGACCACGGCATTTGGCTGATTGTCATGGAGCAGAGCAAACGCCCATCCATGTCAGGTCCAGGACCTTGGCCTTATTAGCACTGACCTACAAACTGAGCTTGTTATTGTGACGTTCCCTGTCAGGTAATGAGTGCTTAGGCACCTACTGCTTCCAATTATAGTGAGCTATTGGCAATATGGTCTCAACCCTCAAGCAACTTTTGCAATCTGAAATGGGTAAACGATATAAGGAAGGAAGGACAAAAGAGATGCGGGATGAAAAATATTATAGCATAGAGGTCTGCAGATAATCACGTGGTGACTACTTCATTATCAAGAGGTGTTGGTTTTTAAAAATAGACACTTTTCAATATAGTTACAATGGACCTCCATGCTGTTCTCTTTAGTTGGGGGTGGATGCTTGGAGGTGTGTTTGCTTATGTAATCAAACCATCCAGAAAGTAGTTTTCCAACTTAAAAATTGTTTGCAAGTTTAGAAAAATCACATCCTCAAGTTCACTATCTAGAAAAGCATTCATGAGTTCAACAGGCCTTACTAATTCCATCAAATTTGTACTCCAACCCAGATAAGGAAAGGATGGCAGAAAGATATGCCAGAGTACATTTTAATTATAAATCAAATTTAAACTTCTAAAGAAAAGTTTTCATTTATCCTACATATTCAGAAGAAAATATTTTTACTCTGCCCAATGTAAGGGTGGAGGAACTTGCCAACAGATTTGTTTTTAAAGAAATAGTACTAGGTAGATACAATGTTGTATTTAATGTTGATTATTCATAAATCTAGCAATCTTTGGAGTTTAACCTTCTGACACCACTGTTGTATTGGAACATTATCTTTTTTTTTTTTTTTTAAATTCTTTTCAGGGCCAGTGAGCGAACCTGTGCCATAGCAACAACCTGAGCTGCTGCAGTAACAATACCAGATCCTTAACCCACTGTGCCACAAGAGAAGTCCTGGAATGTTCTTGTTTGCTGTTTTTATATATGTAAAAATTAACTATTTAAAACATTATGTCAGTTCATCCTGTTGTAGTACTGATTCAGTTGGTAAGGGCTGTAACTTGATGCAAGATTCTGTTCCAGAAAGTCAAGAACTTGAATCGCTGCTGCTCAGTTTGAAGAAATCCACTGTATATTATACCCTGTGTGCTTTGGCCCAGTGTTTCCTGAGCACATGGCGAAGGTGTTGCAGGCCCTTGGGAACCTCCAGGGGGGAGGCATGCAGGCGTGCAGACTGGGCTCAAGGAGCTTGGGGGTGAGTAGGGGAGATGCGAAGCTCCACGAACCATTTGAATACATGGTCGGAACTACCTGTCAGGGGAGATATAAGGAGAAGTGCCGTGGTTGCTCAGAGAAGGAAATAGGAGTGAGAGAGTGAGGGATGGCTCAGTGCAGCAGGGACAAATGGACGAGGTTTGGATGGCTGGGTAGAGTTTGAACGTGGATCACATTCCTGTGTAAAAGCCTGCTGTGGAGATAATGAACTAAAATGTGTAAAACTCTGCGCCTCATTATCATTGCCTTTGTTTCAAGGTAGATGCAAACAAATAGCCTGAAAATGGGCCAAGCAAGCAAATAATGATATACAAAGCCCCCTTTTCAATCATATAATCTGCAATGATTACACAGTGGGCACTGGCTCTAGGCTGGGCTCTTAGCCGGGACAACCAGCCAAGCAGCAAACAATCCAACTGGACAAAGTCAAAAACATTCTCAAAGGAAGAAAAAGGACAAATGAAAAAAAAAAAGGAACCCAAATGATAATCCTAAAAAACAGCCAAGACTTTACAAGGGAATATTACAGCATAGCCGGGAGTCCTGGACTAGGGCTGTGCCTATAGAAGACCACCCAGTAGAATACTTCAGCTGGAGTTCTTCTTTAATTTCTTATTTGATGTAGAGAGGTTCAAGGGCTCTTGTCTGCAAGCTGACAACAAAGACCATGGATTCTGGTCTTAGGTCTGCCCCTACTAAGCAGTGTGACCAGGGCTACATATTCCCCCAGAGCCTGCCTGACCATTTCAGCAGTAGTAACCATTTCATGAAGTGCCCAGAAGTGCCCACCAGATGCAGCCAAGAAAGTTGCAGGGGCTAGGGCATTTGGGAACGGGAATAGACGAACTGTGAAGCCACTCAGCCAGCAGCTCCATGGCTGAGAAAAAAAAATCAGCTTAGAAAATTGGGTCAGACTGGGGTGGTGACTAAAATCAGAAACCTGCAAGAGGAGACACTCTGAACATGTTAGCCAAGGTAAAATTGATTGCTTTAAAAATAAAAAGATGAGACTCTCTAGCTGCATCCATGTTGCTGTAAGTGGCATTTTTCTTTTTTTATGGCTGAGTAGTATCATACTAAGTGAAGTAAGTCAGAAAGAGAAAGACAAATACCATATAATATAATTTATACGTGGAATCTAAAATGTGACACAAGTGAACCTATCTGCAGAATTGAAACAGACTCACAGACATGGAGAACGGACTTGTGATTGCCAAGGGAGAAGGAGAGGGAGTGGGATGGACTGGGAGTTTGGGGTTGGTAAATGGAAACTTATATTTAGAATGGATAAGTAATAAGGTCCTACTGTATAGCAGAGGGAACTATATCAAGTCTCTTGTGATAGAACATAGTGGAAGATAATACGAGAAAAAGAATGTATACACACACACACACGCACACACACACACACATATATGTGTGTATGCTTGGGTCACTTTTCTTTACAATAGAAATTGACACAATGTTGTAAAGCAACCATACTTTAACAAAAAAAATTCAATAAAAGAAAAGAGAAAAAAATAAAGATGAAACAATGGGTTAAAAGAAGCCATGCTACCTATCTTCTTCCCTGATAGAAATGGAGTGAAAAATTGAAATTGGAGGTGGAAGGGGAAAGGTTCTATTTTAATCCAGAAAAGAAAAGGCTCTTTTCCCTTCAGTTTCAAGCACATTTTTTTTTAGTTCCAGGTTTATCTCCATGTTATCGGTGAAAGAGAAAGCTACCCACTTCATCCTCGATATTGGGTTAGCTGATGACAGTAATTGTCCCAATCAGTTCCCTGAAGGCTAAGAGGGCATTTTCTTTGCAAACTTAATTTTAGTTTTGTGAAATCATTAAGTCTTGGAGGGTGCTGGGTGACACCCACTGCTGTAATTATTGCTTAGCCAAGCCTGGCATGGTCAGCTTAGTTACATAGAATGTGGCACTAATAAGAAACAACATTGTGGATACAATCTCATGTGAAGCATTTAGCTTGACAGAGGGGAGAATCTACGTTGCATTAATGTTTCTCATCCGCAGGCAACAGACTTGCAAAAATGACGTTTTGGCATCTATGGAGGTTAGGAGAGAATGTGTTTGAGTGGTCAGTGTGAGCCATTAGTGTGACGAGGAAAATACACAAAGCATGTGCCCGACAACCAGTGGATCTCAAATTCATGTGAGAGTGTTATTTTCTTATACAGATGACATTTAATGTTTTTTATAACAATAATTATGCCAATGAAAGCTTTCATTGTCTGTTATCTGAATGCTTCTTGTATCCTGGGCGTTGCAGTAAGTATCTTCTATGTATTATCTAATTTAATACTCATAGCAATGAATGAGCTAGATGTCATTGTCTCCATGTTACAGATAAGGGAACCTGGTCTCAAAGATGTCCGGAGACTTGCCCAGTATCACACAGTTAGGAACGAGAGCTCAGAGACCTGGTGTTCCATATTTAGGTAGACATAGCATGGGGAAATGGGAGTTCTTAAATCTAGAAGTTGTTTTGAAGTAAATTCATGAATCTAAATGTTCATCAGTATATTTTATTACATTAATTATTCATTTCATATGCTAAGGTATGGACACACTTGGTTTATAAATAAATCCCCTGATTGAGTTGCTGCCTTTTCTTAAAAACATTTTGTGGGTTGCTGACCTGAGAAAGAAATCAGTCTCCTAGAAGACAGAAGGTTAAGATGTCTGGCTTTTAATAGTGACTTTTTAACAGTCGGATGGTAATAACTGGAGATGGTCAAGGATTCACTGAAATCTTGCTATGAACTGGGTATTTCCCTGAGTGCTTTGTGCAGTCTCTCATTTAATCCATAGGAAACTGAAATATGGGCAGCTGAGACTTAGATAATCTAGGTAAGAGTTTAAGATCTGACACCTTGGCAATTCAAGGAGAGTAGGGGGCTTTGTTCCAGGAGGTCACCCATAGACCCAGGTTCTCTCTGTCTAGTTGCTCTGCACCGCCTGCATGGTTTCCATCTGTGTGCTCAGTAGTGGTACACGCTATCACTTCTGCATTCTAGCTCACAGGAAGGGGGAAGAGAGAGACAAGTTGAGGACAAGTAGTTTCCCTTAAAAACATATACTTCATTAGTCAAAGTCACATTCCATTGGCCAAAATCTAGCCATGTGGCCATGCCTTGTCAGCTACCAGAAGGGCTAGGGAATGCAGGCTTGGTCTTGGGGAGTTCACAGCTCTCTGGGGGCACTGGACCTAAAAAGACAAGAGCAGAATGGATGCTGGAAGTAATTAACCACCTCTGCCACAGTTTGCCCCTCTAGCATCAAAGTGTCCCTTCTCATTCATCATCCCACAAGCCAGACATGCTTAAGTTTTTCCCAAAGGAGACTAACCACAGTCCCTCCAACTACTGCAACCAGCTGAGAGTCCAGGATTTCTGGGAGGGGTTCAGCCTCTCTGTTGTGTCAAATGTGGGCCTGCTGATACTAAAACATGAGTTATCTGCTTCGGCAAACTCAGCTGGAAACAGGAAGAATGGGAAGCATCCAGCTGAGTCTAATCAGTAGCAGTATTTTGCTGGACAGGAAATACTTGGCTGTCCTTGGCAGGCTTTCTTGGTCACCCCAGATTTGCCCTCTGGGAGTAATTTTTTGCCACTGTTCTTGGTGGCTTCTGTCTTTTGTGGCCACATCTGTGGTGAGTGTTGGAGAGTGTCCTTTATTGGGAACTGTTCTCCTTTTACAGCCTGCTGCCTACTGGTGCAGGCCTGGGGAGCTGATATTTGCTTTGGTGATTGAACCATCACTGGCTTTTCAGCTAGGCTCTTGATTTCTTTGGTAATGCAATTTCCTCAAAAATTCTAGTTTATGTGCTTCCAGTCTGTTCTATATGAAAGTAACCTCTGTCTGTAGTTCTTAAGCTTGCAGATTCCAGCTTTTTACTTATTAGTTTCCGTGCGTAGAACACTCGTAATTCTTCCTCTCAGTTTAAGGGCTTCCACCTGAGGTCATCTGAAACAACGGGTTTGAGTGGGGAAGGTACCCCTTTGTCTTCTGAATCTTTGCAGTGGGACCGGCTCCCATTGTGTGGCTTGGGAAAGTGTCCCATAGGAAGTTCTTGAATTAAGTTCTGAATAACAATCCTATCCTCTACTGTTTTGAGAAGAGAAGCAGTTGGCTTCACTATCAGGGGCCACTGGCTTTGCAGCCTGTAACACTTGTGTCTTTACCACCTGCCACCTGATCGATCACTAAGCCACTGCCAGAAATTTTCAGTTTTGGTAGGTACTGACCATGAATCTAAGTAGCAGCTCTATATTAAGATACACACTAAACTGCTATAACAAATAGACCCAAAAGATACTGGGTTTAACAAGAGGGGAGTATAGGAGTTCTATTTCAGCTAGTGGTCTCTGGGTAGGCAGGTCGTCCAGGATGGGTCAGCACAGCTGCTCTGCAACATCAGTTAAAGACCAGGTTCCTTCTAGTTGTTCTCCTGTCTTATCCCCAGGTGTTGTCCTCAGCTTCAGTCCTAAAGCTGGCACATACCATCTCGTTTACTTTCCAGACTGTAGGAGGTGGGACAGTGGGAGACAGTGGAATGGAGGGTGAATAATGTCCTTATGAAAATGTGAACTGAAAGTTACACACATCTTTCCAGTGACAACATCTCACTGACCAAAAACTTGCAGCCATACCTAGATGCAAAGGAGGCTGGGAACAAGGAAGGCGGGATAATTGTCTTCAGGGGGTAGCCACTATTTTTCTTTTCTGGATTTTTCTAAGGTTTCTGCTCCTTTGAACTCATATCTATGCCATATAGAAAATAAAATTATACTTAAAACTTGTTTTAGCTTTATTGTGATATAATTGACATATAAAATTATAAGGTATATAAAGTGTATATCATGGTGTTTTGATACATGTGCACATTGTGAAAGGCTTCCTCATCTAGTTAACACATCTACTGCCTCACGTTTTTCTTTCTCTCTGTTTATTTATTTGTGTGGGAACTTTTAAGTTTAACTCTCTTTGTCAATTCCAATATACAACACCATGCTATCCACCATATACAAGAAAACATACTTGAAATCCCTGTTTTGGTACCAATGGCAAGGATAAAGCTCACCTCATTTTTGTGAGGAGAATTGAGATTTTTCTTTGTCTTCAGTGTCTGCCTCCAGGGTTAGTAAAAATGGGAGATAAGTTGGGGACTTGGGGCTAATGGGATGGGAATGAGATCTCCCTAAATCAGATCCTGGGGATTCTACAGTAAGAAGGAAGAGAGATGAATGGTGGTCAGAGAGTCCATACCACAACCCTGCTGACCAGTTTTTAAATGAGGGTAGATGTGACTGGACTTCTGGCATGCTCTTAAAAACCTGCTCTTTCACCATGAGCCTATCCATCATGGAAATTCCAGGAATGAAAAATATCCTCCTGGTCTTGTCGTTCCTTCAAGCTCTCTCGCTGTGTTCTTATAAATATAATGTGAGTTGAGTTTTAAGCAGAAATACCATAAGACATGTGGTCAACTGTTTGAAGTTCAAATATCCATCATTTGTTGAGCTCCTTTCAGCCAACCACATGATAATTCCATCACAGAAACTTATTCATGTGTCTGAAAAGATATGTTCATAATTGATTCCAAGCAGCATTGTTTAGGTGGTTTTTCATCTTTTTTTTTTCTTTTTTTTTATCTTTTTACTTTTTTCTAGGGCCGCACCCACGGCATATGGAGGTTCCCAGGCTAGGAGTCTAATTGGAGCTATAGCCGCCGGCCTACGCCACAGCCACAGCAATGCGGGATACAAGCCGTGTCTGCAACCTACACCACAGCTCATGGCAATGCCGGATCCTTAACTCACTGAGCGAGGCCAGGGATCGAACCTGCAACCTCATGGTTCCTGGTCGGGTTCGTTAACCACTGAGCCACAACGGGAACTCCTATCTTTTCTTAACACTGATTTGTTGCCAGCTCAGATGAAGTAATTCAGGCTTGGTAGGAGTCATGTGCATGAAAGCAAGCACACTTACATTCTGTTGCATGAAGATATGAGAAATAATGGGCTGAGTGGCCAGCTTGAGTTGCTCAGTCTGATTATTTATTGCCTCTGATAGCACTGAACTTATAGACAAAACTGCTTCCCAAGTTTATATTGGGGAACAAGGTTTATTTAAGATGACAAGAAGAGAAAAATACAGAAGAGTCATAGCACCTGGAAAAGTTAATGCTGGACAATATGGTTTGGCAGTTATATATCTGTATTGTTCTCTGATATGGCAGGTTCATCGGGACACCTGTAATCAGTTTCCTCTTTATCCTGATTAACCTCTGTTTACATCTCCTATAGACACAGTTGTCAGCATTCATTTCTGGGTTCATATGAGGGTGTACCTGTGTGTTTTCACTTCCCTGTACATTTGTTGAGTCAACAAGCAGCTGCAGTTCTGAGGCTCTGGCCCTTGTCCCACCCTAACCTTGAAGTTTTTCTCCTCTCTGTACCCACACAGCATCTTCTTGGCCCAATGATACACTTTTTTAGGGTTTTGTCAGTTTCAGTTGCTGCCTTCCTGTTTGCGTGTTGAGAATTCCTGGTTTTGATATGTCTGGGTCCCCCTTGCTTCTGAGCAGGGCTAAGTCTTAACCAAATTGTAAACTTTGCCTTTATGTCCTCTTCTTTCTGAATTATTCCCGGAGACATCTCCCTCTTCAGTACAAACTCCTGGGTAGCTTAAAATGATCAACTACAAGCATGATGCCTCTTCGTAGTTTCCTCTTTTGTTTTAAAAATGCTTGCAAATCTTGGATTCTGCAACACATTTGATCCATTTGTTTAAATAAACAAATGATTAAAATTATTGCCTGTTAAAACATTCATCTCCCTCTGTCTCAAATCTTCAAGTAAAGCTAATTTTCAGGGAAAAAACCTCATGTTTGTCTTGTGGCTTTGCACAGTCTTTGGGCCCATGGCTTCCAAAGTCCATAGAGTCAAAGTTTTCTAGTTTGAGAAATACGTGTTTTCTTAATCAAAGAAATTGAGCTCTAATAGTGGCATTTGAGTTAAGGGATTTTTTAAAATCCCTTTATTTCATTTTATTTTACTTTTCGCCTTTCCAGCTTTATTGAAGGATAATTGAAAAGTTAGATATAAAATTGAAAATAAAATTAAAGTTGAATATATTTAAGATATAAAACTTGATGTTTTGAAATACATATACATTGCAAAATAATTACCAGAGTCAAGCTAATTAATATATCCATCACCTCACATAGTTACCATTTTCTTTTTCTTTTTGTAAGTTGGAGAATAGTTGATTTACAATGTTGTGTTAGTTTCAGGTGTATATACAGTAATTCAGATGTATATATATATGTATATATACATATATATAAACTATGTATATTTCAGATTCTTTTCCATTATAGGATATTCTAAGATATTGAATATAGTTCCCTGTGTTATACAGTAGGTCCTTGTGTTTTATTTACTATTTTCTTTTTCCTTTTTCTTTTCTTTGTAGTGAGAACACTTAAAATCTACCCTCTTTGCAAACTTCAAGTGTATGTTGCAGTATTATTAACTGCAATTGCATCGTTGTACATTAGATCTCCAGAACTTATTTATATTGCATAACTGAAACTTCATACATTTGGCCAGCATCTCCTTATTTTCCCCTTCCCCAAGCCCCTGGCAACCACCATTCTACTCGCTGTTTCTATGAGTTTGGCTCTTTTAGACTCTACATGTAAGTGAGATTAAGCACTATTTGTCTTTCTCTGACTGGCTTATTTCACTTAGTATGAAGTCCTCCAGATCTATCCATGTTGTTGCAAACGGCAATGACTTCCTCCTCTTGTAAGGCTGAATAATATTCCACTGTGTGGTGTGTGTGTGTGTGTGTGTGTGTGTGTGTGTATGTGTGGTGTGTATCTTTAGTCATTTATCAGTTGATAGACATGTACTGTTTCTGTATCTTGGCTACTGGGAAGGGAAAGGCTTCTCCAAAGATGACTCGTAGGGCCAGTCCAAACAACAGTTCCATTCTCTTCTCATGTCTTGTCTGACCCAGGTAAGTGTAATTGCCTCCCTCCTGCACTTAGCTGCAGGCACAAAGGACCTGAGATTTCTATCCCTGACCTGCAAGAATAACCTCATACTGTTTAGTCGTCTGTTGACTTTAATATCTCCAGTCATTTGAAGATACATTTTATTTAGTTACCTTTAAAATTTTTTTTTGTATTGCTACTTTCTCTGACCTGGAAATTACTGGTATGTTCATTTTTAACTCTGTGGTTTAACCTCTGTGAATACCATTATTAAAATCAGTTTTAAAAAGTCACAAGCATGCTGTGGAGACCCATCCTGAAACATTTTTTTATGAATGATTTACAGCAGGGCTACATAATTATATTCTGTGGCTGAAAGACTTCCAGTTGATAAGCTAGAGAGATTGACTATTTCTTTGCCTTCCTTAAATATATACTAGAATTATGTTTTTAAATACATTTATAGTGTCAAAGCATTTTTTTTTCTTAATGGATTTTATTTCAATTATAGGTGTACAAAAATCATCACAAGTCAGTTTTACAGATTTTGTATCCCAGTCCCCCAGTGCATCCCCCCACCCCCCAGATTGTCTTATTTGAAAAACCAAGGTTTTCCAAAGTCTGTGAGTCATTGTCTGTTCTGTAAAAAGGTTCATTGTGTTTTTTTAGTTTCCACATGTAAGCGGTAGCATTGGGTGTTGTTGTCTAATTGTCTGACTGGTTTCACTTCGCATGATAATTTCTAAGTCCATCCATGTTGCTATAAATGTTGGTAATTCGTTCCTTTTAATGGCTGAGTAACATTCCATTGTGTGTATGTACCATATCTTCCCTATCCACTCTTCTGTGGATGGGCATTTAGGTTGTTTCCATGACCTGGCTATTGCATAGAGTGCTGCAA
>PVHT020000093.1:6404974-6464784 GCA_004024745.2 Catagonus wagneri | reverse complement strand
TTGGATTCGGTTGGCTAGTATTTTGTTGAGAATTTTTGCATCTATGTTCATCAGTGAGATTGGCCTGTAATTTTCTTTTTTTGTGGTATCTTTGTCTGGTTTTGGTATCAGGGTGATGGTTGCCTCATAGAATGAGTTTGGGAGTGTCCCCTCTTCTGCAATTTTTTGAAAGAGTTTCAGAAGGATAGGCGTTAGCTCTGCTCTAAATGTTTGATAGAATTCACCTGTGAAACCATCTGGTCCTGGACTTTTGTTTGTTGGAAGTTTTTTAATCACAGTTTCAATTTCAGAACTTGTGATTGGTCTATTTGTATTTTCTATTTCATCTCGGTTTAGTCTTGGGAGATTGTACTTTTCTAAGAATTTGTCCATTTCTTCTAGGTTTTCCATTTTATTGCCATATAGTTGCATATAGTAGTCCCTTATGATCCTTTGTATTTCTGTGCTGTCTGTTGTTACTTCTCCTTTTTCATTTCTAATTTCATTGATTTGTGTCCTCTCTCTTTTTTTCTTGATAAGTCTGGCTAAGGGTTTATCAATTTTGTTGATCTTTTCAAAGAACCAGCTTTTAGTTTCATTGATCTTTTCTATGGTTTTCTTTGTGTCTATTTCGTTGACTTCTGCTCTGATCTTTATGATTTCTTTTCTTCTACTAACTTTAGGTTTGTCAGTTCTTCCCTCTCTAGCTGTTTTAGATGTAAAGTTAGATTGTTTATTTGAGCTTTTTCTTGTTTCCTGAGGTAGGCTTGTATTGCTATAAACTTTCCTCTTAGAACTGCTTTTGCTGCATCCCAGAGGTCTTGGGGTGTCGTGTCTTTGTTGTCATTTGCTTCTAGGTATTTTTTAATTTCCTCTTTGATTCTTCAGTGATCCACTGGTTGTTTAGTAGCATGTTGTTTCGTCTCCACGTATTTGTATTTTTGGCCATTTTTTTCTTGTTGTTGATTTCCAGTCGTATAGCATTGTGGTCAGAGAAGATGCTTGAAATGATTTCAATTTTCTTAAAGTTCCTGAGGCTTGATTTGTAACCCAGGATGTGATCAATCTTAGAGAATGTTCCATGCCCACTTGAGAAGAATGTGTATTCTGTTGCTTTTGGATGGAATGTCGTATAAATGTCTATTAAGTCCATGTGATCTAATGCTTCATTCAGGGCCTGTGTTTCCTTATTGATTTTCTGCCTGGATGACCTATCCATTGCTGTAAGTGGGGTGTTAAAGTCCCCCACTATGAGGGTGTTCTTGTTGATTTCTCCTTTTAAGGTTGTTAGCAGTTGCCTTATATATTGTGGTGATCCTATGTGGGGTGCATAGATATTTAAAATTGTTATATCTTCTTCTTGGATTGATCCTTTGATCATTATGTAGTGCCCTTCCTTGTCTCTTAAAATGTTCTTCATTTTAAAGTCTATTTTGTCTGATATGAGTATTGCTACTCCGGCTTTCTTTTGATACCCGTTTGCATGGAATATTTTCTTCCATCCTCTCACTTTCAATTTGTTCGTGTCTCTAGAAGTGAAGTGGGTCTCTTGAAGACAGCATATATATGGGTCTTGCTTTTGTATCCATTCGGCTAGTCTATGTCTTTTGGCTGGGGCATTCAGTCCATTAACATTTAAGGTAATTATTGATAGATATGTCCTTATTGCCATTTTATTAACTGTTTGGGGTTTTTGTTGCTCTTTTTTCCTTCCCTTATTCTCTTGTTGTCTCCTCTCACAAGGTGGCTATCTTTAATGTTGTATTTGAGTTGATTTTTCTTATTTGCTTGTGTATCAATTGTAGATTTTTGGTTTGCGGTTTCCCTCACATTTTGATATAGGAGTCTATATATATAACTGAGATTGTATTAAGTTGTTGGTTTCTTAATTGCACGTGCTTCTCCAGTGACCTGCATTTGTGCTCTCTTCTCATGATTACTGTTTTGGGTAGCATAATTGTGTATGTATGATTTAGTATCTTTACTGTATATATGCCTTTATTGGTGGGCCTTGTCATTTGTGGTGTTTTTGATTCTGGTTGTGGCCTTTTCTTTTCTGCCTAGAGAAGTTCCTTTAGGATTTGTTGTAAAGCTGGTTTAGTGTTGAAGAAATCTCTTAGCTTTTGCTTATCAGTAAAGGTTTTGATTTCTCCTTCAAATCTGAATGAGAGCCTTGCTGGATAAAGTAATCTTGGTTGGAAGTTTTTCCCTTTCATCACATTTAGTATATCATGCCACTCCCTTCTGGCCTGTAGGGTTTCAGCTGAAAAATCTGTTGATAACCTTATTGGGGCTCCTGTGTATGTCATTTGTTTCTTTTCCCTAGCTGCTTTCAATATTTTCTCTTTGTCTTTAATTTTGGTCATTTTGATTAATATGTGTCTCGGGGTGTTCCTCCTTGGGTTTATTTTATATGGTACTCGTTGCACTTCCTGGATTTGAGTGAGCGGTTCCTTTCCCATATTAGGAAAGTTTTCGGCTATAATCTCCTCGAATATTTTTTCTGTCCCCTTCTCTCTCTCTTCTCCCTCTGGCACCCCTATAATACGGATGTTGGTGCGTTTAACATTATCCCAGATTTCTCTGAGACTCAGCTCATTTCCTTTCAATCTTTTATCTCTTTTGTCTTCTGCATTAGTGATTTCCACTAATCTGTCCTCCACCTCACTGATTCGTTCTTCTGCCTCCTGTATTCTACTGTTGGCTGCTTCTAATGAATTTTTTATTTCAGTGATTGTATTTTTCATCTCTTGTTGTTTAACTTTTATGGCTTGTATGTCTCAGCTCAGTGTTTCCTGTAAATGATCAATCTTTGCCTCCAGTCTATTTCCAATGCCTTGCATCATCTTCAGCATCAGCAGTCTAAAGTCTCTTTCTGGGAGGCTGATAATCTCCTCATCACTGAGCTGTTTTTCTGGGCTTTTCTCTTTCTCCCTTATCTGAGTTAGAGTTTTCTGTCTTTTCATTTTGTAGGTTTTTGATGTGGTGACCTTTGTGTGGACAATAGAGTTGTAGCCTCTCTTAGTTCAGGTGTTTGCCTCCCCTGTGGCTAAAGTTGGTATGGAGGGGGCTTGCTGTAGGCTTCCTGATGGGAGGGAGTGATACCTGCTCACTGGTAGGTGGGGTTGGTTCATTCCTCTCCCTCTGATGGCTGGGGCTTTGTCTCTGGATGAGATTAGAGGCTGGCTGTGTGCCTGAGGGGTCTTTAGGCAGCCTGTTTACTGATGGGTGGGGCTGAGATCCCACCTGAATTGTTGTTTGTCCTGGAGCTTCTCAGCGCTGATGGGGGGGGACAAGATTTTCCCAGAAATGGCCACCTCCAGAGAAATGCAGGCTGCTGAATGTGCCCGAGAGCTTCACCCCCAATGCCCTTCCCCCACAACAAGGCACAGTCACCCCTGTTTTCCCAGGAGATCCTCCAAGAATTGCAGTCAGGTTCCACCCAGATTCCTCTGGAGACTGCTTTGCCTTGGGACCCAGTGCACGTGAAAGTCTGTGTGTGCCTTTCAAGAGTGGGGTCTCTGTTTCCCCCAGTCCTGTGGAGCTCCTGCACACAAGCCCCTCCGCCCTTCAATGCCAGATGCTCCAGGGGCTCTTTCTTTCTGTGCCCGATCCCCAGGCATGGGGATTTGAAGTGAGGCTCAGAACTCTCAGTCCTGTAGCTGAGTCTCTGTGATGCAGTTACTTTCCAGTCTCTGGGGCTTCCCACCCGGGAGGTATGGGGTTGCTTCTATCGCGTAATCGCCCCTCCTACCTCTTGATGTGGTCTCCTCTGTGTCTTCTGGAGCAGAGTATCTTTTTTGGAAGTTTACAGTCCATTTGGTTGAAGGTTACTCGGCATTTGGTTGTATTTTTGCTGTTATTTGGGAGAGAAGTTGAGCTCCAGTCCTTCTATTCCGCCATCTTAATTGTACCATCGATCCTATTACCTCATCCTGCTCAGTGGGCTCGGCTCGTCCGGACGCGGGGACAGGGAGGACCAGAGGACTACCAGCCCCAGGAAGCTGCCCACCACCAGTAAACTGCGTAAGAGGAGCCCAATCTTCAGCCTCATCTTCCTCCGACGGCGAGAGGCGCACCTAGTGTCAAAGCATTTTGATAGCATAGTTGAGTGCTCTGGGGAATTTTGCCTCCACTCATGTTTTTTGCTAAATTTGACTTCTTAGGTATTGGGAAAGTACCTGGTTAAGTTAAGGTCTGATCATCATGAACACATGAAAGGAATAAGTTTTTGCCCCTAGTCCCTTGAGAGCAGGGGACAGAATGAATGTGTATCAACATATATATCAAAGGCTTAATGGGTAACAAAATATGAAGCGATCATTTATTTACTCACTCTGCACTTACTGTCTAAGTTCCTCCTACGGTGCAAACAGTGTGCTCTGTCCTACGGAGGAGGTGATAGATGAAATAAATGAAATAGACAAGGTCCCTGCTCTCAGGGGTCCAATGGGAATGACATCATATTTTTTGAAGTGTTATTAAATGCCAGACCGTGTCCTGCCACCTTCACATATACTAACTCTTAATCTTTACAGTAATCGTTATGAGGCATGGGATGCTTTTACAACTAACAAGTATTGGAACCAAGATTTGAACCCTAGCAACTATCTCCAAAACATACTGTTGGTTTCCACTCTACCCTCTTACATAATTTGCCAATATTTACAGGATTATCAACCTGTAAACTGTGATAAGTGCTAAGAAAGAATAGTAAAAGCTGCTATTGAGAAATTCCCATTGTGGCACAGCAGGTAAAGAACACAACTTATGTCTGTGAGGATGTGAGTTTGATCCCTGACTTTGCTCAGTGGGTTAAGGATCCAGCATTGCTGCAAGCTGTGGTGCAGGTCACAGATGCGGCTTGGATCCGGCTTTGCTGTGGCATAGGTAGGCAACTATGGCTCTAATTAGATCCCTAGCCTGGGAATTTCCATATGCCACAGGTACAGCCCCCCCCCCCAAGAAAGAAAGCCCCCCTGCCCCAGCACACACACACACAAATGCTAATATGGAGTAGAAGGGGATGTAGGTTTAGAGAAGAACACATGAAGAATGATTATTTCGCCAATTGAATGTAACTAGAAGAGATTGTGCCAGGTAAAAAATCTTAGTTAAAAAAAAAAAAACAGCAATGTTTTACCTGGCTAGAGCAAATTTCCAGAAAATCTCAGTCCAGTCATTAATCTCCATCCTCATAACTATTTTCAGGATGTACTATTTGCTTGAATTTCCCTTAACACTTGTGTGATTGTGTACAACTTAATTGAATCTACTACTTTCTTTCATTAAAAAGCTTTTGAATGCTGCTCCCTTTACAATGTTTTCTTGAGAAGAGGTAGGGAAGTACCTTTCCAATAATAACATCCTACTGGGGACGAATCCACCTTGCAGCTGTGCTTGTGTCCAGGTGTGATTCTGAGAGCCTCATCTTTGCAACCATGAGAATATGGGTCTTTCTAAGAGGTCACAGGACATAGTTCCTTAGGGAAAGGATCTTGAGCTTTTACCATCAGCATCATGATCATCCTGGGTAGAGACTGGGGTTCCTGGAAGATTGACAGACCTCTTAACCGATGGCTTTTCAATACTGTCAACTCTAGAAACCAGACTCTTTCTATTTCATTTTGCAGCGAATCTAGTTTTAGTCAAACAGGCAAAAGATCCATCTATCTCTACCTCTCCTTTAGCCTCCCCAGTCTGTACTGTACAAATTCATTTATGATAGTCCTTTTGAACTTTTCCTTCATTATGTGAACTGATATTATTTACTCCTTCCTGAACACAGGGCATTCTCATTCCTTTTTAAAATGTATTTTAATTTGTAAGACTTATACCTCTTCAAGAAGGTGTTATTTTATTAACCCAGTTCATTAGAGTTTATTCCAAGTCTCCAGGCATTTTTATATGCTATTTACATGATTTTCTTTGAACTCAAGAACACAATTTTATGCACATGCCTGTTTATGCTTTCTAGCCAGATTATGTATTCTTCAAGGGTGAGAACTATGTCTTTTCTTTATAATTCTTCCACAGAGTTCTATGGTTTGGCCAACTGTAAATAGGCAAAAAGATTACCTAAATAACAAAGACAGTGTTAACTCTTTATTAGTTGTCTGTGATTTGCTCTATGTGGTATCAACCTTGACTTTAGTTTGTCGGCCAAAAATTATTGGTATTAACTAGGGATAAGCAGTGTGTTCATTGATTGACTTTCTTACCTTCCAGTTTGTAGTGTTGGCTTGGAGAATTGTTAGCCTTCGTATACTTTGGGTTTCTACTATCCTTAAAATAAAAGTCCCGATGTTGCGATGAACGTATTAGATTCTTAAAGACTCACAGCAAAGACAAACCAAACAAAGTTGCCAATCTACCAATGGACAGACAAAACAGTGTTTCAGAGATGCTCCGGAAAAGAGAAAAATCATATATAGCCGTCTGTTGGTGATGCTAGAGAAACTCCTTCACTGGGAGGGTTGACCCTAGATAACCCTGAAGTTTATTTCCAACTAAGAGGTTATTTTAAAATTTAGAGGCAAAATTAAAGAAGAGTATTAAAAGGAATGTAAGCAAAGTGAGTATAAAATGAGGGCTTTGGGAATTTTTCGTGAGAAGGTCAATAGCTATTTTCTGTTGAGTTAGATGCTAAGTGCTGTGTGATACTTTGAAAGCAACCGTGATAAATTATTAAGTATGTGTAATTTATTACACACATCAGGGAATAATATATTGCTGTGTGAGCTGATGACACCAAGCAGTGCTGTCTGAAGCATTTGTCTAGATATTGCACAAGATTGTCTGAAAAGCAATGGGCTCATTAGTAACTCAGATTGTTGCAGGAGACCATGTTTTCTTTCTTATGATTTTTTTTTTCAATTTACAATTAGAAAATGAATTGTTAAGACACATCCTGGTGAGACTCTTGACTTCTGAAATTATTGGGGTGATCACCAATTTTTTTCCAAGTGTAAGAAATGAAGCACAGAACATGACTTCTATTTAAAACAATTGTTTTATGAATTGTTGATAAATATATATTTGAGCTTTTGACTTTTCAGTTATCTGTGGCTGACATGAAATGCTATTAATCCATTGTTTGTTAACCTAGTTACAACCTACATTTCCTATTCTGCTCAGTGTAATTTTATAAAGAATAATTCACACTAAGCATGCAAAACATGCCTCAGGTAAGGATTAATGCATAAAGTCCCTAGGGTTGTTCGTTTTTCATAGCATCTTCACAACCTGAGTGTTTCCTCCTACTGATTCAAAGCACATCATTGAATTTATTTGGAGGAGAATGAAAAATACTCTTGCATTTTTGTTCCTAGCAATTATAGGAGCCCTTGTCATACGCTGTGGCTTGTTAGCTTGGTAACACCTTGAAAATCTTTAATTTATTTCACATCACTCCTGGAAATTATTATTTTTTATCATTCTCTATTTTAACTAGTGCTTTTCTTCTGAGGTATTCTAAATTTTACCTCCAATTTAATGTGTTGAACATCAGATCTACTTAGAGACAAATTATCTCGCTGCTCTCGGGAGCTTTCCATAAAACCTTAAAAGCTTCTATCCACTTGCAGCAAACAGTGAGTTGGCTGGAGAGAGGAGGAAGGAGAGGTGAGGGTGGATGAGTGACAGGTGGAAGAGCATGGTGGAGGCTTGGAAAAGCAGAGAAAGTTCAGAAACAGGCGAGGGTGTAACCAAGAGCAAGACTGAATACAAAGTATGCCCCAGTTACAAGTTGAAAAGTAGGGGACCTTCAACAATTCTGCCTGTGAATATCATTTATGGTGCTATGTTCACATGATAACATTTAATAATTGATAGGAATCATCAGCTCATAAACTGACCTATAGTTTGTAACCTGTTAGAAGGGAAGGAAAAATGACCATGCAAACAAAATAGAATAACCATTAGGCTGATAAGGTGTTGGAACTGGATTATCAGGAGGAAGTGAAAGTCTGGTTGTAGACTATTATCATTTGTTTAATGTGGTGCTTTCCTTTGTCTGGGACCCGTATGAGACCTCATCTGACAGTCATGAGGCAAAGACATATCAGAGTTGGAAGAAGGTCCAGCCAAGGCCAGAGCAGTGTGTCCTTCCAAAATGCTGTGGTGTGTGGGACTGCTAAGCCCTTGGTTAACTGCTAACCCATTGTCAACAATTTACTACCTATGTCAGGCTCTGTTCTAAGTATTTTGCATGCATTAACTCGCATCAATCCTATGCGGTTGATACTATTACTGTTCCCATTAAGATGAGGAGGAGAATGTGGCACAGGCAAGTTAAGTAATTTGACTCAGGTCACTCAGCTAGTAAATCAGAACTTGGTTTGAGCACAGACAGTCTGGCTCCAGAGTCTTCATTCCTAGTCACTGTTGTCCCCTGCCTGTCCAGTGTGGCTCAGTAAGATATTTGCTCCACAGGAGCCACATTTAATCAAGTGAGGACAGAGGACCCTGATTCCTTTCTTATCACCTCTTTGATGCCCACTCCACTTTCATCTTCAACTTCTACACTCTTGTTAAATAAAACACATGAAAGTACATTTTGAATTGCAAAGGCCAGTAAAAGTATCATTTCATTATTTCCCAAACAGGTAACCTCACCCTTTCAATCCTCTTTCTCCTTAATTTTGAAACTTTTCTTATTTTTTTAAAGCTTGAAGATCTATAGAATTGTGCTCTGCCCAAATGGTCACTAGCCATGTGTAGCTATTTAAAATTAAATGTAAATCCAGTACAATGAAAAGCTCAGTTGCTTACTCACAACAGCCGTATTGCACATACTCAGTGGCCACATGTTGCTGGTGGCTACTGTGCTGGACAGCACAATAGGGCACTTCCATCACCATAGAAAGTTCTATTGGGCCACACTAGGCGGATCATACAGAGTAGTACCTCCTTTCAAATGGGGCAACGTAGTAACTAAATCTCTTTGGTACTGGAGATCTCATTTCTTAATCATTATCTTCATGCTCCTAGAGTAAACAGGATACCACCTTTCCTCCCCCGTTCCACCTGTTTACTTATCTCTTCCTTCAAACAAATACACTTGGTCCTGTTCCTTTCTTTCCCCCTCCTTCTCTCTTGCTTCAGTTCATTCTTCCATACTGAAAATGTGTGAAAGCAGCTGCCAAAGCCCATTAAATGTGTCAACACCTTTGCCTCCGGGCAGCCTCCTCTCAGTCTGCCTTCCTCCAGACAGCTTTCCCGACCTGCAGAGGACCCTCTGAGACAGCCAGCTTGGACCCGAGGCTCTGCTTTACCCTTGGATTCAATTTTTTCTTAAAGGCATTCATACTCTATTTATTTGCAGTTTTTCCTACTATGTATTTGTTTAGTATTAGGATCGAACTCACTTTTTTAATGCACATGTGAAGATAGCATTAAGGGTTCCATTGAGTAAATCACTCAAGATAGCCAATTTCATGTATCTTTCAAGTCACCCAATACTTTAACTGTGCCTTGCACAACTAATAGACCATTGGCCAAGTCCTGTATACCATGAATTTAATAGTAGCTCTCTAGTTTTTAAAAGTTACAACAGATAGGATGGGCTACATGTTAGGTACTATCACTGGAAATTAAACAAGGGATATTAAGTACATTAAACAGAGACCAGAATTCACTCATTTTACTTATTGATCCAACACATTTATTCTCTACCACTAAGAGCTCACACTGTGCAGGATACTGAGGATTCAGAGTTAAAGGCACATCTTTAACCTGAAGGAGCCAATAGGCTAGCTGGGAAACCAACAGCTAAATAATCAACTACAAAAAAGTGAAATAAATGGTCTCTGATTAAAGATTTCTAATCTGTTGATGAAATTATGAATGACCAACCAACACTGGGAGGATATGGAGTTAGGAAAGTCTTCTTGAGGAGGGTCCCAGAGATGAGTCTTGCAAGACAATAGTAGTCTAGGTGAAGGCTTGTAAGACCATGGTCTTTGTGGGTGTTGAATGGGTGTGGGGCTGAAACTAAAAGCTGAGCTAGATTATGTAGAGCTTTGTAGGCTATATCACAAAATTCAGATTTTGTCCTGGAAAAAAAAAAATGGCATGCTCTTGGAGTATTTAAGCAATGAGTAACTCTCACCATCGGATTAGTATTTTAGACCACACATGATGCCAACCATTGAACTGGAGGCAGAAATACTAGAGAAGAGGTAATTGCAGTAATCCAGGTGAGGGGTAAGGAGGGCTTGAACTAAGGCCGGACAGGGGAGACAGAAGAGTGGGCAGATTTAAGAGGGATTTGGGGTTTGAAATAGCAGGACTTAGTAACACACTGAATGCGGGCGATTAAGCACAGTGAAGAGTCTAGGATAATGAGCAGGTTTCAATCAAAGATACTGCTGCAAAAACTTCTCCATGGGTTAAATTATATCTATAGTCCTTTATAGGACCATGGGTCATAATTTAAAATTTTATTAACTTTCAGGACTCCTGAAACTTCCACTAATTTTCATAAAATATAATAAAGTTAACATTTAACATCCTCATAATTTGGTGAGATACCCCTTTTCAGATATGTTAGCAGAATGGTAAACATAAATACTCAATATTGTCAAGGCTCTTGTATAATCGTATGTATTTTCAGTGCATTATTTTTACTGAAGTATAGTTGATGTGCATGCAAGAGGATGTAAGTTACAGGTATACAATACGGTGATTCACAGTTTTTAAAGGTTATACTCCATTTATAGTTGTTATACAATATTGTCTATATTCCCTGTGTTGTACAGTGTATCCTTGTAGCTCATTTTATGAGTAATCATTTGTATTTCTTAATCCCGTACCCCAATGTTGCCCCTTCCCCTTTCCTCTCCCCACTGATAACCACTAGTTTGCCTTCTATACCTGTGGATCTGTTTCTCTTTTTATTATACAGCAGTTTGTTGTGTTTCTTAGATTCCACATATAATATCATATGGTATTTGTTTTTCTCTAACTTATTTCACTTAGCATAATACACGCCAAATTCATCCATGCTGTTGCAAATGGTAAAATTTCCTTCTTCTTTATGGCTGGATAGTATTCCCTTTTGTGTGTGTGCGTGTACCACATCGTCATTATCTAGTCATCTGTTGATGGATACTTTGTTTGCCTCCATATCTTGACAATTGAAAATAATCCTGCTTTGAACATTGGGGTATTTTTTCCAATCAGTGTTTTGGGGTTTTTTGGCCGTATGTGCAGGAGTGGAGTTGCTGGGTCATATGATAGTTCTATGTTTAGCTTCTTGAGGAACCTGCATACTGCTTTCCACTCTGGCTGCAGCAATTTATATTCCCACCACCAGTGTATGAGGGTTCCCTTTTTCCACATCCTCTCCAACATTTGTTATTTGAGTTCCTTTTTGATGATAGCCATTCTGATAGGTGTGAGGTGATATCTAATTGTGGCTTTAATTTGTATTTCCCTGATGATTAGCAGTATTGAGTGTCTTCTCATGTGCCTGTTGACCGTCTGCATATCCTCTTTGGAGAAATGTCCATTCAGGTCTTCTGCCCATTTTTAATTGGGTTGTTTATTTATTTTTTTTGATATTGAGTTGTATGACCTGTTTATATATTTTGGATTTTAACCCTCTATTGGTCTTAGCATTTGGAAATATTTTCTCTCATTCCTTAGGCTGTAAATAATCATATCAGTTTGTATAAATCTTTTGGCAAACAATTTGGTAGTATATACCAAAAGGTCTAAAACATATATAAATATGTCCACCTTACCATGAAGTTATAGCAAGGATATTCTTCAAAGGAAGAAGAGAGCCACGTTAAGAGTGTATCACAGTGGTACTTAGACCTCTGAACTATTTCTCATGCCCTAAATGCTCAAGAACAAGAAGAGTAAGTAAAATTGGTTACATCTGTTCCATGGAAGATTGAATAGCTAAGAGAATGATTGTCAGGACAGTGCAAGGAACTCATGTGTACAAAGTGTTAGCACATGTGTGTGCTAACCACATCTTGCTGCCCCAAACCCAGGGTTCTTTCTGTTGCTTCTCTTGAAATGGCATGGAAGAATATCAGCAGTACAATGCTCAGTGGAAAACTAAACTCAAAATGTATATGCACATTAATAAGAAGTGATAACTATGGGTTTATGTGGATAAAGCCTGAAATAAGTTGAAAAAAATTTTAACGCTAGAATGGTAAGTTTATTGGCAATATTCTTTTCCATGTTTTACTTTGGCCGTTGTTCTTCTGTTTTTGTACTTTGATATTTTAAAAATTATACTTTAACAATTATAAAAGTAAAAAAAAATACCAGAATAGTTTCATTCTGGTTTCAGAATTGTATTGTTTAGGTCTTCAGCTTTTCTGCAAGACTGCTTTCCCAATTTAGAAGAATTAGATATTTAATAATAGAACACGTGCAGCAATTCTAGTACTGCATTTTGCTTTCTAAAAATTCATTCAGCACAAATTTACCAGAAGCCCACCTACACTTTTGAGCTATTTAATTTTTCACAGTTTTATGCCCATGTTGTGCTGTAGCACCCATGCAAAAATAAACTGAATGCCAACCATGCTGCAGAAAATAGACAGGATGTATGCTATGAGCTCTAAAAATGACAAACCAAGTGTTATTCTGGCTATTTTTCATTCTTAATAATAATAAATAGAAAACAGGAAGAAGTAGCTTGTGTTTTATTTCTTGCTGTTCTCTTAATGTCACATCGCACCTAAAGCTCTTCAGAACCTTCTCCTTTTCACCCAGGTGCTGTTGTGTCTTCCCTTTCCTTGTTCTCTCTCTTCTTTGCCCACTTCTCTCCTTTTCTCAAGTAAATTGCAGTCTTGCCTATCTGGGTCCCAGATACTCACTGGAGACTTATTTACCTGGAGGACAGTGAACTAGCATTTACTTAGCTTTGGATTTGGTTCCCATGAAAGGCATGGACCTCTTTCTGCCTTTCTTTCTTCATTAAACTCTCACATAAATTGTAAGCTCCAAGAGTCACCCGTGTCCATTAACTGCCTTTGTACAATGCTATGTCCAAGTAGAGCCCGAAAAGAACCTGGTTCCTATTGACATCATCGACAGCTAAGAAGATTAGTGAATACTTTTTTCTAAAATTAAAAAAAGATATATTGCACAGATGTCATTTTAATAAGACAAAAAAAAAGGGGGGGGAGGGAAGAAAGGTAATATTACCCTTGTGAGAGCTGTGGATATCTGTTGGTGGAGATTGAGAAAAACTTGTTACTAGGAAACAACATCACTGCCACATTTCACATAAGTCACCATCTCTGGGACACCCACGACACCTGGAGGGATCATACAGTATGATCTCTATTGTATGGTGACATAATGCAGGGAAAGAACTCAGTACTTTTTGAGTTGCATTGTTAGGTTGCAGGATTGTTCCCAATTTTATGCCCTGGTAGTGGTGGTACAAAATCTGCGAGATAGAAAATGAATATGGGAGTTCCCGTCGTGGCGCAGTAGTTAACGAATCCGATTAGGAACTATGAGGTTGCGGGTTCAATCCCTGGCCTTGCTCAGTGGGTTAAGGATCTGGCGTTGCGGTGAGCTGTGGTGTAGGTTGCAGATGCGGCTCGGATCCCGCATTGCTGTGGCTGTGGTGTAGGCCCACAGCTACAGCTCTGATTAGACCCTTAGCCTGGGAACCTCCATATGCCACGGGTGTGGCCATAAAAGGACAAAAGAAAAAAAAAAGAAAATGAATATGTATTACTTGGTATTAAAATGAAGGACTAACTTCTGAATCTCATACCTTTTCTTCGTTTACCCACTGGGTCCCAAATTCTGTGAAAATCGGGGTCTGGTCTCTCATTCTCCATGCCTATGCAGTGCTGGCAGA
Organism: Catagonus wagneri; assembly: GCA_004024745.2. Lineage (NCBI taxonomy): Eukaryota > Metazoa > Chordata > Mammalia > Artiodactyla > Tayassuidae > Catagonus > Catagonus wagneri. Next base: position 6,450,959 of record PVHT020000093.1, on the reverse strand, counting down.
AGACTTTCACCCATGGCTGCTGTTTCCATCACCTTTATCACCCTGTGAGTGCTGAGGCAGGGGCAGTGGAGAGGAGGTGGGTTTGTCTTTCAATAAGTCGCCTAGAGGCAGGCAGCCCATTCACTGCTGGAAAAGAAATCACTGCAAATCTCTGGAGAACTGTGACATGCAGATTAATTCCCAGTGCTTCAGTGTACAGCATATATTACAAATACATGTAGACGTATTCAAATCACAGATTATTGAAATCTGTGATTTATCTCCCACTTAGGATTTTTCAGGTGTTTCAGTTCTGAATGGATTAGCTAAAATTTGGCCAAGAAGTTTTTCCTACCTTGTCAAGTCTTCCTGAAAGCACCCTTGCCAGGACTTCAGACTCTCTCTGGAGGGGTTTGGATGACAGCCTCTGGTATATTTCTCATTCCTACATGCTTCTCTTGTGAAGTACTATTGAATGCCTACCAAAGTCACTATAAACTCATGTGCCTGATAGTTAGAATACTAGAGTAATTTCCACCAGTGCCCGTGGCTGCACATCCCTGCTCTGGGTCTGCCTGTGCACCCTCTGCCCTGCAGCCACTTTGCCCATAGGGCTTTATTCCCTTGTGGTCCTTGAGATACTCAAATAAGATTAACTGGGTGACAATTATATCCTTCTGTGAGAGGACTCATTTTCTTTAACATACCAACAAACATATTAAATTTCAAATAGTATCCAGATAAAGTATCAGTTGTGATTTTGCTTAAATGATAGGTCTTTTACGTCATTGAAAACAGCTACCGATAAATCTGAGAAGAATCTTTGGAGTCTGGGCAAGAAACAGCCCATGGACAGGTTAGTTTTAACTGAGATGAAAGCTGGTACTTTAAACTCTGGCAATGTGGGTTGTCATATTGTTCTTATTAATTATTGTTTTTGTCAATATCCATTGTTGTCTGGGTTTCAGTCCCAAGAAGATTAAACAAGCATCTGCTATGCCATCAAAAAATTAAACAAACAAAATCCCAATTAAGATAATACAGGCATAGGTATAAAGATGTGGAACCAGGGAGTTGCCGTTCTGGCTCAGCAGATACGAACCCGATTAGTATCCATGAGGATGAGGATTCGATCCCTGGCCCTGCTCAGTGGGTTAAGGATCTAGCATTGCTGAGAGCTGTGGTGTAGATCATAGACGTGGCTGGAATCCTGTGTTGCTGTGGCTGTGGCATAGGCAGGGCAGCTGTAGCTCTGATTCAAACCCTAGTCTGGGAACTTCCATATGCCACATGTGCAGCCCTAAACAAAGAAACAAAAAAGATGCAGAAAAGTTTTTAAGAGAAACTCAGTTATGGAAGAGGCTTCTCTTAAGAGATAGAAAACCATCTTTCATCTCTCTTTTTTTCTTCCTACTTATGACTTTAAAAGCAGAGCCCCAAGCATGCACTTTATCTGAGTAATGTCATGTATAATGCAACCAGGCTTAACAAAAACAGCAAGCATGTACCCTGCTCTTTCCACTTTTGAATCTTGATCCTCTAGAAAATTAGTTTTTAACTTCCTTAGCTTTTTCCCCCTCTGATTTTGGTCTGTATTTCCCCACATAACATATTCATGCTGCTATCTTCATTTTTAACTTTCATCTTTATGGTATTCTTAGTACAGAAGACGATGACTTACCTCCCCAGCATACAAAAATTGCACACACATGTGCACAGAGACAGACACAAGTTGCACACGCATGTGCACATAGACACACACACACACACACACACACACACATACATACACATACACACATACATTTCTCTTCCAGACCATCTGGCAGGATTGTATCACCATTTTGGTCCAACTAATATTCAGCATTTCTATTATAATGACTGCACATGATGCTACAATTGATCTATAGAGTGTACTAATACATTTCTCTTCTGATACACATTTTGTTTTTCCATGGCATTAATAATTTCTTATTTTGCCATTCACGTCATTTTCTATATATCTCTTTTGAATTCGTCTTTACACCCTGGCAAAACTATGTATCTTTTCAGTATATCCAAATTTATCAAACAGTCTATCAATTCTGGTTCTTTTTTTCTGGGAGATGTTTCTGGAGTCTTCCATCTCTGACCTGAACTGGATGATCTCTGGACCGGTTCCACACTGTTAACTCTGACCTCCCTTCATCATCACTTTGAGAAATCCTTTTACCTTTTACCTTTCCTGTGTTGGATTACCTGCATTTGGAGTCTTCTTCTATCTTGTTTTCTTCCTTGTTTGGTTGGTGTATATCCTTCAGGAGCTTTCTAAAAAGGGTGCATGGAAGGTAAATTGTTTTGAGATTTCTGCATGTTCAAAGTTGCCTTTATTTTATCCACACATTTGATTTATAGTTTGATGTTTTTATGTTTTTTCTGGAATAAAATTCGTCTTTCCTCATCACTTGGAAGATTTTGAGCCATTTTTTTATGATGAACCTTACTGCCTTTGAGAATCCTGCAGCCCTTCTTAAGCTCTAATCCTTTTTCTGTAATCTGTTTTCACTCTCCACTGATTTTAAAATCTTGTGTGAATATTCCTTTCTGTGGGCCTTTCCCTTTCTCTTCTTTCTCTTTCCCTCTTGCCAGAAATTTGATAGGCATTTTCACTTCAAAAACTCATGTTCTTCAGTTCTCAGAAATATTCTTTTATTTCTTTAGTAATGGCTTCTCTTTATTTCCTTTGGAGACTTCAAAGTTTGAATGTTGAACTTCCTGGATGAATCCTCTAATTGCATAAGGATTTTTCATTTGTTTTACTTTCTGAAATATTTCCTCAACTTTCTCTTATATCTTATCCATTGAGGTATTTCTCTCTCACTTATCTTTTTTAATTTCCAGGAGCTCTTATTTTCAGAATGTTCCTGTTTTTATAGCCTCCTATTCTTGTTGCATGGACATAATGTCTTCCCTCTCAGAATATTAATATTCTTGAAGTCATCTCTGCTTGTGCTTTGTTTCTTTGTCTGCTGATTTCTCTTTTGTGCAGCATTAAGAATCCAGTTGTTGTGATGCTCCTTGGAAGCTTGTGACATGTGGGTCAGGTTCACAGACTGGGCCTGCCTGCCTCCCTCCCTCCCTTCCTTCCTTTCTCCCTTCTTTCTTTCCCTCCTTCCTTCCTTCCTTCCTCCCTCCCTCCCTCCCTTCCTCCTCCCCTCCCTGCCTCCCTCCCTCCGTCCCTCCCTTCCTCCTTTCCTTCCTACCTTTCTCCCTTCTTTCCTTCCTTCCTTTCTTCCCTCCTTCCTCCCTCCCTTCCTTCTCTCCTTCCTTTCTTGCCACACCTGCAGCATGTAGAAGTTCTCAGCCAAGGATCAAACCCACATTGCATTTACGACCTACAACACAGTTGCAGCAATATTGAATCCTTAACCTACTGCATCACAGGGGAACTTCCAACTGGCCTTTACTTTAAAATGAGCAAGTAGAGTTCTCATAGCAGCTCAACTGTAACAAACCCAATTAATATCCATGAGGATGCGTATTCAGTTCCTGGACTTGCTTGGCAGGTTAAGGGCACTGCATTGTTGTGAGCTGTGACATAGGTTACAGACATGGCTAGGATCCTGCATTGATGTGGCTGTGGCTGCCCAGTGCAACTCCAATTTGACCCCTAGTCTGGGAACTTACATATGCTGCAGCTGTGGCCCTAAAAAGGCATAAATAAATAAATAAATAAATAGTTATTTAGCTGGGTGACATCCATCTATGAGTGTCAGTATGGGGTTACCCTTTGGCCGGTTTCTCCTGAGAAGACTCTTTCAGTTTCCTGCCCAGGAGACAAAGTTACGTGACAGAAGTCTGGGTGCTAAGTAGAGAAGGGGAACCAGGGGCTCCCCATAGAGGCTTTCACTTTAGAGAAACTTGCTCAGTCCTTGCTGGATCTGGTGTCCTCAAGTCACCCTCTACGGAACGTAACCCTCTGATCCTCTGTGCAGAGGGCCTGTCTTAGAGGAAGACACTTACAGCGGATTTTCACCCAGTTCCATTTTCACCCCCACCCTCTGGACTCTAGTTCCTCCACTATGAGAGCCTTCTGGTGGTGGGTCCAGTGGTTGCTTCATTTCTTTTGGTACCAGCTGCATCCATACACTTTGTGGGCTTTCCTTTTAATTTTTTTTCTACTCTGGTAAGTCAGTTACAGCTTGATCACCATCTGCTTTTCAGCTTTTGAAACACTGATGACATTTCTTTCCTGTTTTCCCCATTTTATCCTCAACAATTTAGTTGGTTGTTTGGAGAAAGTGGAGATAGATGAACGTGTTCTAGTTTCAATGCTTAAGCAGACTCCACACCACACAGTGGTAGTTTTTGCTGCTCTGTCCTGTAGTGAAGCTTAGGGAACATCAGGACAGATGGTCTTGGAAGCATGCTGCATCCAGTGACCTGTCACAATTTTCTGGTTTTTGAGAGTGGGGAGAGTAGGGTAAGAGAAGAGAAAAGGAAAGTGGAGTAGGATAAAGAGATAAGAGACGGAAATAAAAAGATGAGAGAAGGGCGGCTATTACTCAATACTGAAGTGAAAGCTATTCATGAACAAATCCACGTGGAGGCATCTCCATCTTCATCATGGCTATGCTGAACCCCCATCTCATTTCCTTTGTAAAAATTTTTTTATCAGAGTAGTGTTGATTTACAGTGTTGTGTCAATTTCTGTAATAGAGCATAGTGACCCAGTTATACATATCTATACATTCTTTTTCTCCTACTGTCTTCCACCGTGTTCTATCCCAAGAGATTGGATGTAGTTTCCTGTGCTGTGCAGTGGGACGTCATTGCTTATCCATTCTAAATGTAATAGTTTCCTTTCACAGATCTGGGAAGGAATGAGAGTGCTTCGATAAACTGGTCTCCAGACTCCAAGCACCTGACTGAGACTCAAATACTGTTGTAAAAATTAATTTTTAAGTTACCCAGTCATGCTCTGACTCGCGAAGCCAGGCTTCATAGTTTTGAATTGAAGTTTTCTTCTGTCCCTTCTAGTTCATCTCTTAGAGACTTAAAAAGAAAAGAACAACCTGTTATATTTTACAGGATGTTCTTTCTCTTCCCCTATTAGAACTTCCATAATTCACAGTACTTCTGGGAAGCAGTCTCGGTGGTGTATTCATAGAAAGACAAAATGTTGAAATTTAGAGGAACCTAGAGATCATCCCATCAAGCAGCCTCCTTTTGACAAGTGAGGAAGCTGATAGACGAGAGGGTCCCACGTAGGAAACATGGGAATGATCCAGTGTAGGAACTGGAAAATTCTATCAAGTCATGAGTAAACTTGTTAGAGTGATAGAACCAGTACATCTGTCATACTATTCATGTTTTGGAATTTTTTTCCCCCACAAGAAGAACTGCTTTTTAGTCTATGGTTATTCACGTGCTATAGTATGTGGACAAACTGTAATGCATTTGTAAAGAGAATGGGTTTTAACAGGGACTCATTGCATGAACAGAAATTGTAGAGATTATGTCACAGAAATGTATGAGGTAAGAAATGGTTATCCTTTTGTCATTTGCGGTTCTGATCAGTTTTCATTTTTGTGCTTTGATGGGGGATTACTGAAAGCTTAATGTTCTTTTCTAAGAACTCCCTTAGATAAATGATATAATTTAATGTAAAATGTTACAACACGTCTACTCTATTTCCGATCACACCCCAGACATAGATGTTTCTTGGTTTCAGTGAAAGAATGTTTGGTAGTAAATCCTTAAATAATGCAATTTTGCCCTGGATTGCTCATCCACGGTTTGCAGTAATAGGAATAAAATTAAAAAAAAGCTATTCTTGCAAGTTCTGACATGTTTTAACATTGAAATAAAGTCATATATAAACTGATTAGCTGATTAGTTATGATTAAAATGTGTTTAAATCTTGGTTCTTAGAATTGATGCTTTGTTATTTCCCGTTCAAATAGCCATTTTTAATGGATATTTAAATTTTTTTCTCCGTGTTCCTTTTACCTCAAGGTGAGTTGTCTGTTTCTTATAGTGGAAAAGTAAAATTAAATCTCTCCCCCAGTACATAAATGCAGGGTGTTTATTACATCATATTTAAATTAGTAAACACAATCACATTGTTACAGGAAATACTGAACATGTTGGCTGACTGATAATATCCATTGGAAATAGATTTGGCTGACTTCTGGCTGAATAAATCAGAAGCTCACTGCTGAGGTGTTTTCCGACTTGTTCATCCTGGTGTGTATGAGTGTACCACACAGCTACTTTTTATGCTTCTTTGAGCGTGTATTACTCCAGTCACTGGCAGGAGCTGGTGAATCCTATTTATAGTTTACTAGATTCTGTTTTCTTGGTCTCATTTCCCTAGGCTACCCTACATTGTAGCACCTCTCACATCAAATTGTAATATTGTTTACATATTGTGCTATTTACTGTGAGTGCCTCAAGATCAGGGACCATGTCTTCTTATTCATTCCATATTCCAACAGAGCACTCAGCATGTATGTAGTAAACGCTCAGTTAATGCTCTGTGAGTGATGGTGGGCATGCCTGTGTTCATGGGGAGAAGAAGCCTGCAGGATACTCTTTTAAGAGGATATTAATTAATGAAATTTCTGTCCAACCTGAACCAGACTAAAAACGATTTTCCTAAATTATTCAGTCCTAATGGCATAAAAACTTTGGAGTTCATATTTTAATTATATTATGTTACCTGTTGATGCTGTTTAATTATGTATGTTGAGGAGATTTAATGACAAGATTTAATGACCAAGGGGACAATTCTGAGAGAGAACAGCAAAGTACAATGAATATACTTGGCTATTAGAATACGAGTCACAACGTCTGCACTTGTCTTCTTCCTAGCTGTATGAACTTAAGGACAGTTTCCTCAATATAAAACTAAGTTTATGATGTTTACTCTACTTATTCAATGACACAGGATAAGGGTGAAATGAGATATAAAGCGTGGCGAACTAGTAGTCTTCAGCATGCCATTATTAATATTATTTTCTGTTTGTTCTAAAAAAGGTTTTGTAGTTAAGGAAAAGTAGTAGAGTTAATTTCTTTTGTACATGGGTAGTCTTGCATCTCAGGTTATTCGTTGTCCTCTATTTTGAGTAAAATCTAGTCTAAACTTTATTTAACAAGAGCCCTTAAACTCCTACAATACAGTAGTAAAAACCCAAATAACTCAGTTTAAAAATGGTTAAAGAAAGAAAATGGTCACAGGACTTAAAGAGATTTCTCTCAAGAAAACATACAGGTGACCACCTTGTATATGAAAAGGTGCTCAGTGTCACTAATCATCAGGGAAAATGCAAATCAAAACTACAATGAGAGGGAGTTCCCATTGTGGCTCAGTGGTAACAAACCCAACTAGTATCCATGAGGATAAGGGTATAATCCCTGGCCTCGTTCAGTGGGTTAAGGATCTGGCGTTGCTGTGAGGTGTGATGTAGGTCACAGATGCAGCTTAGATCCTGTGTTGCTGTGGCTGTAGCCTAGGCTGTCAGCTATAGCGCCGATTTGACCCCTACCCTGGGAACTTCCATATGCTGCAGGTGTAGCCCTAAAACGAAACAAAACAAAACAAAACAAACAAAACTGCAATGAAAGATCACTTCACACACATATTAGGATGGCAATTATCAAACAAACAACAAAATTTAGCAAGTGTTGACAAGGATGTGGAGAAAATGGAACCCTTGTACATTGTTAGTGTGAATGTAAAATGGTACAACCGTTACGGAAAATAGTAGAGCTTCCTCTAAAAAATTAAAAATGGAACTGCTATACTATAGCACAATCTGACTGTTGGGTATTTGCCCAAAAGAACTGAAATCAGGATCTGGAAAATATATCTGCACTATTCACAATAACCAAGATATGGAAACCACCCAGATGTCCATTGACAGATGAATGGATAAAGCAAGTGTGGAATATACATAAAGTGGAATATTTTTCAGCCTTAGCAAAGAAGGAAATCCTTCTATTTCAGACAACATGGATTAGCCTGGAGGATATTAGACTAAGTAAAATAAGTCAGTCTCAGAAGGACAAATGCTCTATGGTTCTTCTCATATGAGATGTCTAAAGTAATCAACCCATAGGAACAGAGAGAATGGTGGTTGCCAGAGGCTGGGAGGAAGGGGAAATGGAAAGTTGTTCAATGCAGATAAGTTTTCAGTTAATCAAGAGGAATAAGGTTTAGAGATCTGCTGTACAAAATATTGCCTACAGAGATCAGCTTGGTATCACTTAGAATTTTGTTAAGAGGGTAGATAGCATGTTGTGTCCTTACCGCATACACATGAAAAGGGAACATGGGACACAAAGAAGCTTTTGCAAATGATGGATGTATTTGTTACCTTGATTGTGGTGATAGCATCATAGGTGATGTATGTGTCCAGACTCACCAAACTGTATACATTAAACATGTGCAGGGTTTTTTTTTGGGGGGGGATATATCAATTATGTATCCGTAAAGCTATTACCATTTTTTATTTTTTATTTTTTTTGTCTTTTTGCCTTATCTAGGGCCGCACCCGTGGCATATGGAGGTTCCCAGGCTAGGGGTCTAACAGGAGCTGTAGCTGCCGGCCTTCGCCACAGCCACAGCAACGCGGAATCCGAGCCACGTCTGCAACCTGCACCACAGCTCACGGCAACGCCAGATCCTTAACCCACTGAGCAAGGCCAGGGATCGAACCCGCAACCTCATGGTTCCTAGTCAGATTCGTTAACCACTGAGCCACGACGGGAACTCCTATTACCATTTTTTAAGTCCTTTAAATAACTAAAGTGTCTGATGGCTTGCAATCAAAAACATGTCAAGTCACTCTTCTCTCTTTTTAGTTCTATTTGACTCCAAAAAGTCACATATATAGCTATATTTTTAAACCTTTATATTTCTCAAGCACAAAGAAATTACTGCGGAAAATTATCTTGTACTGCCTGGGGAAACACTGCAAGGACCTGCATTACCTAAAAGACTGAATTTTTAAATGCTTTCGGTGCTTATTTTTGTTCACTGAAGTCTCCTTCTTAGCTTAGCCGCCATCGCACATTGGTTGTCATGCAGACCTTGCTCTGAAGAGTTATTCAGCTAAGAGAATAATGATTTTTCAACTATTAGTTCCTTCTTTAAATCGAGAAAGTCACCGCCTTGAGTATCTGTTAAAATGCTGCTTTGGGTGAAGACTTCTATTTGAAAGCCGGTATATAGCAGAATTCATGTAATACTGATAAGTAGACCAAGGTATTTCTTGGGTAGAAGAGTGTTTGTGGTTTCCAAGCTCTGATAGCTGCTCTTGAGGTACTGTTGATAGTGACCTGTTTTCAGACGATAATTGGCAATGACTTTAGATTATATAACTGGCTGCAGAGGTGCTTTGCCATTTTCTGAATGATGGTATTTTAAATACATGGATAGGCTTATTATGTCTTTATTAGGTCATTCCACTGTATCATGAAATAGGAACTTGTTGTCCATTCACGTATTCATCACACATCCAATGAATGCCACAAGTGTTAGGCTTCACAAGACCCTAGAGATACACTGAGATGTGAGCTCTGTAAAGTCAGGGACCTTCTCTTTATTATTAACTGCTGTATATTCTGTGTCTAAGAAGTTTCTGACATGTAATAGTACTCAATATTTGTTGAATGATTGAAGAAGGGTGGATACCATGATTGTTCACTACTTCCCTCACTAATTTAATTGGCATGACTCTGGAATGAATTCCCCATTCACAGCTGAATTACTAATTTCTAATCTGTTACTGTAATGAGCTTAATTCACAGTCCAATAGTATTTTTTTCTAGTCCAGAATGGGTAAGATATGTAAACAGTGCTCACTTTGATTCCAGCGGTCATTGGTATGATGGTTTTTCCAGGCAATGGGCTGGAAAATATGAAATCTCTCTTTTCTTTGAGAGTTTGTTCATATTGGGCATTTGAGCATTTACAGGACTTAGTATTATCTTTTGAAATCTTCCTGTCATATTGTTGGCCCCAATATCTGGGAATCCACTGTGAAATGATAAAAATGAACAGACAAAAGAAAAAAAACTCAAACACTCCAAAAACAGTGTTCAGAAAATAATCCATATAAATACAATTGCACATAATACATTAGTAAAACTTAAACCTAGTCAAGTGCTCCTTCTGCAAATGTCCCTCACCCCACATTTGCTGATTTGACCCTACAGAGAATCTGTTTTTTGCCCAGCTCCAAAGATACTTCTGGTGTGTATGATGTGCCCCCCAGTCTCTCCTCTCTCTCCTCTTGTTCTCTTTTCTCTTCTTTTTGTTCCCCCCAGGTCAAGTCATTTCTCTTCTCACTTTCTCCTCTTCCTGGTTCCCTCCCCCTCCCATCCTCCGCTTCCCGCTCCCCTTTCTCCTCCTCCTCCTTCTTCTACTTCTTCCTTTCTTTTCTGGAAAATTTCCCACCTGCTGTCTCCATGTCTCCTTTGACATTTCCAAACTTTAGGAAGGGGAAGAGGCAACACATAAGGATTTAGTTCTCATGGTGGTGAGCACCGAGCTTCCCTTCTAATGTAGAACCTTCTGTAGTTAACATCCCCATTGACTGGACCCTCTAGTAAGTGCTGTTATTCTGTCTACATTTAGGGAATGACATTTTTTTTATAATTTATTTTTTATTTTTTTGCATTATAGCTGGTTTACAGATTTCTGTCAGATTTTCCAACTGCACCACGTGGTGACCCGGTTACATGTACATATATGGATTCGTCACATGTGCTTAGATATAGTTCCCCGTGCTATACAGTTGGATCTCCTTGCTTTTCCATCATTAAAGCACTAGTTATCCCCATTCCCTCCCACCCTCCCCCACCCCCTTGGCAACCACAGGTCTGTTCCCCAAGTTCGTGATTTTCTTTTCTGTTGAGATGTTCATTTGTGCAGTGTTTTAGACTCCGGTTATAAGAGATTTCATATGACATCTGTCTTTCTCCTTCTGACTTGCTTCATTCAGTATGAGGGTTTCTAATTCCATCCATGTTGCTGTGAATGACATTATTTTATCCTTTATGGCTGAATAGTATTCCATCGTGTATATATACCACATCTTCCTAATCCAGTCATCTGTCGATGGACATTTGGGTTGTTTCCATGTCTTGGCTATTGTGAATAGCGCTGCAGTGAACATGCGTGTGCAAGTGTCTTTCTCAAGGAAATTTTTGTCTGGATATATGCCCAAGAGTGGGATTGCTGGGTCATATGGTAATTCTATGTAGAATTTTCTAAGGTATCTCCACACTGTCTTCCATAGTGGCTGCACCAGCTTACATTCCCACCAACAGTACAGGAGGGTTCCCTTTTCTCCACACCCCCTCCAGCATTTGTTGTTTGTGGACTTGTTAATGATGGCCATTCTGACTGGTGTGAGGTGGTATCTCATGGTAGTTTTGATTTGCATTTCTCTAATCATCAATGATGTTGAGCATTTTTTCATGTGCTTGTTGGCCATCTGTATATCTTCTTTGGAGAAATGTCTATTCAGGTTAGGGAATGACATTTGAGGCATCTAGAATTAATGTTATAGATAATTTTTGCATGGTGAAAGTGACTCACTGTTTCTGCTTGGGCTTTGTCAATTTTGATTTGAAACAATTTACAACTCATGTTCACTGAGGAAAAAATTAATCTGTTGAGTGGTTATTTAATCCCTTCACAATAACCCATTTTGAAGATAATCTTTAGATTGAGGGACAGAGGCACAGAGAAGTCACATAACTTACCCAGCTTCATAGAGCCTTGTTGAAGAAAGGCCAGGATTTGGAGCTAGTAAGTCTAGCCCCAGAGACAGCATTCATAACCTCCATGCCACTCTCTGTCTCCGTGATGAATTGTGGCTGTGTGAGAAAGCTTAGTGTGTACAAAGACTGACCCACTGAACCTGTTCCAGTCCAGTCTGCCTCCCAGCATCATCGTCTCTGAGGGTACCCATGGGACAGGCAGGAGAGGGGCTCTCTCTGAGCCAAGTCCTGGATTGTCCATATTGCCACTCTTCAGGAGACACATAGGGGAGCAGCACAGGGCTCATGCCTCTTCTGTGCCAGGACTTTCATTCCCTCATTTCATTGCTTTCAGAGTCCCTTTAAGGGTGACATAGCATTTGATAGAATAAAAAGGATAACGTGTTTGTTGGTGGCAGGTAGGCGGTGGGGGGAGGGGGGAGCATAGATTTAACTGCAATTTTGCTCTTTTAATCCATGTTGTTAAAGATCACGCTTTTTCTTCACTGTGATGTGCAAGATAAATCTTCTCTTTCACAAAGTGCACTTAAAGCTGGCAAACAGACACACTTTCATCATGTTGTGCGCTTTGCTGCTGAGTCCCAGTTGTACACCACATAAGGAGGTGAAAATACTGTTACAAGAGGCGTGATTCCACTTATTCCAACCTTAGAACAAATTTTACTGAACCATCACTAAAGGACCAATTACATTAGGCCAAATTGTTATTTTGCTTATGTCTCCAGCAAGAGGGAGAGAAATGATGTCAAGGGTAATTAAGGAAGAGAGTTGGGATATTGTGATTTTATAATAAGAAATACATATTTGGTTTTCATCCAGTTTCTAGCATAGAGCTCCTTAAAAGTCTTGGAACTTCCTAAGTGATGAAAGTGAGATAAAGGCGTCTTCTGTTGTGTTGATGACGTGACTTTGGGTCTCAGTATAAGGATAGGATGGGGGCCAGTTGTCAGGAGAACCAACCAGGGATTGGAGGGTTGGAACTTTCAGTCTCATCTCCCACCTGCAGGGAGGGGAGAACCTCTGGAGATTGAATTCAGTCACCAGTGGCTAATGATTCAGTCAATCATGACTGTGTAACGAAGCTTCTGGAAGAGATGGGGTTTGGAGAACTTTAGAGTTGGTGGACACTTGGAGATTCAGATAGAGCACGGGAGCTCCATGCCCTCTCCCCATACCTCCTCCATGCGTCTCTTCCATCTGGCTATTCCTGATTTATATCCTTTTATAATAAATCAGTGACATGGTGAGTAAAATCTTTCTCCTAATTTCTGGGAGCAAATTAATCAAACCCATGGAAGAGGTTTTGGGAACCTCTGATTTATAGTTGATCAGAAGCACAGATAACAACTTGGGCTTGCCACTGACATCTGAAGTGGGGGATGGGCAGTCTCGCCAAACTTAAGCCTTTAACCTGTGGAATCTGAAAGTCTCTCTCTGAGTAGATAGTTATCAGAATTGAGTTGAATAGTAGGACACTCCGTTGGTGTCTGTAGAATTGCTCCCTGATGGTGGGAAAACTCCTCACTCCCAATGAATTGGAATTGGGATTCAGACACTTATAAGAGTTGACATGTTTCTTATTTTCTTTAAGAAAGAAAAAAAAATCTTGGTTATTTGTTTTTGCTTATTGTTATTATTTATTTAAATGTGCATTCATAAGAAGTATTTAAATGTGGAGTTCCCATCGTGACTCAATGGTAGCAAACCTGACTAGTTTCCATGAGGATGCGGGTTTGATCCCTGGCCTTGTTCAGTGGGTTAAGGATTTGGCGTTGCCATGCCCTGTGGTGTAGATCATGGAAGCAGCTAGGATCTGGCATTGCTGTGGCTGTGGTATAGGCCAGCAGCTACAGCTCTGATTTGCCTAGCCTGGGAACTTCCATATGCCACTGGTATGGCCCTGAAGAGACAGGAAAGAAAGAAAGAAAGGAAGGAAGGAAGGAAGGAAGGAAGGAAGGAAGGAAGGAAGGAAGGAAGGAGGAAAGAAAGAACGGAAAGAAAGAAAGAAGTAAGATTTGACTGACTATATCCCATACCTTTTGGGGTCAATTATAAGCAGTCTTGATCAACCAGCAATTTTGACCCATCATTTTTTTTTACCAATAGTCTTACCAATTGACAAAACAGTAATTTTGTTTATTTGTTTTAAGTATCAAAACCAGTCTGCCATGCAGATCCAAAAAGTTAAATATAACCAGAGGCTTGATCTGATTTACTTAGAACTTAACTTGGCAAAAATTGGGAACCAGCTTGGGACACTGGTAATAATCATGTTGTTTAAAGAAAATCACATTCAGTATTCTATACACAGCTTTGTAAGTGATTTCATTCCTAATAATTTAATCCTCCTCAATTTCCATCACAGTTGGAAGTTAGTGCTGTGACATTATTTCTTGTTTTATTTTTTCCTTCTACATTATTAATGGAGATTTTGTTCTTAAAAATAAGCAAAAACTAAGAATGCAATTCTTTATCCTTTCAGATTGCTTTAACAAAACTTCTCTGTTGAAATACAGAAGGGGTTATAATCCTGGTTCTTTTGTCTGAGCTGTCTGTAGTTCCACTTGTGCACTGTTTGTATAGGTTGCCTTTCTTTCTGCAGTAAGTCCTCTTTGAAGAGGAGTTTTGAAACTAAATGAAATTTGATTGATTGTTTGACTTGCCCTATCATTTCAGATATACAGTATCTTCAGTTCTCTATAAATTTCAGATTCTTACATGTGGTGATTCCCCCTTTGGAGACACATTCAGTGGAGGTCCTGATGCTCTTGCCTTATAGTGGGGCTCAGAACAGGCTCTTAAAGGATGGCCTGGCTCTAGAGAGCCGCCTTATCCAATGTATCCACCCTGCACCCCACAGGATGGCCACCATCCAGAGACTGATGGATGTGGAAGTATAATGGTCTGTTCTGCCTGACCTAGGTCATTCCAGCCTTAGGGCTCCGTGGTACTGAGAGTTTGTCATTGGGCCACAGCCAGCCGGACTTCTCTGCCCAGTTCTGTTTCCTTCTCTGGTTCTCCATCGGGTGCAGGCCAAGAACAAATAGCATGCATTGCAAACTCCTATGACTTCAACAGTATTGTCTTAACAGTTGATATTCCAGACACATGTTTAAATTAAACAGAACATGTGGATGTTTCTACTTTTCCATCTTAATAGTTGACACCATTAATGGATTAATAGCTTTTACCATTACATTATTCTTTTAAAGAATTAAATTCTAATTTTCAACCCAGATCTTCAAAACATTTATAAACTCCCTCCAAAAGGAAACTTGCATCCTTAGTTTAGGAATTAGGGGGTTGCAAAGGAGAAGTAAGTAACTTATTCCATTCTCTGACATTGAAACTGCCCCAGTCACATTGTGATGACCAATAATAGGTGAAAAGTGAAATCTAGTTTTCTTACCATTGGCGTAAACAAATGGGCAAGTATCCCTTCTCAGAACATAGAATATTTCATAATATTATATAAAGAATGGTGAAGGGTTCAAGGAGTCTGGCCTGTTGACAGTCTCATGTTTTAGGGCTGAATATCAACTGGCTCCCCTCAGCTTTGGTAATGATGCCTATCTGGTCATGATGATGATGCTGATGAACACTAGTAATGATGTACCGCACTGGATACAACTTTATCATTTTACCCTTTTAAATTTGATTCTCTTAACATCCCTGGGAGATAGTTTTTATGAACTTATCACAGAGATGAGAATGCTGAGAGATGAGAGACTTGCTCAGGGTCACACAGGACCCACCCGCAGGTCTTCTGACTCAGGTCTGCTTTCTTCTTCACTCCCACAATTTACTGCACTAGCAACCCAACACATGTGAAAAGAAGCTTTGGTCTCTCAGACCTGAGACATCAGGCTACTCACCCATGAGATAAAGAAATAAAAATCAGTGGAATTGTTTACAAATTTGTTCTTGTGTCCTCTGAAGTATGATGGTCCAAATATTTTTACATTTTGTGCAACTTAAAAAATATGTACATGCCTCTTTTTTTTCCCCCTAGTTAGCTAAGAGCTGTTTGAAGCCAGAACTGTCTCATTTCTGTTTATACCAGCAGTGTCTATTATAAGTCTTGCATTTGTTGCAAGTCTCTCTGTGCCAAGCACAGCAATAGGTATTAGGCGTATGGAGGTAAATGTGAAAGACAAGACTCAGTAGTCATGCTTATAGTCAGGGGTGAGGAAAAAAAAAGATAACAGAATTTTAAAAATATACAATTATTGTGGTTGCTGCAGTGAAAAGGTAAAGTGTAAGATTAGAGACCTCAGGAAATTTCTCCTGAAGACGTGCATTACTGGGGCAATTGAAATGTTTCGAAGATAAACTACTTATATAGTGATGTTTAAGTTACTCTACAATCTGCATGAGTTCTAAGTATCTTAACTAAGTTCTTAATGCTCAGTAGAAGTGCTGTATTTGTTTCGCTACCAGTTAGATTTATAAGGGGTGACCTGCTGGGTCTTTTAAATGTCATTAAATTTGCTTTATCTTATTCATCAGTCATTTATATCCACTAAACCGTTAAGGACAGGTATGGTCAGTTATGGATGGGCAAGATGATGGAAAAAGTCTAGTCTTGGAGCTGAATGTATCTGGCTTTGAAGCTGGGTTCCAACCTCTTGCTAGCTATTGACACCCTTGCTTCTCAGTTTCTTCATCAGAAATATGGAGATAATACCTATCGTAGAGTGCGTTCACTAGGACTAGGGAGGTATAGAGTAAAAAAGACTGGGAAGGAGAGATCACATGTTGTAGAGTATATGAAAATATTCAGTTTAACAAGGGGTCTTTTAATTATCACTAAATAATCAAAGGGAAGACATTTACATAGGCAGGTAAAGCAGACAGAATATTCTAGAAGACCATCAATTATAAATTCCTCCATACAACATTCTTTTCCTAAGTGCTAAGCTTAAAAAATTGTTTCTTGAGGAATTGGGCAGGTTAGTGTTTCTTGAATTGTACACAATAAGTACTCTTCCAGAGCGAAGTGAAAAAATAGATGTGATAGCCGTATGCTTTGATGGAGGCCCACTCCTCTTCCTTCTCACCTTAGGAGTCTTAAGTCAAGTCAGAGAATCTCTTTAAAAATTGAAACAATAGATAAGGAATATTGTAGGAAAGCCTATCTTGGATAAAAGCTTGAATGTTTGACTAAATTTCATTGGTAATTTAAGCAAACTCTAACAGTATATAATGACCTCTCTTTGGATGAAATCACTGGACTATTTGGGAAGATAACTTATCGTTTATTACTGCATTTGATTTGATCTTATGATATTATTTTTTAGCTTTAGATCATTTTACAGTCATCTATTTGTGTATCAATTATACAAAACTGTTGAGGAAGTACATCTTTGAATGTACATAGCTCTGGAAATGTAGTAGATCATGAGTGCTTATGAATGAATTAACTGTGCAACTTTTTGATTGATGTGAAAATAGAATGTGTGAATGAGTTTTGAGGCTAGAGAAAAAAAATCCAAGCTTCTAACTATAATCACTTGGGAGTAATCCACTCCATCATTTAATAAAATATCCATAAGGCACCAAACAGCAAAATGCCATGTGGTTGGTGCAGTTTCTTCATATGGATTTGTTCAGCTGAAATAAATTAATTGTGTAGTCCCTCTTTCCAGCAGAATATGAATTGACCAGGCTGACAAATAAAAGGCGAGGTAATGGAATAAAAAATATGAAATTGATTGAGACTATATAAAATTCCAACCTAACTCAGCTTTTTATAAACAAAAATATTCAATAGCTCTGTAGTAACTGAATAAATCAATGAACTCAGACTAAACCATATGTGTGAATTGCCTATTTGCCTCCTCTGAGATAATCATAATAAAATTTTTCTGGCCTTCATTTCTTCTGGCCATGCAGTCAGTAGTAACCTCAGAATGATATACTTAGGGTATGGCGTATCTTTAATGGAATCCTTAAGTCATCAGAGCAATTTTCTTCAAAGGGTAGTCATATTTAGAAATAGCTGTTGTTCTCTAGACAGTGTTACAGTTGGGGTCTTGCATTTCTGTGCTTACCTAATACATCCACTCACCACGGTTTGTTGGTTTGGTTGATTTTTAAACACATTATACTGAGTCTGCAACTTAAGATTTTGTGCCCAAGGTTTTCTCCTCAAAATATGTAATCACTCCTTTCTAGTCTCATTCACTAGCTGTCTTCCCAAAGCTGGTGGTTTTTCAGAACTCTGTTATTCACCTTTTCCAGTTGTTGATTTAAATATTTTCTTTGAGTGCTCTCTTCATTCCCAACCCTTCAACTACCTGATGGATCTGCACCTGACAACTCTAAATGCAACTCCCTTTTCTCTTCTTAGCTCTAGACTCATCTTTTTCAGTCTGATGTTCCATGGGTACTTTGAAAACAGTTGGTCCTGAATCAAAGTCGTCTTTCCTGCTCCACAAACCTGCTCACTCCTATATTTCCTACTTGTTTGATGAATTGTGTCATCACATAAATGGATGACAAAGGCCAAATTCTCAGTGACCCTTTGTGGTTTTCCACTACTTTATTACATAACTCAAATCAGTGCAACCTAAATATATATAGTTTTTATTTGTCTCAATTAAGGTGAGAAAATATCACAAAATCCCACTGACTCTAACTCAGACACTCACAGGTCCTTCTGCCCCTTCTCAGGGGTAGCATTGTCTGTCATCATTCCCCATTGCCTGTTCCAATAAACTCTGAACTGGGCTCACGGCCTCCTGTTCTTTCCACTCCAGGTTGCTCTCCTCCATCAGTCGGTGATCCTCATTCATTTGGCTTCCATGAAATGCAGTATTCATAGATGAGACCTATTCTTGTGGGCTACTGAAACTTAGGCACTGTAATTATGCCTTATCTTCCATAGGCTCTGAACACCATGTACCTTCTGTCCCCCGTCTCCCTCCCATCTTAGTCTTATACTCTTTCGCTTTCATCCATTAGCTCCATTGGCTCTTTCATGCCCTTTTCCATGCAATTCTGTCCTATTCTCTTCTTTCTGACCTTAAGCAAATACCATCAACTTTAGGGAGCCTTTTCCTGAACGTTGCTCAATCTACATTAAATGCCCTTGCTCTTCCTCATAGGACTTGCCTTAACTTATATTCATATACTTCTGGGGGGGGGGCTGTTGTAAGCCTCTTTTACTTAAGACATTTCCGAACTCTGTGAGAGCAAAGATTGTGTCTATTTTATATACTGTTATAAATCTGTAACCCCTGCATAGTATCTGGGAGACAGTGGGCACTCCATCAATACTTAGTGAAGGAATGAATCCATCATCACAACTATTAATGGCATATCAGTAGGCTAACTGAGTTTGGGTGCAGTCTGTGGATTATGGGCAATTCCCACCCTAAGCATGTTGTGAGATTAGTAAGAGTATAGCTGTTGCAGCGATAAACTTAGCAGTGCTCTAACTTGTACGAAAAATAAGCTTCAGTGCAATATTGTCACATAGGTTAAATCTGATCACAACACACTGGACACCCAGTGTCTGAGTACAGCATGGTTCTTCTTTGGAGACCTGAGGTTTCTCCCTAAAGCATACGGCTCATCATGTAATTCTCCTGCTTGTGAACATTCAGTAGGTTCCCATTAATTTCA
Organism: Catagonus wagneri; assembly: GCA_004024745.2. Lineage (NCBI taxonomy): Eukaryota > Metazoa > Chordata > Mammalia > Artiodactyla > Tayassuidae > Catagonus > Catagonus wagneri. Next base: position 6,431,576 of record PVHT020000093.1, on the reverse strand, counting down.
AGATAAAATCCATATTATTTGGCATGTCTAACAGAGTCATTGTCAAGCTGGTCCTGGTGGTTCTTTCCAGCTTCAGCACCAGACAATCTCTACCATAGGTCTTGATCAAGCAAGGTTCCTTCATACCTTGGCCTCGACCAGAAATAACCCACTTTTGTCCCTATGTGGATGTATACTTGTACTTAAATCGAGAGCACTCAAGTATTTTACTCCTTCCTCCGTACTTCTAAGGTGTGGTATGCTCTCTTAATTCTAAAATTTATCACGTTTTATGATAATTTATTGGAATGCCTCTCTCCCAGACAAGATGGTAACTGCTGGATTAGACTGTGCATTCCTGGTGTTCAGCCCAGTGCATTATGTACAATGGTACCTGGTGATATTTGGGTGACCGAATGCATTGTCAATTGTTTGGAAGTAAAAATACCTTTATCTGTTGAAGCGATGCTATAAATAAATGGTGATTTTCTTTTCAAGTGGCTCAAAAAGTCTTTTTAAACCATAATGTAACTGAAACAAGTTGATAATACTGCATTTTCTTCTAGTGTTAGAATGTGTTACCTCTGCACTACTGCAGCAGAGAACTCTTTTATCCCAGCCCATTGGCAGAGGGTAGGGATATTTTCTAAACTTTTCTTTTTGGCTCCTCACTGCCTTAAAGGAAAGGCCAAAAGAAGAGGCTTGTTTGTTTTGTGTGTTTGTTTGCTGTGGTAGTGGGGTGGGACTTCTGCCATTTTTGATTTTCACGGTGTAGACATCTGTCAACTAAGGGTTTGTGTCTTTGAAACTTGCTTGTGCCTCAAATAGTCTTGAAGACCACTTGCCTCATAACATGTTGTGTAGCTGCATAAGAATCTTCCTGCAATACTATGAGCTAAAAAAGGAAATTAACTTTAAAGGAGGTCTACTAGTAAATAAAAGTAGTGAAAGGTCCTTCCTTCTTAACAAGTGATCTCGCTTATTAGACATTAATCCAAGCACTTGTCCTTGGGCTTATGTTTCAATGAATTAAAGCATCCTTTCTTTCCACTCCTTCTCTCTTGTCCCACATTTTGCACACTTTGGTATTTTTTAAAGATATTCACAAAAAATAATGTTTTGACTTAGAAAAAAAAAAACCCTGATGTATGATTAAGTCACTGATGTCATTTATTTGGTACATGCATTGTAATGCAAATGGCATTGCTTTTAAGAGGCAAGAGAGACAGATGCTTTGAGAAACAATATCCTTTACTGAATCATGTGTTTCTATAAAGTAGCTAACCTGATTAAGTTTGTTAAATAAATGGCCTTTCTGAATCACTTTCTTTCTTTTTTAAATAAATAGGTGGTGTTTGCATTGCTCAGTCACAGAAAATCCCACGTGAACCAAGACCTGGAGAATTTGAAAAAATTATCAAGCGCCTGCTAGAAACACCTAATGCTCGGGCAGTGATTATGTTTGCCAATGAAGATGACATCAGGTGCTGATTGCTTTTCTTCCTTATGTAGGACCAGATTTGCAGCCCACATCCTTTTTCTAACATATTTCATGTTCAATGTAAAATTGTGTGAGATGTCACAGGAATTGCAACATTCTCATGTAACTGCCTTCTGCTACAGAGACGGCAGCCTTCTAGTTTTTCAGTCTGAAATGTTTATCGAGTGAAACCTGGGGACTGAAAGAACTGAGACAAGTAACAGTAATAGACAGAATGATGTGAATAAGGTTAAGGAGAAGGCTAATTATCAGATGCTGGAGTTAAAGTCTCCAGTATATTTCCTTTAGGAGGTGATAAGATTCCGGCAGTTAGAAGACTGACTAGTCGTTTAATGGTGACCTACTGAGTATATATAACTTGATCTAAGCTGGTCTTGTAACATTTGTGTTGAATTTCTTGATAAATGCAGTATGTTTTCTTTCTTTTTATTCCTATAGGAGGATATTGGAAGCAGCGAAAAAATTAAACCAAAGTGGGCATTTTCTCTGGATTGGCTCAGATAGCTGGGGCTCCAAAATAGCACCTGTTTATCAGCAGGAGGAGATTGCAGAAGGGGCCGTGACAATTTTGCCCAAAAGGGCATCAATTGATGGTAAGGATGCAACACAGAGAATTTGTTTCATTTCCAATTGAATCTAAACTCAAAAGCAGAATCAGGCTATCATTATTGATGGCTCTGGATAGAATTTTTAGTGCTGATGGCAGAATCACCAAGAGAAGAGTAACTATTTAACTCAGCATATTACATATGTTTTGATTAGAAAAGAGTACTCACTATATATATATATATATATATATATATATATATATATGTATGTATGTATTTCTTATATATATGTATGTATGTATTTCTTATATATATATGTATTTCTTATATATATATATATGTATTTCTTCATATATATATATGAAATATATATGTATTTCTTTTTTCTTTTTTTTTGGTCTTTTTATGGCCGCACCCATGGCATGTGGAAGTTCCCAGGCTAGGGGTCCAATCAGAGCTGCAGCTAGCAGCCTATACCACAGCCACAGCAACGCAGGATCCAAGCCTCATCTGCAACCTATACCACAGCTCATGGCGACACCGGATCTTTTAACACACTGAGCGAGGGAGGCCAGAGATCGAACTCATGTCCTCATGGATACTAGTCGTGTTCATTACCACTGAGCCACAGTGGGAGCTCCCCACTAAATGTTTTTTTAAGGAGCATTAGTGTTGGCTTTAGATAGCAGTTGCCTTCTAAGTTCGCCTGTTTCCGTGGGCTTATATGCTGATGATAGCATTGTTGGAGGGAGAGTGCTTGCTTTACAGCAAATGAAGATGTGATGCTGGCCTAACTCTTAGATAAATAAATGTAACAGCAAAGATGTGGAGCATCCCTGAAAGACAGTCTGTCTCCCAAATATCTTTTCCAATGATCTGGACAGTGACTGAAATTCCTACCTTTGCCATTAGCTTTTGGAGTGAGGCATTATTTCCAGGTGGTCTCCCTTCAGTGGTAGTTACCTGAGCAGGCTGACACGTTGGCCTGTTACTAGGACTCCGTGAGGTTACATTAGTAATGATCAGTTTATTGAACTAGCTGAAAATGGGACATGCAGGACAGATAAGTCTTGAGGCGAGAAGCACAGAAGCCTGGAACATTGACCCCACTAGGAGAGAGAGAAGAGAATGAGAAAAGTCCGAGTTGGTTCTGAAATTTCAGCATGAGGTCCCTGATTGCTGCCATTGGGAGAGGGGGAGGTGGTGAGAACAACACACCACAGGCTCTCCTGCTGTGCACATCCTTAGAGCCAGGTGTCTGAATAGTGAACAGTGGGGGCAGAAATATCGTCCACTGATCCCGAGTGAGTTTTGCCATAAGGAAACCTTTTTCTGAGCTATTGGCCCTCCCCCATTTGTTATATATTTTTCATGTAATGATCATAACATAATATAATATCTATTCAAATAGGATTTGAATAATATCTATATCTAATTATTATATCTAATAATATCTATTCTGACAGCATTTGTTTTTGATTTTGAAAGAATATTAAAAATCATTCTTTTATTCTTTAAAATAGGGTTTGATCGATACTTTAGAAGCCGAACTCTTGCCAACAATCGAAGAAATGTATGGTTTGCAGAATTCTGGGAGGAGAACTTTGGATGCAAGTTAGGATCCCATGGAAAAAGGAACAGTCATATAAAGAAATGCACAGGTAGTCACTGAAATGTTTCATTGGAGCATTTGTTTTGTCATTACCTGAGAGATGAAGTTTTTCTGCGTGGATAATGATGACGGTATTTTTTGCTTCCTTCCATCCTTTGTTAGTTTCTCAGCCGGGCTGAGCTTAACACTGATCCTTCAACAAACTTAGGTTTGCTCATCGGTTCTTACAGTCAACAAACCAGTGTTTATTGAATATGTGTCTTGTGTCCAGCACTGAGGTATTGAGTGTCTATTTTAGGCAGAATACTTTATAAGGTTTGGTGGGATATTGACAAATAAGCAAGATGTGGTTTTGCTCACCAGGAGCTCAGAATGTAGTGAGGATGGCCAATCATAAAGAATTTCTCAGAGACAGTGTTCAACTATTTCAATCCATGTACCCATATCCTGCATCGCGCCCTCTGCTGTGGGTTTCTCATGCTCTGCTTTCTGTATCTAGTGCTTAAAAATAATATGCTGCTATACGTGCATTTTTTTAATGTTAGAATGAAACTTTTTATTTGCAGGTAACATGATTGTGTATGTAGAAACATCTGTGACTTTTTAAAAGTTTCTAAGAGCTAGATAGTACATTTAGCAAGATCAATACAAGATACAAGGTCAATATAAATATCCCTTTTTAAATCCATATATATGGGTTATATTAATTAATTATATTATAATTAATTAAAACACATGGCAAATAAAATACATGCAGTGTGGTTAAAAACATTTAAAAGTAGGGGTAATTTTAACAAAGTAAATCTTCTACACTAAAATCTTCTACACTGAACGAGCATTTTATAAGCAGAGACTCCTCCCTCGCTTACCCCCGACCCCGACACCCCCACATTTTGATATGTCCTCCTTTCCCTCTATTCACTTCCTTTGAAAATAGCTGTTCAAATAGAAGATGTAATATGGTAAGTGCTAGAGCAGCCGTAGAACTGGAGTGAGGATGCGGATGGGAACATAGGCCATTCTCCCCCTCCCCTCCTTGTCAGGATCTGACTCCAGGCTTCCTGTGTGCCAGGTTCCCTTCCAGGAGCTGGCGTAAGTGAAGTGAGACACAGTTCATGCACATGAGACTTACATTCGAGTGGACCAGACAGACGCTATATTTAGGAGCGTAAAGGTATAAAGAAACAGACACTTCCAGATGCTGAGATGTGCATCAGAGAAATACTACAGAGTAAATGTGAAAAGAGTGACCAGGTGGTCCCTGGAGAGAGGGTGGCCATTACCGTAGATTCTTTGGTGAAGGTGCTTTGCTAAGGAGGTGACATTTGAGACCAGACCTAAATGGTAGCCATTGTCAGTCATGTGAAGATATGAGGGCAGCCCATTCCAGGATCCAGGGCAGGCCTCTGGTTGAAGGTACAGAAAAACAGAAGTGGTCAGGGAGGCTGGAGTGAATGAGAATGAGGATAGTTGGGAGAGGGAGAGGGAGGGAAGAGAAGATAAGGAGACAGGCTGGGACTAGCTCATCAGGGTCTTGGAGTTCTTCCTAAAAGCTGCAGAACTGAGGTGCTGAGGCTTTATCTGACCTACAGGGTAGAATTACTTGTGGCTTTTCATCTAGGGCATTGCTCAGAACCCCTGTCTCTAAAAGATTCCTCTGGCAGAAGCACAGGGAGGGTTGGAGATCAGGGCAGAGGAAGGAGAAAGGTCAGCCAGCGCCCCTCTAGTAGCCCTGGTAATGGGCAGTCACAGCCTAAATGAGATGTATTAGTTAGGGGTCAAACACAAAATATAGCCATCCTAGTAGGTAGTACTAGGTGAGTACTACCTACATTTACAGTACATGGTGAGTGATTAATGCTGGGGATGGGGGAAGTGGTGGTAAGTGATGGAGGTCCTAAATGTTAAATCTCTGTGGGTCAGTTCTAGGAAATGGGGATGTAATGACTTCCCAGAGAAGACAGCATGAATTTGGAAGGATGAACTTGCATTTGCTTCTGAGCTTAGCTCACCCTGTGGAATTGCACAGCAGGTGGCAGCATAAGGTCTGGGACCCCACAAAGTGTTCTGCTCTAAAAATACAGATTAGGGAGTGGCAGATGGGGACCCGGAAGTTAAAGACAAGGACAGAGATGCAATTGCCAGAGGAAACTGAGCAGAGATGAGGGATGACAACTTAAGCTTCTAGGGAGGACCCAGAAGAGGGAAATAAGAGCACGGAGGGTTGGGGAAGGAGCGCGAAGACAGGGTGCATGCAGCTTCAGTGCTACTGAGAATTGTGCCTGAGGGACAGACGTGTGACAGAGATCAGATCGTGAGGGCTGAAGACAGAGCCGGAATAGAAGTGGAGGAAAGAATGCTTTTTAAAGACATTTGGTGGAGAAAGAAGGTAGATAACATAGGGAGAGCTTGAGAAAGAAGCAGGATTGCAGAAGTTTCTGTTGTATAGGGCACCTTTAAGCATGTTTTCAGATAAACCTAGAATTCAGAAGGAATAACTAGAGAACGAGAAGTTAAATGTGGGATAGGATCTTGATAGAAGCTTTAGGAAGAGGCCTAACGGGGAGGTGTTACCTTTAATAAATCAGGTCGTTTAGTTGGGGAAAAAAGATATATACAACACGTACGTAAACAGAGCGCAGAAAAAAAAAATCCCATGATTAAATGCAAAATTTGGACAGAGATATTAAGGAAGTTCAGAAAATATATGACTGATTTCAAGTTGTAAAACTTAAAGCTTTGTGGAGGAGGTATATGTTGACAACAAGAGAGATTTGAGACAGCATTTGAAACGAGGGAAAAGATGGGTCAGCAGAGAGTGGCACAGAGATGGATGGGGAACAGTGGAGGGGTTCAGCTTATTGGAGAGGAGTATGCATGTCAGTGAATAATGGGATATTAAGAGGGGTCAGTTTATGGAGGGATCTGAAAGGAGACTTAAGGTACCAACTAACTTAGGTGGTTTTCATTCAGGGACATGTTTTACACTATGCTTAGTTTTGAATTCTGAATGTTATTGTTTGATCTTCTATGCATTCATATCCTGTTGTTGTTTAGCTTGTGTTAAAGAAAATTTACCAGCTAATGAAATGGATGAACTCAGTTCTTTTTACATATATATAGGATAAAACTGGCAGGAGATTGGTAATTAACTAATCACAACTTTTTAACAGACTGTTTTCAGAATAGTCAATTTCTTTATGCTTACATTTTCTCCCAAATGTTGATGTATATAGTTGTCCTTTTAGCATCTGCTGATAGTATGTAAGGGATACTTATTTCAGGCATAAATACTGAAGTGGAATCCAGCCTTGGTGGCATGTCTGTTTCATATTCCTTTGATTTATTCAGGTGTTGCTAAAATTGTAACAATCTGTCCAATGAGAACTATTTCTAGTGCAGTGAAAATGGTGTTTACTCAAGTGTTGGGGCAAATCTGCCCTCAGGGGATGGGGTCAATAAGCAAATTTTCATTTAAATTCCATTGTGGATGATACTGAAATAACCTGTCTCTGGGTAGACAATAGAGAATGCAGTGTTGTGTCTTTTTTTCTTTTTTTGAAAACAGTAACACATAGATATTTCCAGTTGGGAGAGAAGATACTTGTACCCCAAATTGTCATCAACACCCAGTTTTTATCTCTGTTTGGGGGAAGGAAAAAAGGTGTTCAAGCGTGTTAGTGGACAAAGAGGAAAAGGACTTAATGTACTTACGAGTAAAAATTTACAGGCTATTCATGAGTAGAGGTGTCCAGGATTTGAACATTATTTTTATTTCCAGTTTGCTCAGTTCCATCTAATTCAGAAATGAACGTATACCATTGTGCATGTTTCATTCAAAATGTGGCCTTATAGGATTTACATCTTAACCCTTCACAATGAGTGCAAGTTAGAGAACTCAGAAAGCGGGATATCCACAAGGTCCTTTTTGCTGCATTTGGAGCATCATTTGTGGGTTATGTTTTGAGTAAAATCTTACATCAGGCGATGGTAGTCTGTGAACGTAATTATTTGCTTCCGCTGGGGGCAATACTGGCAATGTATTTACATGGGTAAGAGAGTGCTTCCCAGCAGGCTGGAGCTTCTGTCCTATCAATTTTTGGGAGAGAGAATGTCTTCAAGCCGTGAGAGGCATCCTCTTCCTGAAATTAACTTGGTACTGTTTTCCAAGATGTGTCCCCCCCGGAATCTCAGGAAAGCTTTCAAAAAGATGTGATACTACTGTTAACTTTGATATGCTGGCCGGATTCCAAAGTGAAGTAATTCCTACCATCCACTTAGCTATTTATGTAGTTATTATTGCTTCTGAGAGCTGCTGAATTCTAAAAGCTACTACTACTTAATCCTACTTAAAATTCCCTTTGTCTCTCTCAAGAAGAAAAAGGAATTCTTTTATACTTGTTATCAGTGGTGATGGGTGTTATTTTATAGACATTTATCTGACCTCTTCTTCCCTCCCTCCCTCCCTGTGTTCTCTCAGACTTAATGCCTTTCTGCTCCTTCTGACCCAGACACCCACACATTCCCTGGAGGATTGGGGTCTTCCTCCACTCTCCTTGTTTTGGCACATTTTTCACACACTTTTTTCCCCACTAAGGGATCTGCCTGAATTCCTCTTCCACTGTTCCCCTTCATCACCTCATTTTTTCTTTTCCTTCTGGTTCTCTGATCAGTTCTTTGCCTGACATTTTTCTTTCCAGCTAGACCCTGAGTGACTGGCAGTGGAGAGTTTTTTTTTTGAGGTCTCCCTTGACTTTTGCAATGGCCACAATTCTCATTTTTGTCTTCCCTACGGAGGCCTGAGAGTCAATATTGCAGGGACGTAAGTATGTGCAGAACAGCTGTTCCTCCAAGGTGGTCTCCCTCCTGGGTCACACTGTGTCTTGGCCTTCATTCCTCCATCGTGAGTTGTAAATAGCTCTGCCCTCACCAACACAGCATCCTCTGACCGACCCCCTAAATATAGTCTGTTCCATAGAGCATCTTGTTTTTCTTTCCTTTTTTTTTCTTTTTAGGAATACAACTGTGGCACATGGAATTTCCCGGGTTAGAGGTCAAATCGGAGCTGCATCTGCCTACACTGAAGCTTAAAGCAATGCTGGATCCTCAACCCACTGAGCGAGTCCAGGTATCGAACACACATGGACACCAGTCGGGTTCTTAACGCATTGAGCCACAATGGGAACTGCCCATATAGCATCTTTTTTGTTGTTGTTGTCTTTTTAGGGCTGCACCCACAGCATATGGAAGTTCCCAGGCTAGGGGTCAAATTGGAACTATAGCCGCTGGCCTATACCACAGCCACAGTAATGTCAGATCCGAGCCACAGCTGGACCTACACCACAGCTAATGGCAGTGCTGGATCCTTAACCCGCTGAGTGAGGCCAGGAATCGAACCTGCATTCTCATGGATACTAATCAGATTCATTTCTGCTGAGCCACGAGAGGAACTCCCCATATAGCATCTTAAAACCTTCTTTTGCCTCTCAACCATCCATCCATCCATTCATTCATTATCCATCCACTCACTTGTTTATTCATTTTGGATAGCCCGCCTCGTGCCAGAGATCGCTATAGATATAGACAAAGATTAGACCACCCTTGCCAGACCACCCTTGCCTTCAAGTTGCTCACACAGACATATCTGCACTGCCTTAATGAATTTGAAGTGCTTCCCTTTTCTGGCGGGTTTTAATTCTCAGCCAGGAGGTTGGCGCACGACTGCTAAGCCTGTATATGGCTGACACTCAGATGCTAAATGGTGGTGAGCATATGCTACTCGAAATGGCCTATTGATTCTTATTTATGATGATAGAAATAGTGGTAATGGAAAAAGCAATGCACAAGTATGTTTCTTCCCACAAACAAGCCGTTCTGTCAGTGAACTAAATAGCAGGCTCAATAATTAGCCCCTGAAAGTCCTGTCAGCTTACTTTCTGATGCTAGAGTAACTTGGTAACTTTTCGGGTGTAACTGTCTATCCACCTTTCCCTGTTTTGGGGCCTGTGGAAGGTGGAAGCTTTTACCTACTCACCTAGCATTCATAGAGATCTTATGAACTGGATAGTTCGCAAAGGGGATGGATTATACGATTTGATTTGGTGATTTAGAATGAAAGGAAGTAAAGGTAACTTTCTCTGCATTAAAATGTGTTCTGTCATTTGCATTTGCTCCTTGTATAGAGAAAAAGTCTGTTGGGGGCAATATCTTTACATTAGCACCACAAGGTGGCCATTAGCCTATATGTCCCCATTCTTATTAAGTGAAAAAGCAGAAATTCCAGAATGACTTATTTAGTCCACTTCTGAGATTTCATACTGAATTTCAATAGATGCATTTGACAAAATGAGCATTGATTTCAGACATAACCTCAATTTCAGAATTTTAGAGCTGGGACATAAAAATCAAAATCATTCTTTTATTTTGTAGAAGAAGAAAATGTAGCCCAGAAAAGTTTAGTGAATGCTTGAAAAATCACATTGTCTTAGATCTACAACTAGGATCCTTGTCTGTTTTGTTTGAACTTATACTTGAATTTTATATCCGCAATTTATTTTTTATTTATGTATTTCAGAGTTTTTAACTGTATCATTGAAAACTGTTTTCTTATCTTAAGATACTTTATATATGACAGTGATGCATTATGAAACTTTAAAATCACCAGCTATAAAGTGAAACAAAAATAACATGTTCGTTATTACCTAATCATATAGAAAAGAGTCTAATATTTTAATATTCTTCATATTGATTTTCAGTGTGTGTGTAGTATTTGTGACTGGGTCTTGAACATAATAAAGCTCTTCATCCAGTCCCCCTCCCCCCATTTATGAGTAGACCTAGGACTATATTAAAAAGAAATGGAGAAACTGTCAACTATAAGCTTCTATAATTCCAAGTCCAGAGGCATTGAACTGTAGAAATTCACTTTGCTAAATTACAGCTAGTTTGCTAATTTATTAATTCCCTTCTAGGAACCCCCCCACACACACCTTTTTAAAAGCAGTACATGAAGCAATATAATGTATAATAGCACTTCCAGAAGTTCAGTGAACACCTAAGTTACCTAAGCACCTGGTTAAAATGCAGATTTTAATTTCATTGGTCTGGGGGGAGGCAGTTTCTGACCAGTCCTGGGTGATGTGATGTCAATGTGGACTCTGAGCCACAATTTGAGTAACAGGTGGGTATTCGTTTATAGAGATAAAGGCACCTGACCTTTACTTAGCATAATAGATACTCAGCTGTGCTAAAGATTACTGATAAACTCAAGATGTCTTAAATTCATCTAAATAAGACTAACTTATCAAATACAAAACTTTACAATCACTAATATGTGTTATACATGCTGTCTTCAATAAACTGTTTAGATTAGTAAAGTATAAAGATACAGTAGTGTGTGTGTGTGTGTATGTGTGTGTGTGTGTGTGTGTGTGTGTGTGTGTCTGTTTGTCTCCTCATTAGGAAATTTGAAAGTGAGAGTCTTAATTACTCAATTTAAAGAAATGTACACAGATGCACCTGTACCTCCAAAATCTGTACCATAGATTGCAAAGCTTGCCACATTAGGATCCAAAAATATTCTGAAAACTAAAAAAAAATTGCTCTCTCAGTCATAAACATCCATACAGTAAAGGAGTTGGAAAGGTCCATAGAGATCGTTTTACTCAATTCTGTCATTTATCAGTAAAGGAAATGAAGGCCCATTCTGCCTAAGTGAGCTATCTAAAGCCCTGTGTAGCTGCTACCTGACTGAAGGTGACAGAAGGGCTGAAATCTGATTTGACACTTGATTCTTCCCTTAATCCTTTCGTGCTCTGAAAGCCTTTCCCAGCGAGGGGCTGAGTTGCACTGACCTGTTTCACTACTTTTTTTTCCTGGTATAGTGGCCTGACTCTCTTCTCAGTGGCCATTGAGGGTTAAGTATTCCCTCTTTGTGAAGCTCCGTGACATCTAAGTGGGTCAGATTGATGCTCTCAGTCTCAGAAGCATTACTACTGCTGGAATTGTGAAAGCATAAGGAAGTGTCCTTGAAGAGTGAACTTCAAGGGTACATAAACTCTCAACATTTTTTCAAGTAGTAACTTGAAACAGAAGAACATCTGTTCTTTAGAGTCAAGATAAATTTAGGAGTCTAGAAATGGCTTTGTGCAATAAATGCAATGGACTCTGGCATTAGCTTGATGGGTTGGGGATCAAACATATCTCTGGAGAACATAAGGGACTCAGAAGTGGACAAGGGGATGGATATAAACAATCAAGTGACAGTTAAGCTTTTTTGAAAACTTACAATAAGACTTGAGCCAGTGAGGATGAGGGAAAGATTAGAAAAGTACAGAAACATTAGAAGAAGATGTCTTTATGTCAATGTTTATTAAACTTCAATTTGGGGAACCAGTTCATTAAAACGAAACAAAACAAAGAAAGACTATGCAGATGGCTCAATATTCAGAAAATCTGATATCCCCCCTCTCCCTTAAAAACATACAAAACAGATAAATACAGGGGCCAGCTATTTATATTGCAAAAGGAATATTTATTTTCTAAGATGTTTTACCTTAAGACTCCTGCAGACCCATGGGATCTGGGGGAATTCCATGGCTACGATGGATGCCTTGATGAAATAAAAGAGATTTACTACAAAAGAATTTTGTTCCTAAGAATAGAAACACATCCAAACAAAAGGATCTGCATATTCACCTGAACAAAGAATTAGGTACATTAGGGCAAAGGAGACATCACCTGAGGTGTGATCAGAGTTTACTAAGGCTGATTAAGAAAACTTTCTGGAGAGTTTTAATTTTTGGTTACTTGTAGCTTTTGTTAAATTTCTATTATAGCATGTTAGACTCTTCCAATCGCTCTCCTCAAGGAGCTTACATTTTATGAAAACACATTAGTTTGAGAAATGAAGAGCTTAGATTAGAGATCAGCTTCTAGTAGGAAGGGTCTGTATCCTCATGACTTAGCAAATCATAGCATTCATTATATGTTTGCTAAATTAGTTAACTGGCCCAAAATGATGGCCCATAGCTCCCTCTCTTCATTCTAATCATGTAGATATGATGATGGGGCCTAATTTGGCATAAATTTGAGTGTTGCTGTCTAGTTGTCTGACTGGTTTCACTTCGCATGATAATTTCTAAGTCCATCCATGTTGCTATAAATGTTGGTATTTCGTTCCTTTTAATGGCTGAGTAATATTCCATTGTGTGTATGTACCATATCTCCCTATCCACTCTGCTGTTGATGGGCATTTAGGTTGTTTCCATGACCTGGCTATTGCATAGAGTGCTGCAATGAACACTGGAGTACATGTGTCTTTTCGAGTCATGGTTTCTGCTGGATAGATGCCCAGGAGTGGGATTGCTGGATTAAATGGTAATTCTATTTTGAGTTTTCTGAGGAATCCCCATACTGTTTTCCACAGTGGCTGCACCAATTTGCATTCCTACCAGCAGTGTAATAGGGATCCTTTTTCTCCACACCCTCTCCAGCACATACTGTTTGTAGACTTTTTGATGATGGCCATTCTGGCTGGTGTAAGGTGGTACCTCATAGTGGTTTTGATTTGCATTTCTCTAATGAGGAGCGATGTTGAACATCTTTTCATGTGTTTATTTGCCACCTGCATGTCTTCTTTGGAGAACTGTCTGCCTAGATCCTCTGCCCATTTTTGGATGGAGTTGTTTGTTTCTTTGGTATTGAGCTGTAGGAGGTGTTTGTAAATTTTGGAGATTAATCCCTTGTCAGTTGATTCATTTGCAGATATTTTCTCCCATTCTGTGGGTTGTCGTTTTGTTTTGTTTTTTTTTTGTGTGTGTGTGTGTGTGTTGTATTTTTTTTTTAAATTACATTTATATTATGTGGTGGGGGGAACATACTATATACCCATACTACCTCTAATGAGGTAACAGAATAATCAAAAGACAATTTGGAAAATATGATATAAAATATCAGTTAAGAATGTGTTTATCCATTCCATTTAAACATGTTTATTTATTATCATTGGTTTTCTTTCATCACAAAAACACAGGCTTCAGGAAGGCAGGGACCTTGCTTTGTTCTCTGTGACATTCAGTGTCTAGGATAGCATTTGGCAAAAATAGGCTTTCTTAAAATACCTGTTCAATGAATGAAGAAGTTGAATCCAGCTTATTTATTATATACTTTTTGTCAGGCACCATTAGATGTCAGGGGCATGTTAGTAAGCAAACAGAAATGGTCCTTACCCTCATGGGGCTTACCATAGATGGAGAAAATGAATAAGTTACATCCCTGTAGTGAAATGTGGTATGGTTGGTGAGTAGTGCGAGCATGTGTTAGGGAGACAATGTAGTGTAGGGAAGAAGAGTGGCACTGTTTCAGTGGAGACTAAAATACAAGCAGCATTTAGGCAGGACCAAGAGGTGATCCATAGGATTAGTATTGCAAATAGAAGGAAGCGCTGAGTCCAGGAGACAAGAGAGAGGATGGCAGTCTGAGGAACTGAGCAAGTTCAGTGTGGCTGTGGCAGGGGGTGGGGGAGGGGAAAACAGTGCAAGAGAAGGATAGAGACCTAGGAAAAGGGCAGGCAGGTAAGATTTTACATGCCTCACCTGGGAGTTCACATTTGTTTTGAAAGGCAATGAACAGGTTCTAAAAGGTTTTAAGCAGATCAGTGACATAATAGGATTTCAATTTGAGGAAGATTATTCTGGCTGTAACATAACACTGGCAAGGGGTAACACTGGAGGAGGGAGACCAGTTGGCTTTTACCGTTATTCCTCCAGAGGTGAGAGTGGCCCAGGTTCGAATGGCTGTACCGCACTGGGGGTGGAGAGAAGTGGATGGACACAAGATAGTTTCAGAGAGAGATTTAGGATGTGGCAGTTAATTGAGTATTTAAGGAGTGGACAAACCGTGGATGACAACTTGATTCTTGGATTAGGAAACTGGGTCATTGGTTGAGACACTGTTCCTGACATATGAATATGAGACCATTCGGGGAACAGGGGGAAGGACAGGATGATGAATTCTCTTTGGGATATGCCGGACTTAAGGAATCCTGTGGGAGATTCAGCCGCAGATATCTGAGAAATCCCATAATTATGAGTCTGAAGCTGAGGAAAGAAGTTTGCTGTAGAGAAAGAGTTGCAGGATTCAGTAGCCTATCAATGAGACTGAGTGAGATAGGCCCAGAAATTATGTGGACAGCAAATTTCCAAGAGCCTGAGCCAGAGCTTGAGGGACTCAGCCTTCAGAGAATGTGTTAAAGAAGACCCTGGAATTCCAGTTTCTCTATGAATTGTCCTCTGTAACCATAAATGGACCCTCTCACTTCATATATATGATCATTGACCCTAGACCGTAGTTCCCTCTCTAAAGTCTCTGCAACTACAACTGACTAGTCTGAGGCTGGGTGCGTGACTCAGGCTGGACCATCAGAGTCCCTCCAGAAGGGTATTTAAAACTGGAACGGAAGAAGCGGATAAGGGGTAAGGCTGTGAGATGTGAGGCTGGGGAGACTGTCAGCTTCTTCACTGTGAGGGTAAAGTTGGCCTGAAAGAAAGATATTGACATTTCGACAGAACAGAGATAACAAATGGAGACTACTGACTGGGATCAAAACCTTAACCATGCCCTTCCTGTGAAATAGTTCAAGATCCTTCCAATTAAAATTTCCCACCCTTAGGTAGCAACCTCGCATCCAGACTACATATGATAGAGAGGAAGATTAGAAGCAATGGTACACATAAAGCTTTTTGCTTGCTACATAGGAAGTACAGCAGGTACTACAACGTATCCAGCTGCAGTTTCCCTTTCTTCTAGGCTGGTACCATGCAATAGGACTTTCTGTGACAGGACATTTTTCTATATCTATGTTGTCCAATAGAATAGCCCTTAAGCACATGTGGCTACTGGTCACTTGAAATGTTAAATAGTACAACTGAGAAACTAAATTTTATTTCACTTTAATTAGTTTTACATATAAATGTGAATAGCCACCTTTGGCTAGTGGCTATCATATTGAACAGCAGAGATCTCAGCTACAGAACAACGCTTTGTTTTAGAGTGCATCCCATGTAACCCAGTTAATTCTGATTGGTCTGGTCCATTTATGGTGGACCTATCCTGTTTGCCAGTGTTTGGTTAAAAGGGTGACTTGTAATATAGTTCTGGTCAATGAGCTAGATAGGAAAGTCTTCCAGGACACTTCAGGGAGTGGGGAGCCTTTGTTGTTTGGTTATTGTTATAGGTGAAATTAACGACTGGACCTGCAGTGGGGAAATCATGCTGAGGGTAGCACAGTAGAAAAGTAGAAGGAAATTCAGCCACCACTGATGTTTTGGAACCTCTGAATTAACCAGCCCTGGAATGCCCTTTCATTCTTGTGATATGAGATAACAATAAATCCTCTCAGTTTTAAAGCTATGCTGCACTGGGTTTTCTCTTATTTGCAGCTGAAAGCATACTAACTAATACAATGTATTATCAATAAGTGGGAATGATTTATTGAACATGACATGAACATACCTCATTTTAAGAAAATGTGAAAAAAATTAAAATTCTGAGGTAAATCAGGAGGTTAATATTTGCAATACAGACAAATTGTTTTTATTAAATGGATTCACCACAGGTTTCTTAAATACTGACTTCCCAGTCAGTGACTGTAAAAAGTGATTTCATTTTTTAAAATTAAAATGGCATGCAGCTTTTCTGCAATCTTTCACTGAGATGTATTTTTGTATAAGTTGCAGAATTATAAAACATAAGTGTTAGAAAATACTTCTTTATTTTTCAAATTAATTCACCTCTGGGTTCTTTTAAGCAACATGCCCTCTGGTCTACCAAGATGTTATTTTACATATGGTGGTGGTGTGTTACTTATCACCCAGATGGGCAGTAATTTAGCTAAGCATTTTTCTTTGCAGTGTAAGTGAAAACCTGTTCAAAGTGCTTGCAAGTTTATTAACTAAATCATAAGACCTAAGAGGAACTAGGTATTTCTGTCTGTTTTCAGTGTCTAGTAAAATTCTCATCCTCATTAGTAGATATTCAAACACTGCATCTTAGCTGTGTGATCTTGGACAAGTAACTTAACCTCTTGAATTCGTGCCAAATGTTAATTTTTTTCTATCTGTAGATTTTTGTGAATAGTGGTGGCAGTTACTGGTGTATGTTATCTTTCACAAACACGATCCAAATTGCTCTGGTTCTCCCTTATGTTACCAAAATATCCTATGGCAAAAACAGTGAGCTTAAATGTAGAACTGTATTGTTTTCAGAAGTGGTACTTATTTCTTTACATACGTCTCCACTGCATCCCAGCACTGGGCTGAGTCTATTTGTTGGAAGAGGAGTTGGTGCTCTGACCAATAGGTGATGTCATTTCACTCCTGTATTACTTATCATTAAACCACTGGCCCGCACAGAACCTTTTAGCTGCAGGTTTATTTGCTTACATCACTGTGGTCCAATGATTCAGTTTGTAGTTTCATTTGGGGAAATGATTAGTATCTTTCATGAAGGACATTAAAATGCTGGCTTGACTTTCCCTTTTGTTCATGGTTCATGAAACACTTCAGAAAGTTTTCCCTGGCCCGTGGGAGGTGGGAGTATGTGCTATGTCTGTCTCCTGTCCACATCTCTTTCAGAAAGAATATAGGTAGAGCTAGCTAAGCTGTTAGATGGGAGCAACACTCAGTTCTTTGCCAAGAGAGATCCAAGATGTCGAATATGCTGATTCAGCAGAGCACAGGCATGAAAACTGAGGAAGGGCTCAGGGCTCCCTCAGAATGTGTGATCATTTAAATAAGATTCAAATCCCACCGGCCGACAGAGAATCAGAGGACATCAGAGAAGGAAGGAAACTTAGAGGTCAACACAGTCAACATTTTGCTGAGCTTTACCTCTCAGATTGATGTAAAACGAGGACAGGGAGTGCACAGAAACATTTCGGGTTTTACTGATTCAGTAGAACTCGTGAAGGCTTTATTTGGTGCAAAACGAAGCTTTCTCACTGACTCTAAATAGGCTTATTAACAGCACACAGAAGGATTTCCACTGTGGTCTTCTCTTTGTCCCCAGTCAGAGTGAAGGTGTAGGTCTGACGCAGGCTGATAGCTTTGGAAGAGAAAGGTAGCAGCAGATCAGAGCCCAGAAAATGGGCTGACTGCCAGTTCCGGTTCAGCACCCTGAGCAGTGTTGTTTGTCTGAGCTACTTTTATGAAACAGAGGCCTTCTTTTGTGCATTTGTACCTGTGAAAGGAAGCCTTGGTGTAGCAGATCCAAAGAAGCAGAAAAACAAATAATTCATATTGGTTTAGGATGCCCTCCTGCCTACCCCTCTCTTTTTTAAGAGCCTTTGTTCACATCTCAATACATGGCCGCATTCTGGGAATTCTGGCTTGATGAGTCCCAGAGGGGTTTCCTTATTTGGTATGGAAGTTTAAGTCTATAGAACCCAGAAAACCGTTTAGCCTTTTCTCCCCTGCCCTGTGACAGAAAATGTCCCTGTTACTAATTTCTTTGTGGAGTCAGTCTGCATCTTCCCTAGGTTCTGAACCAAACCTGACCTCAAAGCGCTATGCTGGCTGCGTGACTCACCTCTTCCCTGAGGGCTGCAGGTTTGATTAAATGTTTAAATGACCTTTTAGGACAGATGATTACGAGGTTGTACAAACAGTTTGTTCTTCTAACTCTTAATAACTTTGGTGAGTATTTGGGCTAAGTGTAGACAGAGTTGGGAAGAGTATAAACAAGAGACTTGGGTAATCCTTGGAGATGAGGGTGGTGGTGATGATGGTAATTTTTTTTTTTTTGACTTTTTAGGGCCATACCTGAGGCATATGGAGGTTCGCAGGCTAGGGGTTGAATCGTAGTTACAGCTGCTGGCCTACACCATAGCCAGAGCAACACGGGGTCTGAGCTGAGTCTGCAACCTGTGCCACAGCTCACAGCAACTCCAGATCCTTAATCCACTGAGCAAGGCCAGGGATTGAACCAGTGAACTCATAGATACTAGTTGGGCTCGTTACCGCTGAGCCACAACTGAACTCCCGATGATGGTAATTTTGATATAAATTAACAGAGAGTAAGTCTTGTCAAAACAGGGGCAAACTCTACCTAGTTCCTCATCGTCAGCCCCCTCCTTTCCATGTCAAACATGGACATACATACATTCTGTCCTGATGACTTTCTAAGCACTCAGGAGAGCGCCAGTGCTTCCCAAGGACCCCAGCCCTGTGCCTGGGGGAACTTTATCCCTGATGGCTCTCTGGAAAGCTCAGAAATATCTTTAACCTGGCAAATATAATTTGGGGGTAGATTTACTTAAAGGAAAACACCGTATGCACTTATGAACTACACCCAATCTTACTGTTCAGTCTGTCCTTGTAATTGGGCTGTAGGTGTTACTTCCTAGCGCTTAAGAATATTTCTATCTCTAGTTGATTCCTTCAGCTAACTAGTTCTTGAAACAGAAGTCTCTTCTGGCTTGATTTTCAGGTGCATCTCATGCTCGTTTCAGGTTCCAGATTGAAAACTTCCTTTTTTGAGACACCCAGATGGACCACATCTTAGTCTCCCTGTCTCCCTTGAATCGTCTGGATCCCCTGAATGAGTGTAACTTGTCCTGACACATTTCCAGAATATTGCTTCTCTGCCCTTCCAAAATGAATCCTTCCCCTCTTTTGACCCTTACTCTGCTGCTTTGGTGCATTCATTCCTTGCAAGTCAGAATAAACAGTAGATTAACATCTAAGAGTTAACTCCACATTTTATATTTTTTGTTATCTGAAAATCTGGCTGCATAGAAACTATAGTAACTTAGGGATAGAAGGCATTACTCAAGAAAGTCTCCATACATATGCATTTTTTGGGAATGAAATTTTGACTCTCTAAGATGAATTAACTACAACTTTTTTGAGAAAAAAATGTATTTTTGTGACTTTTCATTTATATTACCATGCTATTAATCTGTCAGCATTAATGCATTTATGCAGCCTGCTCAGAAATTAATGAAGCCTGTTTATCCTATGGATTTTCTCATGCACTCCTTCTAGCTCTTCTTCTCTTCTTGGCAATGCTGTTGACATCATAAAATATGTTGCACATCCCACTGCTATAGCCTTTGCAAGTTTTTTTGATGATTATTACACACTTAGGGACTTGCATAATACTGGATCTATGGTCAAATTATTTTGAAATTGTAATACAGAATGCACAGGAGAAAACTGAAAATGTGCAGAAGTAGGCAGACTTTCCTATGAAAAAAATGGCAAACTAAATAAATAGTAAGAGGTATTAAATGTGTCTGGAATTTTGCTGCTGTTTTCTTCATTTGTTGGTTTATGTACTTAACTGGTTGCTCTCAAGATGTCTTAGTGGGTATGGCAAGGGTACATATAAATCCTGGCAATAATGTGGGGGGATTCAGAACTGCTTTGGCTTCATGAGAGCAAGCCAACTTAGTAGAGCTGAACATTGCTGTACCTGCACAGGGTTACGTGCATTTCTTTGTGGTTATAAGGAGTAGGATTAAAAACTACACCGTAATGATCACTCCATGCTATTTATATGACAGAAATAATACTGGGCCAAGTGCCACAAAGATTTGCCCTTCAGGAACTTTCATTTCTAAGGACAAAAACAAGCTTGCTTTTGGATTCAGATGAGAACCTTTATTGTGATTACAAATTGGGTTTCTTGATTTTATTTCAGAAAAGTTAGATTTGAAGGTGGAAGATAGCTAGAAATGCCCTCTGCCATCCACCCCACCTCTTGCTCCTCTGAGGGTTTAAAAAAAAAAAAAATTAAAATCATTCTTGAATTAGTAAATATGTTCAAAAATTAAAAATTAAATCAGATTTGTTACATGAAATCATCTAAACCTAATTTGTGTGTGTGTGTGTGTATGTGTATATATATATATATATATATATATATATATATATATATGTGTGTGTGTGTATCTCAGAGGGTTTTCCTTATTTGGTATGGAAATAAGAAATAAGAATATGTACATACATATTCTTTTTCAGAGTCCTTTCCTTTATAGGTTATTGCAAAATATTGAATATAGTTCTCTGTGGTATACAGTAGGTGCTTGTTGCTTGTCTGTTTTGTATACGGTATTGTGTATATGTTAATCCCAACCTCCTGATTTATCTCTCCCCTGCTCCTTTCCCCTATGGTAATCGTAATTCGTTTTCTATATTGGAATTTTTTCTGTTTTGGAAATATGTTCATTTAGATTCCACATAAGTGATGTCACATGGTGTTTGTCTTTCTCTGTCTGTCTTACTTCCCTTAATATGATAATCTCTAGGTCCATCTATGTTACTACAGATGGCATTAATTCATTCTTTTTTGTTGCTAGGTAATACTTCATTGTATATGTGTGCCACATCTTCTTTATTGATTTGTTGATGGGCATTTAGGTTGCTTCCATGTCTTGGCTATCATAAATGGTGCTGCTGTGAACATTGCGGTGCATGTATAGTTTTGAATTAGAGTTGTCATCTTTTATAGATATGTGCTCAGGAGTGGGATTGCAGAATCATATGGTAGCTCTAATTTTAGTTTTTTAAGGAGCTTCCATACTGTTCTTCACAGTGGCTGACCAATTTACATTCCCACTAACAATGTAGGAGGTCTCCCTTATCTCCACACCCTTTCCAGCGTTTATTCTTTGTGGAATTTTTGATACTGGCTGTTCTGACCTGGGTGAGGTGATACCTCATTATAGCTTTGATTTGCATTTCTCTACTAATTACTGATGTTGAACATCATTTCATGTACCTTTTGGCCTTCTTTGGAGAAGTGTCTGTTTAGGTCCTCTGCTCATTTTTTGATTGGGTTGTTTGTTTTGTTGATATATTGCTGTATGAACTGTGTATATTTTGGAGATTAATCTCTTGTCTGTTGCATCATTTGCAAGTATTTTCTCCCATTCTATAGGTTATCTTTTTGTTTTGTTTATGATTTCCTTTTCTGTACATCACCTTTTGAAGAGATTCTTTTCTCCATTATATATTCTTGCCTCTTCTATCATACATTAATTGACCATAGGTGTATGAGCTTATTTCTGGGCTTTCTGTCCTGTTCCACTGATCTATATTTCTGTTTATGTGCCATTGCTATACTGTTCTGATGACTATAGCTTTGTAGTACAGTCTTCTGAAGTCAGGGAGCCTGATTCTTCCAACCTTTTTCTTTCTCAAGACTGCTTTGGCTTTTTGGGATCTTTTGTATTTCCATACAAATTTTAAAACTTTTATTCTCATTCTATAAAAAATGCTATTGATAATTTGACAGGGATTGCATTGAATCTGTAGATTGCCTTGGGTAGTATAGTCATTTTGGCAATATCGATTCTTCCAGTCCAAGAACATGGTATATCTTTCTGTGTTACCTTCAATTTTTTTCATCAGCCTCTTATATTTTTCAGAGTACAGGTCTTTTGCCTCCTTAGATAAGTTTATTCCTAGATTTTTAAATTCTTTTTGATGAGATAGTAAATGAGTTTATTTACTTAATTTCTGTTTCTGATCTTTTGTTGTTAGTGTATAGAAATGCAATAGATTTCTGTCCAGTAATATTTTTTTCTTGCAGCTTTACAGAATGAATTTACTGAATTCAATGATGAGCTCTTTCTTTTACTTTTTTATGTTTAAGTTTCTGAATATACATTTGGCTGCTTCAGACCCACTTGAAATATAGCCTCTTTGAAATATGGTCTGCAATTCATAAAATTTTATTTTTTCTCCTTTTGATAAAGAAAATAACAGCTTTTCTTTATCAAAAAGAATTGTGAGAAATATTAGAGACTATTTACCCTGAATTATTTTTACAGATTAGAAAACTGGAATCAGTTGGAATAAATTACTTGTTTAAGGGCCAGAATAAGAAGCCAGGACCAGAAATCCTATGTATCTCCTTATCTTACAATGGATTGCTGTTAATGTGAGCTCCTAGTCTGAATGATTTATGCATGACATTCTATTTGCCTTTCTGGCATCAAAATAAAAGAAGGCCTATTTTGTTTTTATTTCTTCTTCTCCCCATTGCATAGTTGAAGTGAGGTTCAATATTCTGTTGTAAATTCAGAATCAGTCAAGCTTAAGAAGATGAAAGGGACTTTGAATCATCTGTATAATACAAACACCTAGATTAACCAAGCAATTATTTCTGTGAAGCTTCTTCTTCTTTTTTTTTCTTTCCTTTTTAGGGTTGCACCTGTGCCATATGGAAGTACCCAGGCTAGGGGGTCAAGTCAGATTTGCAGCTGCTGGCCTATGCCACAGCCACAAAAATGCAGGATCTGAGCCATGTCTGCAACCTGCACCACAGCTCATGTCAATGCTAGATCCTTAACCCACTGAGCAAGGCCAGGGATCGAACCTGAATCCTCATGGGTCAGGTTTGTTATTGCTGAGCCACAAGGGGATCTACCAATGAAGTTTCTTGAGTTTTGTTGTGGTGTTTGGATTGCGGCCAATCAGAAATGACCCTTGAGTTCTGATTCTATCTAGTCAGTCTCTTCTTGACCAGGGAGAACCTTTGGGCAGGAAAGGTAGTTTTTATTGTCCTGTGACTGACTCCCATTAGAAATAGCTACCCAAGGCCAGCCTTCCATTTGATCTAATTGTATTATAGACATAGCCTTTGGAGTTCTCTTTGACCTTTGAAAGACTACGCCTGGGCATAGGGGAATTACAGATATTATTAAGGGCTCAGTAATGAGGATAGTATTTTGTATATTTAGGGATAGATGCTTTTTCTCTGTGGGATGCCTGAATAGGAAATTTTTATGACCTCAAATGTAGCCTCAACATTCAAATATCAGGAGAGACTCTTATTACAGAAATTCCCCTGAAACAATTGATTTCAGGAGAATTAAACTGTTTCTAGTGCAGACACTTGACCTTCTAAGAATAAAGATTTTATCTGTCTGTCTGTCTGTCTGTCTGTCTATCCAGCCAGCCAGCCAGCCAGCCAGCCATCTGTTCATTTGTTTATTTTTACTCTCATGGCCAAATTCAGT
This sequence comes from Catagonus wagneri, assembly GCA_004024745.2. Classification (NCBI taxonomy): domain Eukaryota; kingdom Metazoa; phylum Chordata; class Mammalia; order Artiodactyla; family Tayassuidae; genus Catagonus; species Catagonus wagneri. Next base: position 6,407,910 of record PVHT020000093.1, on the reverse strand, counting down.
GTAGAATCTCATTCCTTTCTAGTGAATTTTTATAAATTCTCTTCTCAGGTTTTGAATTCCTTTTTCTAGTTGAGTCAAGTTTCTTACAGATTTTTATAGTCTATCCCTTAGTATTCCTGTTTCTTATTATTTAAAATATTAAAATGTTAACATTTGCAATGATGGGAATCTCAAAAAGAGCCGAATACCTTCTTCTTAATATTCTTAGTGATATAGAAATGATAACTAGAGTACTTTTTCATATTTTGACTTGCTTTTTTTTTTTAAACCAAAGAGGTTGAATTAAAGATATGAAGCAATATAAGCAAAAACATGGAACTGTAAATTTCTGGGTTAATCCAAATACATAATGCATTTAAAAATGCCAGATACCAAGCTAGATGCAAACTGACAGGGAGGAAAAAAAAAATGTTTGTATACTGAAAGCCCTAAACCAAAAGCAAAATTAAAATTTGTGCTGACCCTTCTCCCTTGGGGCTGCAGATGTCACTGCTGTCCAGGGCACTGTCTGTTACCGAGTGGAAGGAAGAGAAATGGCATCCAAGTCACTAGTGTAAAATGAAATAGTCAGCCTGCCAAGTCCTGAAGATGTCCTGCCATAGTTTTTAAGGCAAGGGGATATGGGGTAGAGGTGAGCTCCAAAGGTGACCACTCACCTTCTGTTAGTTCATTTCTATCTTTGATGGTTCATTCTTTTATTATAAATGTTCCATAAGAGTCAGTTTATCGTGACATATTGTAGGACTTAAAATAGGATTTAAATTTTATTTATTTTTCGTATAAATATGCATTTTAAACTTTATTTTATTATACACATTTATTTAAGACAAGTTTTCATTGTCAGTGACAGTAGTTACTATGCTAGAAATTTTGTAGACATTTTTTCCTTAAGTATGCAGAAGAATTCTGTACACTGAGTGTTATTGTCATATTAAAGGCAGGAAAGCTAAGCCTCTAAGCTAGGTTTCTCAAAGTGACACATAGCTGCCCTTTCAGGGAGACCTGTAGCTGTTTCCTTACTCCGAATACAGGTGATCTCAGACACTGACACCCTTCAGAAGGCAAAGACTGAGCTGAGGATTTGCCATGTCCCCATCCATTCTTCATGGTTCTGTGTCCTCCTGGTGCCCTGGGAAGCTGACTCTTCCAGCTTCTGGAGAGATTCCATGTCCTGGACACTCTTCCCCTCTGAGTCATCTTGGGCTTGGCCAATGGGAAGCATTAGCAAGATATTGGAGATGAGAGGAGAAAGTGGTGGGAATGTTACTTCTCCATGTCCTGTTCAACCCTGTGTCATGGCTGTGGTGGTGTCCCTTCTGGCTGTCACTCCCTCTAGGCTGCCCTTTTCCAGGCCTCCAGCTTTATCTGGGCTCCTGTAGATGTGCTACCCCTGTGTCTCTTCATTCCCGCTGGTAACACTTGACTTCTCACCAGGGCTAGTCTCTAAATGTCTTTCCATCTTGTTTGTTCCTTAACGTTTCCTACACTTTGATAAATTATTCTTTCATTAAAATCTCTTCATTTGAATCGTCTGGGATGAATTCTGTTTCCTTGGGAGACTCTGACTGATAGAGACTGATAGCAAACCCATATGAAAACATGTCAAAAATAATTTGCAAAGCAGTTACAAAAGCTCTAAATTAGGATCACTAGTGTGCCAGAAAGCACAGATAAGAAAATCAGTTTATTTCAGGCATGGCAGAAAATTGTTTTTTGTTTCATTTTTTAAACTAATGGAGAATCTGCCTTAGGGAGATGTGAGGGACTAGGATGGTGAGAGGGGAAAAGACTTTTAAGAGTCTGCTATATACCAGGCTTTAGAGAACTGTGATAGATTTTGAGCTAGCGATAAAACTATCTTTGGGGAAGATTTTTCTAGCAGTCATTTGTAGAAAGAGTGGCTGTGGGAAGAAAGATTGACATCATGCAGAAGAATCACAATGCTTTTAAATTAGCCTGTGGTTTACATAATGGCTGTAGGTATGGGAAAAAAAAAACATGGAATGAAACATATCAAAAGAAAACCACTACTACGTGACTGCATTCTTGCCCATGTGGTGCATTTGCTTGAAACTGCTGTACGCTCTTCACATGTGGAGGCCCCATATGCCTTGATCATTAGATCAAACTGCAGAAGTTAAATCTGGAATTAAGGCAATATTAGGTTATAGTGAACACTCCTGTGTCTATCTCTTTGACTTTATGTGGAAGCATGTAAAGTCCTAAGAGGCTAATTTAAGTTCAACCTATTTTTTTTAACAGTATTTTAGATTTTTAATTTTCTGTTTCCAGGTGATCAAACTCCTCAACTTGAAATCCAAGGACATTATACACTTCAAGCAAATTACCTGTGCATTAAGACTATTGAACTTGGAGAAAGTAATCCTATAAAAGCCCCATTATTGCTGAAACATTTTCTTAATAGTGTATTTCTCTTGAATGTTTATCTGAAGATGTTCTCTTTTCATTTACTTCCCTACCTCTTTTGGTAGGGAAGTAAATGAGCTGATGTGTCTTGAGCTCTATCTACCCATTTGTTTATCGGGTAAATATCGAGTAAATGTATCAGGTACATTTATGTTTTACCCAAGAGGTCTTTCATTTAATATTCAGCCATTCAACCGTTTGGTCATCCATAGTGAAAAGGTCATATGGTTTGGAATGAGGCTGGCCTGGCTTTGAAACTGAATTTTGCCACTCCCTGGCAGGGTTGTCTTAGACCAATTATTTTTTAGGCTCCTGTTAAGATTAGATAAAACACTTTTTGTAAAGAATCTTCATTATGACTCAGAAAAGGCACTCAGAGGAGATAAGTTTAATCCTATGTCTTACCCCCAACTAACCACATATATGTACACAAAATATGTGAGGCTCAAAGATGGCTATGAAATAAATGGAAGTATAGTATTCCTTTTTTTTTTTTTTTTTTTTTTTTT
>PVHT020000093.1:6183831-6404874 GCA_004024745.2 Catagonus wagneri | reverse complement strand
AGTCAGATTCATTTCCACTGTGCCACAACAGGAACTCCCAATGGAAGTGTAATACTCTTATGTGGGATTGCAAATAAAAGACAAAATATAAAACTGTTTACATATATGAGAAAATTAATATAATGAAGAAGAAAATATAGTATAACTTTTCTTCTGTTATTTAACTGGTATAAAATTAAATCCTTGAATCTCACATTTTATCAACAAATATGATAATGTATATTGTGATTTAGTGTTTGCCTTGAGAAGGAAAAAATAATTGTAGTCATGAAATATTTAAGAAAATTCTAGAAAATGGGTACTAGAATTAATTTTTTTGAACCTTTCCCAAATGCATTTTAAACGTCTTTCCTGAAGGAGAGAGAAACAAAAGAAAAAATGCAGATATAATTACAGATAAGACCCATGCATATTATTAGTGGACTTAAAAAATAATCATGCATATTCATAGCTAAATTGCTAATTACTGTTCCCATAATTTTGTTTAATATAATCAAGTTATTTTAATGGGGTTAGGGCAAAAACAATACGATGAAGATCTACATTTGTGCCTATTTAACCAGGACTGAAAACTTGACAAAGCTGCCTCCGCCCTCCTGCAGACATCAACAGTTGTCTCATTATCATGTTTTTTAAAGAATAAAAAGGGCAAGTAGGACGCAGTATATTGAGCTTTAACACTCCATAATCTTTGTTGATTATTGATGAGTTTTGAACCCTTAGAGGTTTGAGAGAAAGGTTAATGGAACTTGGAGGCAGAATTCATGGGCTGAAGTCCTCCCCTATCACTAAATAGCAATGTGGACTTCAGGAGACCTCTGAACTGTCTCAAACTCTGTGAAATGGAGATAATGTTTCCTGTAGAGCTACCTCAGAACTGTTGGGGAAATCATGTGGAAATAAATTATGGCTATCAACAGGTTTTATGAACTATAAATTACCTTGTACATAAAGCATTATTCACTCTTCACTTACTCACCAATGGAGCTATGTCTGGTATCATGAGGCATGTGGGTATGGTGAATGATATGGAAGAAGCAGTGTGCCCCTGTGATGAAGGGTATGGGCTTTGAAATTAGACCAGCATGGGGTGACTCAAGGCTTACCACTCTGGGACCTTGAGCAATCACCTTCTGTCTTGAAAGCTTCATTTGGCCAATGACTTAATCATCTTTAATCCCATTTTCCCTTTTTTATTGCTTTTTATTTTAAGGGCCACACTGCGGCATATGGAAGTTCCCAGACTAGGAGTCATATTGGAGCTGCCGGTCTATGCCACAGCCACAGCAATGCCAGATCTGAGCCATGTCTGTGACCTGCACCACAGCTCACAACAACTTGGGATCCTTTAACCCACTGAGCAATGCCAGGCATCAGTCCTGCATCCTCATGGATACTAGTCAGATTCTTGACCTGCTGAGCCACAACAGGAACTCCCCCAGTTTCCTTAATGATAATATTTGGCAAGACAATGCACATTTCACAGTGGAGTTATGAGGATCTAAGACTCTTAGCACTAAGTGACAGTTGGTAAATATCAAATTTTCAGACACTTTAATCTCTAATCAGAAAGAGCAGACATTCACACCAATAATGATAGAACAGAGAGTAAGAGTGGTATAAAGGACTTTAGGTGTCCAGAGAGGTTAAGTATTTAGAATGAATCTTGAAGAAAGGGTCATATTTCGATAGGAAGAAGGATGGTGGAGCACATTCCAGGTATAGGGAATGGAATGGACTGAAGCTTAGAGGTGAGAAAGTCAAGTAGTTTACCTGTCTAGCTTAGTGCTGCCCAGCAGAACGTTCTCCGCAGATGGTAATGGTCTATAAATATGTTGTGCTGTACAGTAGCCACTAGTCACATATAACTGTTGAGCACTTGATGGGGGGATGGTATGACTGAGGAATTGTTAATATCCTTTAATTTTAACTATTTTAAAAGTCATATGTGATTAGAGCTGGTCTAGACCATAGGATACATGGAGAAGACTTTGATGATGCCAGAACCGTTTGTCAAATCTGGTAGAACCTTACTGCTAGAGCAACACATTTACATTTCAAAATGGAACCAAACTTATTTAGAAACAGGAGAAAAAAAAAGAATTCATTAGCAAAGGAGACCTAAAAGCCGCATCAGAGAGAAATGGGAAAATCAGGAAGCCAGTGAAGAACAGGTGTTGAAGAAACCTGCAGTGTTAGTTCAGAGGTCAACAGATGCCAATAAGTTGATTGGATTTGGCAATGCTGAGATTATTAGTGATCTTCAAAAGAAAAGTCTCCTCTGAATCGTGGTGGTATCAAGTTTACTGCACGGATTAAGGAGTGAGTTATATAGGATGAGTGGCAATATGGAGCACTGTCGTCTTTTGAACTAGTATGTATTCCTAAAGAATAAAACATTACACACTAAGTTAGTTCCAGCAAGTCCTGTATATTCGCCAAGTAAGTGGAGTTCTTGCAGGCAGACTTAGTAGTGTCAATGCCAGGTATGAAATTACAGTGGTTTAGACAAAATTTTGAAGTAATTTGGCAAATAACTACTCTGAGTCATGACATTTTCAGGCCACATTGAAAACACTAGCTGAAAGAATACAAACAATGTTAAAATCATAACCCAGGCCCCTTGCTGAGTTTATATTCTGAGCTCAAGCTAGATTATCCTTATGCCCTTATTATTATATGATGAAAAATTGGCCTTTTTTTTTTTTTTTTACTTGAATAGCACAGATAGGTAACAGGTAAAAGAAGAAAAGGGAGTGTTGCATGGATCCCTCAACCCAAGGATAGACATAGTTTGTAGAAGGACATAGGTTTTCTTATCTCTCATGATTAAATAACTGTAGCAATTCTCTCCTTTCCTCATTTGCCCTTCTGAAAATCACTGGGAACACCTGATAAACATAGGTAATCCTTATCCGTAATGAAACCTGGTCAGTATGAATCTCCAAGGGATTAGTTTGGGGATCTGCATTTTTAATAAGCATCAAAGTAATTCTTAAAATCAGACTCTTTTGGGAAATTCTGATTTGTAAATTCTGATCCTGTATTTGCCTTATCAGTAAACATCAGTTAAGCATATTCCACGTTCTAGGCACTCAGCTAGATACGAGGACAGAAACGTAAATAAGATATGCAGATATATCCCACTTTTCTAAAGTTCCTTTTATGTCCCTTTGCTGTTACAAAAGATCTACATTACCTGTTTTTGCTAAGTGAAAGAAATCTGAAGAGGATTTTCAATTTTATGTAAAAAAGTGAAAAATGAAAATAGCATTGTGTTTGTCTTGCAGTCAGTGTTATTGAGGCAGGACATATCCCAGAAGCGAGAGTGCCTCCTGCCCGCAGGTTCCTTCCCTGGGAACTACATTCAGCATCTCAGCATCAAGCCGCCATAGCCTTAAACTGTGCTTTATCTCAATCAATTCTGTGCATCTGTTAGCAAGATGTGTCCTAGTGTAGTTGCTTCTTCCTTTATTCCGTTTCTGCTTAAGGAGGGTTCTTAGGACCACTCTTCTTTCAGATAGGAGGAGCAACCTGCAGTTTTTGGCCTCAAGAAAGCATTCCAATTGGAGAGATAGTACATACCACTGGGGAATAAATGATTTGGTAGATGTTCAACGGGAGCATAGAGGAAGAGCATCTCGGCCTGAGGAACATCATGGAAAGCCTTACTTAGGGGAGATAAAGTTGAGTAGGATGTCAGAGGAAACATCAACCAAGTGATGGAGAGAGAAGCATTCTGTTCAGGGGAAGTGTCACATTGGAAGGAAGGAGAAAGAGTATGTTAGGTCAGGGAACAGCACTGAATTTAACATGGCTGGAAAATAGTTTTCCATGAGAGAGTGGCCTTTATGGCCAGAGAATAAAGGCATTGGCCAGAGCACAAAAAAGAGTTTCTAGTTATTCTCAAGGTGGTGAGAAGTCATTAAAGGGTAATATGGGGTTGATGAGATTGGAGACAAGAAGATCCATTAAAATCTTAACACAGTAATTCAGGTGAGAGGTGATGGTGTCTGACCTAATGTAATATCCATAAAGGAAGAATGAAAGGACAAATTTGATAAATCATTGGTGATTTATTACGCATGACACAACCAGATGATAGTTTACTTGATTCTTTTATTAAGGTCGTCTTAATGAGATGAATTAGATTGCTGAGCAGTTGATTGTGTAGATGGCCCACATGATGCATTGTGGCCATGATGGAGAACATATAATTGCTTGTTGTAGTTATAGTCATGGCTTAAACTGGACTGCTGTTGGACAGAGTTTCCAAAATTATCCCATTGATTCAAGACTGTACTATCCCCAAGGATGATATAAAGGTTTTCATAGTTGCCTTTGAGAGTATCTCAAACTCTGACAATGTAGGTGAGAAAATGTTCATTGCTTACTTACCTATTCAAATTCTTTCTAGTATTCTGGCTCTTTAATAATTTGTCCTCTTTATTTTTCTTCTATGATTACTTACAGTTGTCATACTATTTTAAAACTTATATCTCTTCTTGATTCATTCCAAGTTTAAGTTGATATAAAGAATATACAGATTTCCAACATATAGGTAATCAAATATGAGGGAACTAAAATTGTTTTTGAGGTTTTTTTTTTTTGACACGCACTAAATCTTGAGTTGCCATGAAACTGAATTAGAAAGGTGCTAATTTATAGGAATAATGTCTGTGGTGACTCAGGAAAAAAGGCACTGGATGTCTTAATAAACCGTTTAATAGAATCTGATTAGATGACACCCAATTGCTGACAAATAGAATACAATGCATAATAAAATACTTGGCTACCTTACGATTTGCTACCTTATGATTTGCAAACATATTTTACAAGTTGGAACAATTTGAGAAGTCATGGAATTTGTGTAAAATATGTGGTTATTAACACATTTGAATACATGACTGTATTGTGGAAAGCCTTATAACATGCAGTGTTTAATGGCTATAGTCAAATGTGTTTCTGTGTTTATGCAGTTTGTATTCATCAGAGGGCAGTGAGTGACTCAGAAGGAGTGATGGTCTAGAGAAGCCGACTAAAACCAAGGAATCCGGAGGGAAACCAAGGTTTGGGATCCTGATTCTTCCCGGGCGTGAATCTGGAATAGCAGGTTCACCTCCCAGAGCTTGTCTTCCCTCCTTTGTAATGTTGGCTGACGTCACTTACCTTCCAGGGTCACTTTGAGGTTTACAGGAGCAATAATACAAGTAGTATGGTTGGCTCATAGTATCCCATATTGACAAAAAATTAGTCAATAGTTCATCTAAGAATGAAATTGAAAATTTTATTCAAGCCAACCTGAGGATTATAACCCAGGAGACAGTCTTTCAGAGGGCTCTCAGGACTGTCCTACCCATTAGAGATCAAAGCACAGTCGCAGAATTTTGAGAGACAAAGGGTTTTATGTCAAGTGACTTCTTAGTGACAGTTTACACAATCCAGATCAACAGGTACAAAGCTGTGTACCCCTTTACAAGATTAAGAAGGAAGGTTATCTTCTAAGGAGTTGTGACCCTTTATGAAATTAAGAATATTATTTTCTAAGGAGAAATAGCAACACATATGAAAAGGGAGAGAGGAGGCCCAAACGAACAAAGAAAAATTTTATGTTTGTTTTTCTTGTATTACCATAAATATGAAAATTATTTCATCAGTCAGTATAAAAATAATAGCAATTACCAAAAATTAGGAATCAGGATTCTAGTTGCAACTCAGTTACACTTTCATGATTATCTTAGACGAGCCATGTTTCCTCTTAAAGTCTGAGCCTCCTTGTCAGTAACATGAAGCAGGTGGACTGGATGAGTTCTAAATTTGATGATCAGGGTTAGGATTCGATGACTAATGAGTCACAGATGAATTTTTGTCATCACAAAATGTATCATTTAAAGTTTTCTTTTACCCTGAGTCATGCACCCCTCCATGAGCATTGAGAATGTATTTAATCTAAGCAGATCTAGAAGCTTCAGAAGTGGTGACATGTTGATTTTGAAAGTATACTAGATATCCAAGTGAAGAATTCCATGAAATAGTTAGAAATAAAATTCAAGGAAGAGGACAGAGCTTTAAAAAACATGAGAATTTAGCAGTACAAATGATACCGAAATGAAATCATTGGAATGGAAGTAAATAATAATCCCTTAGATACAAAAAAAGTATGCAGACAAATTTCACATATACATTTATTTATTCATTTATTTTCTAATATTCATGATAGACATAACTCATTAAGAAATCAGTGCTCAACTAAAACTGTTTGTATTAATTGCAAAAGTTTTACAAAATATTGACTTACAAGTAATTATAAAAACTTGGAAACAATTTGAATTTCCACATATTTTTGGTTATGATAATTAGCAAATGTTTGACATATTTAGAATAAGCAAGGCCAAGTATATTTTGAGAGCATTGTTGAATTCTATCTATGTCTCAGGCAGATAGGTCACTATGTTGAGTGCTGCCTGGACATAGATAGAATACTGTTCATGACAAAGACAACTTTGGAAAGAGATGAGATCAGGAACAGAGTGATTCTTAGTTTTGACCACGTCTAGTTAACTTGAATCAGTGCTATTTCTCTTCTTATACTCTGTGTGCCCAGTTAAAGAGTTTGAATATAAAGTGGTTGGACATTGAACTCTTGAACTATACTTCCTAGGTTCAAGTCCTAGCTCTGTAACTTTGGGAAAGTTATTTACTCTCTGAGTGTTAGTTTTCCCAGATTGGTCATAGAGAAATAAAAAAACCTATCTTATGAAAGTTTGTGACAATAAATAATGTATACAAATTATTTAGGCTAATAACTGATGTACAGTTTATAAGCATCAGTTGATTTTCTGTTCTCAGTTATTTAAATAAGTTTTGCTTTTACCAAGCCCAGAGAAAAAAGTTCTGTATATTAAAAAACAACAACAACAGCAACAACAAAAAACAAACCCAAACTACTCTGCTCAGCAGATTGGCTCAAGTACAGAATTTTAGAAAAATGCCCTGAGTGTGGTTGTTTTTGAATTGACTTGTCAGTTTCATCAAAAAGCCAAACTGAGTGCACTGTGCAGACACAATTTATGTTGAAAACTCCTCCTCATTGAAAGTTATCAAAGGTAAAACAATAGTGATACATGTCAGAAGAAGAAAACTGTACCTATAAAATTACGTGTATGTGCATGTGAGTGTGAGTTTTAAACTGTAGTAGAAATCCTAAATATCTGGAATGATACTAGGAACTTGGTACTCATCTGGTGTATTATTTTTATTAATACAAAATGAAATTTAATATTTTTATAATCAGAGCTCTTAGTAACTGTGTTTAAAGAAAAGAGAAATTTCACAAAAGTTATCTTTGTTTTCTCCCTCTGCAAACTCTGACATATGCCTGATGGATATAGATTTTCATTTTAAAAATTAAAGAGTGGCTCAGATGAGTTTAGTTATTTTCTTCGATGATGAAATGCTCCCCAGAGGTGGACCACGAGGAGTGATAAATCTTTGATGCACCTGTGTAATATATGCAATCCACTGCTGAGAATATCTGGTTTTGAGGTTTCAGTGGCAGAAAACCAACTGCAGGGAATCTGGATATTCTAGTACAGCTCTGACCTTAAATTTTTTATTCACCAAAAAGAATAATGCACAGTTTCAAAAAAGTTAACATGGTCTCAAAAGAAGGTGAGGACTTTTTTCCCTTTTCCATACAATTTTAATTGTACTGTACTAAAAAGGCTAAAGTGCTAGTATCACCTTAATTTTAAAACAGAGAGCTCTTTAGTTAGAGTATTACCACTTGAGATAATCTAAGCAGAATCATAGCAGTTAAAAGAATTAATGCTCCTAATACTCCTCTTGGTGCTGAGAAGTGGCCTCGGAGGAGGACAAGCAGGTCTGGACTCAAGAAGCTATGGAATGGGAACGGGTTTCTTTCTCCATCATCCTTTTGCTTCCTGGTCCTCCCTGGCATTTCATAATGAAGAAGAAAAAAGGGAAAGAAAAGAAAATTATGGAGAAAAAAGAGAGAGGGCAGAACAACCCTTTAGAAGAGTTTGCTCATCATCAGAATTAAAGACAGAGAGTTGAAGTTCTCCCAGAACAGCAGAGCTGCCTTCCTTCCCTCCATCCTATGCAAACACAAAGACCAGGAGCAGAAGCAGGTTTTCATGCCAAGCCATGGGCCAAGCACCCAGGTCATTTAAACACATAGATAGGTTTACTGTTTGCATGTCGTCTGTGTGGGCACATAGTGCAGGCCAAAACTTCATGCAGAGGAGAAAGCATAAAGGATGATTTGGATCCATGACTATAACACATCTAATGAATCATGTGCATTAGAAGTATTTGTTTTTTTTTCTAGTTTTTATCTTTTTAGGGCTGCATCCATGGCATATGGAAGCTCCCAGGCTAAGGGTCAAATCAGAGCTATAGCTTCCAGCCTTCACCACAACCACAGAGCTGAGCCACATCTGCAGCCTACAACACAGCTCATGGCAACACTGGATCCTTAACCTGCTGAGTGAGGCAGGGATTGAACCTACATCCTCATGGATACTAGTCAGTTTCGTTACTGCTGAGCCACAATGGGAACTCCTGCATTAAAAGTATTTTAGTTTATCACTGTTAACACAGCAAACTTGGGTTCCCTCACCCAACAACACACAGCAAAGCCAATCTACTGACACTGGGTTGTAGTGAAGGAAAGTACAGAGTTTATTGCAGGGCCAAGTGAGAAGACAGCTCATGCTCAGAAGACTCAACCTCTCTGATGGCCTTCAGGGAAGGGCTTTTAAAGACAGTGGCAGTGGGGTTTAGGGTGCTACATGATCAACTTGTGAACAATTCTCTGATTGATTTATGCTCATGTTTTAGGGACTCTCAGTCATCAGCCTTCTGGTTCCAACCTGTACTGGGTCTACTTGCTGGTGGTCAGCATGCAGATAACTCGGTCCACCTGGTGAGGGATTTAGTAGCTGCAAAATGACTCAAGGATATGGCTTAGGATACTATCTATAGCCCTTAAGGAGAAACTAAATGTCCTTGACTTTGTATTATGACTAAACTATTATTCTTTTATCTTGCTTGGTTGCCTTTGTTTCTTCATTTTTTTTTCAGTTTTTTGGTCTTTAACTTGGGGGCACACCCTTGGCATATGAAGTTTCCCAGGCTAGGGGTCCAATCGGAGCTGTAGCTGTTGGCCTATGCCACATCCACAGCAATGCTAGATCTGAGCTGTGTCTGAAACCTACACTACAGCTCACGGCAATGCTGGATCCTTAAGCCACTGAGCAAGGCCAGGGATCGAATCTCTGTCCTCATGGATTCTAATCAGATTTGTTAACCACTGAGCCATGATGGGAACTCCCATTTTTTTTCACCTCCCTGGTTAAATTTGCTCTTTGGAACTTGGGGCAAGCCTAGGAGATTAAAGAGTTTTTACAAACAAGAATTGGGATATGGGGGGAGGGGGTCTGTCTCCAGGAAGGCCCTGCAAGGTACTTCTCTATTTCACCACGATCAACCACAAAGTTGTCCATTTATCACTGTTCCTTTTATGTAGTAATTCTAGTGTTTGTTGTGGATGAGTATACTTATCTATAATGCTTAGAGAAAAATCATTTTCACAGGACAGTCATTTGAACACAAAATACACAAAATAGTTCACCAATTCCACTTTTGTCACATGCTGTCAACCTCTTTAATGTCTAGAAAGATGAGATGTTGTCATATGAAGACTCTTTTGTCTTTAATATACACAGCAAAGTAAAATAAAGTGCACAGGACATACACGATAATGGTTAATCTTGTCTTATGATAAAACCTCCTGCGCTGCTTTCTTCTCCCTTGTCCCCCAAACCAGTGCCCAAACACAAATGCCTGCTTTCAAATTTCATATGAATTTTATCAAAAGATAGTTATAAAGTGTGTTATTTTACTATCTCTAAACATAAATCAGGCACTTCATAATAGCTAGAATGATTAGATCTTTCAAGAAAGTACTTAGCATGGTTAACTCTCTATACAGTTGTGAGGAATAAAATGCACACAGAGAGCAACAGGTATCATATGAAAATCTGACCAGTTTGGCGTGATGTAGCAAACCATCCTATTCCTCTTGCGTGTCTTTTGGCTCCACCTGCTCTAATCTACTGAATGAATGTGGATGTGGGTGATTCCTGGTGGCTTTTCTAGTGGTGGTATACAAGTTCCATTTCTAAGTGTAATTCTCAGAAAAGATTTCTTTCCTATGATTTCTTCTTCCTTTTTCTTTCAAAAGCGCATGTATTTATACATAAGATGCATTTTTCTAAACCTTGCTAATAAATTGTCCCAAGATCATTAAAAAAAAAAAGAAAAAGGTACAGGAGGGAGGAGTTCCCATTGTGGCTCAGTGGAAACAAATCTGAGTAGTGAGGACAGACGTTCAATCCCTGGTCTTGTGCAGCAGGTTAAGGATCCGGCATTGCCGTGAGCTGTGGTGTAGGTAACAGATGCGGCTCAGATCCCGCGTTGCTGTGGCTGTGGTCTAGGCCAGCGGCTACAGCTCCGATTCGACCCCTCGTCTGGGAACCCCTAGCCTGGGAACATCCTATGCCACAGTTGTGACCCTAAAAGCAAAAAAAAGGAAAAAAAAAGATGTAGGATTTTTCTATCATTCATCAGAACTTCTTTCATCTGGAAGACATAGATATAGTAAAATAATTTAAAAATGTCAGCACTGTGGAGGTATAGTTGACAAATAAAATTGCTTAAGATGTTTAAAGTCCACATCAGGATGATTAGGTATATCTATAAATTGTGAAAGGATTTTCCCCATCAAGTTAATTAACACATCCATCACCTTAACATTAATTAATTAATTGAGAAATTTCAAGTCCTGTTCTCTTAGCAAATTTTTTTCTTTTGAAAAGATGGGGGAAACTTGAGAGAACCTGTTTGACGTCATACACTCAGGACTTTTATAAATGGCCAGCAACTCTTCCCAAAGGGTAGCAAGCACCCTGTATTGGCCAAATGTGGGATGCTGTTCTATCATTTCTCTCTTCCAGTGTCAATGTCTGGTGGAAAAAAGACTCCACCCAACCCTTCCTCTCTCTGCTCATTCTTGGCCCCTTAAAGGGAGGGACAAGGTGGTGTCTTGTTCACTGGGGACACAGGAGTCACCCAAGGGCCAGGATTTGCATGGTTTGAGGCTGAAGTGGCCCAGCTCAAGTCCATTCTGAGCTGCCCTCTCAAGTGTCTGGGTGCCGCCCCTCTCCTTCGCCTGCCAGTCCCCGCCCCCGCCCCCCGCCAATGGTGCCCTTTCCTGGGACCTGGCAGACTCACTGATGCCTGCAGAGCTGGAACAGACATGGGAGGTACTCCACGGGACCCACAGGGATAAGATCACAGGAGGGCATGGCTTCTGCTGCTTCAGGGTTTGGATTCGGCTGCTTGGGGCCGTTAGCTCACACAGGCCTGTAGAGCCTGAGGCTATGTTCTCCTAAGGACCACCTCTCTGACAGATCTCCTTTATTTTCACATTTCATTTTCAAGATTGCTATCAAGATTGGTTCAGGAAATATCCTTGACGTCACGAATATATGATATTTCTGCTGCAAACTGTTACTAAGATTGAATATTTATAAATACTTTGAGATGTACTGTTGATTAATTATATCTCTTGAATCCTAAGATCACCTCCCTGGTTTGCAAACTGCATCTTTCTAATACAAGTAGGTGATTATTTTGTTCCCCTCTGTTTCTTATCTTTGTTTCTCCTTTCACCACCTCAGTTTTCAGGTCCTCTCAGCTCTGTTCTCTGCCTTTCATCTCTTTCTTTCACTCCTCTCCTTTCTCAGTTATCATTCCTACCATTTTGGTTCCCCTGAACCTTTCTTACAGTCATTTTTACCCTTGCTTCTCCTTCTAAATATCTCTCTTTTCTACTACTGCAATGTAGAGAGAAATACAGAAAATTGCTTACTAGGATTTACCATATTATAAAAAATTTCTGTTCTTTCTCCTTTGCCAGTGATTCATTACTTGAAAATATTGACATCAATTTCCAGAAATTCATAAATGTCTCCAGTTAATACATCTAAATTTCAAATAAACCTCCAGTGGTTTTGATAAAAAAGTGCCCAGTTTATTACTTTCCTTCATTTCTTATAAATCACAGTGGTGAGAGTTTGGAACAAGGCTGCATCAGGCCACGGTAAGAAATCAGCCTATGCAAATGAGGTTTTTAATTTCCTTAGAACCCATCACACTAGTGACTCAAGTTGGTTGAAGCTCACTGAACCATTTAGTTTCTGATATTTCAATACTGTCTCCTTATCTTGTATCTAAAGTACAATGATGATGGCTTTAAACTCTTAGTCCTCGTAATCATTGAAAAGCATACATACTTAGAAATACGTAAAAGAATAAATATCTCTGAACTACTATTTTATAATTCCATGCTTTTCAACGAGATCAAAATATCAAAGAAGCTGGTATCTCATGTCATCTAATATTGCTGTGATAATAATTTATGCATAGTGACCCCAAATCATGTCATTTTTTGGTTATATCTTTAATTCTTAGAGAAGACCTTTCCAGCTGGTAGTAACCTTAAAAAACACCACTGTTCACGTGATATAAAAAAGTAATTCAAAATGATAGAAAACTTAAATATAAGCTCTAAAACTATAAAACTATAAAGCAGTAGTTCCAGAAGGAAGGCATAGCCAGAGTGAAGTAGAAGCAGTAGAGAAGTATATAACAACAGGGAATAATCCAGATGTGTAGAACAAAACAGGTCCTCACACTGAAGAAACAAGCAGGCTCACTTGGACATATCACTTTGAAAATGGGAAATGCAAAGAAAAAGGAAATCTTCAAACATCCCAAAGAGAAAACACATTATCCATGATAGTACAGGAACAAAACTAATAGCAACAGAAAATTATTTCATAAATGTTGAGGGAGGAGTTCCCGTCATGGTTCAGTGGAAACAAATCTGACTAGTATCCATGAGGACGCAGGTTTGATCCCTGGCCTCACTCAGTGGATTAAGGATCCAGTGTTTCCCAGAGCTGTGGTGCAGGTTGCAGATGCGGCTCAGATTCTGTGTTGCTGTGCCTGTGGTGTAGGCCGGCAGCTGCAGCTCAGATTTGACCCCTAGGCTGGGAACCTCCATATGCCGCAGGTGTAGCCTTAAAAATACAAAAAAAAAAGAAAAAAAAAGTTGAGGGAAAAATAACAATAATTATAAATCTATACACAAACTATCATTAAAAAACAGGGGGAAATAAAGATATGTCATATAGAGACTTAGAGAATTTGTCCCTTAGACTCTTTTTCAAGGAGCTACTAACTCTAAAAGAAAGAAATTCATTCTAGAAATAAGCAGTAGGGTGTGAGAAGCAATGACTGTCAAAACACTGCTAGTGTTGTTTTTAAATAAAGTGGAAATAAAGTTCTAGACAACAATGATGTGTTTGAGGAGTTGGAAATAAAGCCTTCCTAACCTCCCTACATTGTTCAGAAGAAATATAAAAATATTGATTATCCTAAGACATCATTATATAATTATGCCTGTTAAAAATTTAAGGTTAATGGCGTTCTTGTTGTGGCTCAGTGGTAACAAACCCGACTAGGATTCGTGAGGATGTGGGTTCTATCCCTGGGCTCACTCAGTGGGTTCAGGATCTGGTGTCGTCATGCGTGAGTTATAGTATAGGTCACAGACTTGGTTTGAATCCTCAGTTGCTGTGGCTGTGGTGTAGGCCATTGGCTGTAGCTCTGATTAGACCCCTAGCCTGGGAACTTCCATATGCTGCAGATGTGTCCCTAACAAAAGAAAAACAGAAAAAAAAAATTTTAAGAATAATAGTTAGAAAGATAAAAGTACAATTGCAGCTTAGAAATTCCTCGTACAGGGTTTGCTGTATTGAAAAGTTGATCAATCCCTTGGGAAAAGGAGAAACAATAGAAACAAACAACCAAAGAATGATAAATTGGAAATACAAAATAAATTGTTAGAAATATATATATATAAAATATTAATAGTTACAGTAAAACTCACCCATTAAAACATGGGAAAATCTCAGATTGTGTAAAATGCAGAATCTAGCTAAAAAAATAGCGTTTTACATACAGACATATACTTGTGTGTGTGTGTATATATAAGTGTATGTGTATGTGTCTGTGTGTGTGTATATATATATATATATATATGTATGCCTGCCTATGTATACATGTGTTTATCACATAATTAAAAATAAAAAGTGATATAAGTGATATACCAGGCAATTTTGAACAAAAAGAAAATATAAAGATGGTGTAGTAAATTAAAATAGAAAAAGTAAACTTTATTATAAAGTATTAGTAGATACGGAGAAATATAAATCAGTAAAAAATCGTTCATCATAAGTATGACAATCATGAATTGAAATGAACTTAAAAAGACAAAAATCACAATAGGATGACTTTAACAAAGCTGTAAAACGAATGGGAGATGTCAACACATCGCTTAGAAATTAATAAATTAATCAGGGCAAAATATTTAGAGAGGATATGGAAGATCTGAATAACTCAATTAACAAAGTGGATCTGACAGATGTGTATATACAGCTACACACCCAACAAATGCAAACATCTGTTTTCTTTAAGCATGCTGAATTCACGGCAGTCTGTTCTGGAGTTAGCAGTGCAGTCTCTGGAGTTCAGTAACTAAGACTGAGTCAGCACCGCAAGGTACTAGGTATGGCACATGTTTTAGTTGCTTTATCTGGCTATGGCTCAGATTCCTCATTTGTAAACTATAGCTAATATTAGTGCCTAGGACTTTTGTGAGTTTAACAAGTTAAAACATATAAACTACTTAGAAGAGTGTAAAACATATGGTAGATGTTTGACCAGTGTGAGTTGGTACTATCATTTATAAGATAGCAAAAACAGTAGCACAAAATTCCATTTAATTCAATAAAATTATAAAAAATAGCCCAAATTCTCCCATAGAACTGGAAATTGAAAAACAGGCTTCTAAATAATTCAGGAGTTAATGAGGAAAGTAAAATAGATGTACACTATTTATAATTGAATGACTATAGTACATGTAATAATTCGTGAGATGCAGTAATCACCTAAAGGGGCATTTCTAATTATAAATGTACGTATTAGGAAATAGTACGTCATTTGAAAATAAATGAATGGGGGAGTTCGACAGAAACAGTTAGAAAATAAACGGCACATTTGGAGTGGATAAGCAATGAGATCCTGCTGTATAACCCAGGGAACTATAGTCACTTGTGGTGGAACATGATAGAGGATAGTGTGAGACAAAGAATGTGTGTGTGTGTGTATATATGTATATATGTGTGTGTGTGTGTGTGTGTGTGTGTGTGTGTGTGCTGGGTAACTTTGCTGTACAGTAGAAAATTTATAGAACACTGTAAACCAAATATAATGGAAAATAAAAGTCATTATTTAAAAAAATAAACAGAAACTACAGAGGAGTAGGAGGAGGGAAGTCACATGAAAAGGAGTACAAAGTAATAAAACAGCAAACAAAAACATTAAATTATAAAATTCAAAGAATGCTTTTTTGAAAAGGATGTTAAAATAGACAATCCCATGATGAAACTGATCCTTAAAAAAGACATATGTAAATAAACACATGTAGGCAATATGAGAGATAAAAAGGATGTAATTTAATATCTAGTGAAAAATTTTAAATCCTGAGAGAATATTCTGAATGCGTTATGCCGAACAACTTAAGGATCTTGTTATCTTAGGATAACTGAACAATTTTCTAAGACAATATAGATCTCCAATATCAACACAGGAAGAAAAAGAAAATCTGATTTTAAAAATAACAATTTAAAACATTAACTTGATAGTAAGAATACTGCCCCCTTCCTGAAGGATGCATGCTCTCACTTGTTTATTTTAGCTAGGGCCTCGCCTATGCAATAAGATAAGTGTTTATAGGGATTATATAATACGTAACAGAGTGATTATTTGAAGAACATAAGTGTATTTGTAAGAAAGTCCAAGAGCATTTAGAGACAGATTTTAGAAGTAATAGTTTTGTTGGATATAAGAATTATTTGAGGGAGTTCCCGTCGTGGCTCAGTGGTTAACGAATCCGACTAGGAACCATGAGGTTGCGGGTTCAATCCCTGGCCTTTGGGTTAAGGATTCTGCATTGCCGTGAGCTGTGGTGTGGGTTGCAGACACTGCTCGGATCCAGCGTTGCTGCGGCTGTGGTGCAGGCTGGTGGCTACAGCTCCAATTTGACCCCTAACCTGGGAATCTCCATGTGCCGTGAGTGCGGCTCTAGAAAAGGCAAAAAAAAAAAAAAAAAAAAGAGAGAATGACTTGAGTCTTTTTATACCACAGAAAAACAGAAATGCCAATACATTTTAAAAAATTCACATCATAGTAATAGCTGTAAGTAATAGGGGAGATACCTAATTATTAATATATTTTTGTACTTTTATTGCAAAATGGAATATAGATCTCAGAAACTGATCACATGGGAGGTTAAATAAATGGAAGGGCATTAAAAATCAGTGTGAAGAAAATAGATTATTGATTATTTTGAAGTAATTTGCTATATAAATGGAAAAATAAATTATGTTTATACCTCAAATTTTAACACAAAATAAAATCCAGACAGATTTAGAGACATACATGTGAAAAACAAAATGTAAACAAATGTTGTAGGAAACACAGAAGAATGTTTAAGTTGACCCTTGAACAATGTGGTTGGTAGAGGTGCCAGCCCTTCATAAGTCCAAAATCCTACTATAGCTTTACAGTTAGTCCCTGCATCCATGGTTCAGCATCTTGGATTTAATCAATCGCTGTTCATGTAGTACTGCAGTGTGTATTTATTGAAAATAAATCCATACATAAGTGGACCTATGTAGTTCAAACTCATGTGGCTCAACTGTATATGTAATACATATTATATTTAATATATATGTATCTTTTCCTGCCTTGTGGTAGCAAGCATTTTACTCAAAGACACATTGAAAAAAAAAGCATAACCTAAAGTGAGATCAATCTGACTATACCAAAACTATTTAAAATTTGCTGTATATTAAAAGAAAAAAGTCCAGTTACAGATGAAGAAATGATAGGAGATATATATATGTATATATGTATATATATGTGTATATGAGTCTTTCTATACAATAAACAAAGCAAGACAAAACTCAAAAACATTGGGTTCTAGGCTCTATAAGTAACTCCAACAAATAAGTGAGAAAATGAAAAACAGCTTACCAAGTAGGATAAGAAAACAAGAATATGAACAGGCAGTTTATAAAAGTGGATAAGTAAACAGCCAATAAACATGAGTGTTTGAGCTCACTAATAATCAAGATAGTACTTTTTTTTTTTTTTTGGCTTTTTAGAGCCTCAATTATGGCATTTGGAAGTTTCCAGGATGGGGGTCAAATCGGAGCTACAGCTGCGGCCTGCACCACAGCCACAGCAACTTGGGATCCGAGCCAAGTCTACGACCTACACCACAGCTCACAGCAACACTCGATCCCCAACCCACTGAATGAGGCCAGGGATGGAACCTGCATCCTAGTGGATACCTGTCAAATTCATTTCTGCTGCACCACAATGGGAATTCCAAGATAGTACAAATTTTTTAAAGTCAAGTATATATAATTTTATACCCATCAGGTAAGAAAAATAGTCTAAAAAATACCAGGAATATCAAACACAGAAGAGGCTGCAGTGAATTCGAAACTCTTGCACAGTATTTATAGGAGAATAAATTGGTAAAACCATATTAGAGGGCCATTTAGCCATATCCAGTAATGCTGAAAATTTACACTCTCAACTAGTAATTCCACTTCTAGGCATACACTGTAGAGAAATTCTCACTTGTGTGCCCATGGATATTCACTGATGCATTGATTTTAATAGTGAAAAATTGGAAACAATATAAGTGAAAATTTATAGAGGAAAGGTTAAGTAGATTGTGATATATTATACAGATATATATTGAGATGAATGAATATCAGATATTCATCTATCCACATTGGCCAAATCGTGAGAGCCCCATGGTAGACAGAAAAAATAAAAATATGGTACAGTACTTACATTCCTTATGAATAGATACATATGAAGGAAAATGAAAATAGGGATGGGGAACGATATACAGCAACTTTGATATTGCAGTTATGTCTGAGGGGAAAGGGGATTATAGATTCTTAGCGGTGGGTGTATGTTTCACATAACCTTCTCTCTGTATTTTGCATATTTTTGTATATTTTGTTAGAAATATTTCAGATTAACAAAGTCCCAACCTCCATTGTGTCCTTATGAGCTGTTGAGATCAAACAGCAGGAGACTAGCTCGCTGGTATGGAATAAGAGAGACATATCTGAGCATGGCTGATGGCTGCAGAGGAAATTTTACCAATAAAAGATTTATAATAATTGCTACAGTCACAAACCATAGAGCAATCTTAACATGTTCACCATATCAAATGGATGCTTTATTATTTATGTCTTTTCGGTTATATACTGATATTCACAGGTCACGAGGACTGAAAGTGATTCTGTTTTCAGAAAAGCAAAAGGATATCAATATATGGAAATATACATTTAACAAAGCAAAATTTCACAGATATATTTTTTAAAGTGCAGTGCTTCCCCCCAATATTCCCAGCTTAAGATATGTACTTTGGCCAATAAATAGTATGTAAAGTGGAGTAGAGTATCTGAACTTAGTATGCTTGTAATTTCTACAAATAAATCTGTTGTGGTTTTTATTAATTCTTTAAAGAATTGGAGTTAATATTTATAAACTGGGTAGGATATTACCACATATTTATGAGGTTATGTTTATGCTTTTATTGTAATACTATGTGTTCTGTAGTCACCTTAATTTGCAGTTGTTTTCCTATACTTGATTATATTCTTTAACAAATATATCTGTATTGCTAGTATCTTAGTTGAGGTAATCATCTTCTAAATGAATTTTTCACCAAAATACCCCACATTTCTTAAGAAGGCATAGATTCTTACTCATACATGGAAATAATTAGATATCACAGTAGTACTACCAAATCTATTAATTGCTCTCATACCCGACTTTTAAGAAACTTAGTTTAAGGAATAGCAAGGAAGCCCAAATGGTTTGAGTCAAGTGTGCAAAGGTGAGAATAACAGAAGATAAAGTCAGAGAGATGAGAAGAGAGTCTAGATCATTAGTTAAATAAAAGAATGAGTGATCCATTTAAAAATATAAATATATGCTACAACATAAAGGACATGATAAAGGACATGAATCTGCCACCTGAATATGAATCTAGGCTCCATTATGGACTTCTTATATGGAAGTTTCTTGACTTCATTTTTCCTCTGTTTTCTAATCTGGCAAAATGGAGCTATTTGACTTCACAAGGTTGTTTGAGAATTAAATGTGGTAATTTGGGGAGGATATACTGCAGAGTGCTGGACATCTATTAGGGTCCAGTAAATATTAATATTCCTTTCTTTCTCTCCTTCCCCTAATCTACATATTCTTTCTTTTCAGTCTGTGAGGGCAATTTTGAACAAAACCATCAAAAATCCTAGATTTACAGTGCAGGGAAAGGGAATCTTGTTTTTCAAGTAAATATAGGAATTATTTATTTAGGACCTACAGTCTTCAAAGCACACTATGAATAGACTTCAAGGGGCCCATGTATCACTCAAATTGTATGTACATTTTTTATGTATGTGAAGTTTTTTCCATTTATTTTGATCCACACTTGTCATCAGACTCTCAAAGTATCCATGACCTCCTAAAATGTTAGTATGCACTGGCTTTTAAACATGAGTGGAGTATCTTTTCTAAAATAGAGTGTGATATTGAAAATAATATGTGATATCTTTCACATTGGGATAAAACTAAGTCTTCAACTCCAAAATGTGAATTGCACATACATTAAAAAAAAACAAACAAACTTCTTTCCCTCTCTCAGTATTAAAGGAGAAAGTGCAATTTATCTTGGTCAGTCAGTCTTTGGTGTGAGCTAATTCACTGGGAGTGTGAGGTGGCCTGATAAAGGGCTTATGACATGGAGCTGGTTTCATTTTGTCACATTTGGTCAGGACAAGCCTAGCTTTTGTTCATTTATTAAATTTTCATTGAAAACCCACTTTGTCTCAGAGTCTGTGCTTAAACACTGGAGATGCTATGAACCAGAGAGAAACATAAGCAAACAAACCCACAAGATGTTTACATAACAGGATGGGGGTTTGGCTGGGAGGTAGAAGTGTGTTGGGAGACGTGTGTGTGTGCCGTGACGAAAACCAGTTCAGCTGCCATGGGAGAGGTCATTTATGGTGTGCTGGTCGGGGAAGGCTTCTCTCAAAGGGAGGCCATTAGACTGTCTGCTGTGCAAAGAACAGGGAGGGGCATCCAGGGCAGAGGACCCTGCAGAGCCTTGGGTAAGTGTGAAAGTGTATATACCATGTTCAAAGAATAGGAAGGGGCCAGTGCAGCTGGAGCATTGTGAGTGACAGGGAGAAAGTCAGGGGCAAGACTGAATGGCAGGTGGGTCCACTCATGCAAACCCTTATGGCCAGATTGGAATTGGGGTTCTGCTTTGAGAGTAGTAGGAATAAGTTAAAGAATTCTGAATAGAGGGGTGACCTGATTGAAGTGTTGACACTATGATTCCTCAACTCTCTGTGAAAAATTGATTGTTGTAGTTAAGAGTGAATGGAGGGAACGTCCTCAAATCCAAACCACCAAGCTATTATATAAGTTCTTCCCTAACCAAATGTAGAACAGATCCAGCCTCTTTGGTACTGGAGTCTGAGAAAAAGGGTTAATTACTAAGTTTCTGCTTTAACAACTGGGTGAGTAGGAGTATCATTTTCTTTAATAGGAAGCACCAGGAAGGCTCTGATTTGAATGTAGAGGGTAGGGAATTCTATTTGGAACATATTAAGTTATACCTACTGAACATCCACCTAGGGATGGTGTTACATACAGGAGTCTAAAGTGCAAAGGAATTGTAGTCTGGAGATGGAAGTTGAGAATGGACAGTATAATATGACATTTAAGCCAACCATGCAGCTAATAAGGCAAATAAGCAAAGAGGAACTGAGTAGTGCCTCCTACCCAATGATTTTTACTCTGGAGGAAAGTATAGAAATGCTGGCGTAGGTGGAAATCGGTGTAAGTTAAGCCTGAGAAGTTTTGTTATAGTATTGGTAGCTATAATGTTCCCAGGTTCAGCTACATCACAGGACTAAGCATTATGGATTCAGTTACTGGTCTTACTAACCTGTAAACTTAGTGGTAGTATAAGGAAGATATTGCCACATAACAGAACTCATCCCTGAAGCTACCCCAGAAAAGACTAGGAGAATAACAAATAGATGCAAATGAAAGGCAAGTAGAAATAGCACTGTTCTCACTATAAGTTTAATCATTTGTGCTTCAAGTCCATATTTCAACTGCATCTACTCAGATCCTTCAGAATGGATTGCTGGAAAAAAAATTGTGGCAATGTTATTTTTGTTATCTGATTTTTTAATTTACAGGCATTCCCTGCAGATATCAGAGTGACAGCAAATTTATAGAGTGCTAATAAAAAGGATGTACTGGCTGGAAACATTTTTAAGATATGATATTTCTTAAAGTAATTACTTGAACCAGTAAGGTCCAGAGTTATAACATTCTGTATATTAGCCTGATCTTTCATTAATTATTTGAGTTAAGGCAAAAAAAAAAAAACTGAGATGATATTTACTTTTGGGGGAAAAGTGTATTTTAGCAATACTTGGGAACAAATGAAAAAAGCAGGGGAGAGTTCATGCTTCTTAATCATTAAGGCCAGTTTTCTCTTTTAAAGAAAAGCTGTTCTTTTGTTCTGGAGTATTTTAAATTTCTTGAGGTCAGGGTCTGCATCTTTAATTCAGTTATAAATATTTATTAAATATTCTGTACATGCACCATGGAAGCTACACATCACTAGTATTACTCTTAGCGTTTACAAATTAGCTCTAGTGCAAGGTAGGTAATAGTCTAAGAGAAGTCCAACTCTCTACAGAAACCCTGAGGAGACAGAAATTATTTTTGGTTTAACAGCAATGGAAGACTTTGTATAAGACACAGCACTTGAGACTGAAGTAAGTGTATCATTTGCATAAAAGCAGGTGAGTAGAAGAGCATTTCAAGTGTGACCCCGGGACCAGCAGTCTCAGTGGCACCTGGAAATTTGTTAGAAATATAAACTCCTAGGATCTACCCCTGACTTGCTGAATTCGAAACTCCGGGAGTGGTTCCAAATATCTATCGCCTAATAAGGCTTCCTTGTGATTCTGATACATGCTAAAATTGAAAACCACTGGATTAAACTGATCAAGTGAAAGTAAGAAGGTGGGAAAGAAAAAGCCATTTCGGGATGGACGATATCTTTATTTTTCTGGTCTTTCATGTAAAAGAGGCCATAATGGAAAAAAAAAGGCAGGTTGGTATAATCCAGATTAGGGATTTTAATATGATGCTTTGGAGTTTTGACTTTACTGCATTGGTGGAGGGGAGCCGTTGAAGGCTAATGAGTAGGAAATGACATCAAACCTGAATCCAACAATTTTTGTGGCATCAGAGTCTAGGATGGAGAAGAGATTACCAAATGAGACACCATTGAGGAGGGACCATTTAGGAGGTTTTTGCAATTTTCCAGGTAGAAATTAATTATGATGAGAACTTGTAATGACAGAGGCAGAAAAAGACTCCAAGGAGAACCTGTTCTGAAACTTTTCTCAAAGGAAATCCAGGAAGAGAGGGAAATAAAAATCAAAATTAAATAGAGACAGTAAAGGGAAAAGATATGAGTGGATATCATTAATCTGGTTTTAGAATGTTTAATTTATCCTTGCACATATTGAGGCAGAGGTGTCCAGGGGGCAGCTGAAAATGAGAGTCTAGAGCTGCACTGTCCAATAAGACCACATATGGTTATTGGACGCTTGAAATGTGGGTTGTTTGAATTGACAAGTGCTGTCCGTATAAAATACACTTTGAATTTTGAAGACCTAGCACAAAATATGGAAAATATCTCATTGAGTTATACATTGTTCTTCAAAATGGTAATATTTTGACATCAGAATATCTTAAAAGAGTTGTCTGCAAATGCTGCTTCTAGTTTCTCTTCCTTATTATTTCCTGAATCTTCACCAATTATAATTTCCACCATTCAGCTGTCCTTATCAAGGTCATTAGTAACTTTCAAGTCACCAGTTCAAGGGGCAGTTCTCAGTGTGCCTCTTACTTGACTGCTCAGAATACTTGACAGTTAAGCATTCTTCTCTTTCCTTGGCTTTCAGGACAGCTCACACTCCTGGTTTCCCTCTGTGCTCTTAACTGTTCTCCTCGTGTCCATGATCGGTCCCTTTAGATTCCCAACATTTACATGTTAGAATAATCCAGGGCTCAATCTTTAGAGTTCTTCTCCTGTGTATGAATATTTACCCTTGTCCATGATCTCCAGGCAGATACCACCTGGAACACCCGTAGCTGAACAAATTGGGTTTATTATTTGCTGCGGCAGGAAGAACCCACACCATGGAGGACTGTGAGGAGTCTTAGTAAGATGGTGTTAAAAAGGATTTATTATAGGGTTTGGGATTTTGTTGGGTGACTTTGAGGAGGGTCCAAGGAAATAGTAGTTCACTCTGGATTAGGTGCTGTCAGACAATTCTGTGACTGATTATTTTAATAAGCTTTATCTATAGGGAGGTATAGAGAGGACAGACTAAAGCAAGATCCGTTGGTTTGCTCTTATTAGACAGGATATTTGTGGAGTTTTTTTTGTGGTTTGAACAATGTTGATGTTTTGCAGGTGTTCAGACATGATTATTGAATGGTCTTATTTTTGTCGTGATCCATCATGATCACAGAGTGGCCTTGTCTGATGTCTGTGTTCTGTGAAATTTTTTATGGTCAACATAAGTGAACATCAGGTCTATGTGATAGTATTAGGCTGGCTCCTGGAAGTCAAGGTCTTCTTTTTTCTTTATTACTCATTGGGTGAGCTCATCTAATCCATCGATATGTTCAATACTAAAATTGATATGCCTAGTTCTTATAGCCACAAATTGACATGATAGTCAGTCTTTTTCTAGAAGGCTTTTTCACTGAGCATATCTGAATCTGGGATCCTGACAGTCCCCTCCAAGTCTGCTTCTCATGGTAGCTTCCCTGGTTTAGACAACTCCAGCCTTTTTAGTTGCTCAGACCCCAAACTTCTCCCTTCCTTGACGCTTACATACTTTCTTTTATATCCCAAGTCTGATCTTTAGCAAATCCTGTTGGTTGTACTTGAAAAATTTACTCAGACTCTGACAACTTGTCACCTCTCCAGGGCTATCCCTCTGTCCAAGTCACCATCATTCCCTTCCTGGATTTTTGGAATAGCTCCCTCCTTACTGCTCTCCATGCTTCTGCCTTTTCTCCACTTCAGTCACTTCTCAGCTGGGCAGCCAGAGCGATGCTGCTAGAAAGTAAGTCAGATCTCATCACTCATGCGTGGAAAGCTCTTCCCTGCCTTCCCACCCCACCTGGCATGAACACCAGTATCCTTCCTGTGACATATGTGATCTGGACCTTCTCTCTGACCTCATTTCCTACTTCTTTCACCCTGACTCACTCTACTTCAGCTACACCGGCTTCCTGGCTATCCTTTGAACACACTTGAAAAATCACTCATTTTATTGTTCAGGGCCTTTGCATTGTCTCCTTTGGCCAGAATGCTATTCCCTCACCTATATGCCAGCGTTCCTTCTTCACTTCCCAGAGGATATGTACATGTAATCGGGTCACCACGCGGTGCAGTTGGAAAATCTGACAGAAATCTGTAAACCAGCTATAATGAAAAAACAAACAAACAAAAAAAAAACAAAACAAAATCTTGTTAGAGTGTTCCTTCCTGGCCTTTCTCTCTAAAGTTAGCCTCCCACACCTGACATTTCTTCTCCACATTTTTTTGCTCTATTTTTTTTTTCTCCTCAGCACTTTTTACCTTCTGATATACTCTGTACTTGACTTACCTGTTTGTGTTTATTGTTTCTTACCAACTGGACTATATAGGGGCAGGGTTTTTGTTTTTTCTGTGCACTGCTGTATAAAGAGCGCTCAGTAAGAATTTGTGCTGTGAATGGTCTGTTGACATGCCAGGGACAGTCGACACTGGGGGAAACTGGGGAGTCGAGGGGGTGGCAGCCTGGAAGGGCAGGCTGGGTCACCTCTCACCCCTCCATGGGCTGAGGTATTGATGTTAAGTGCTCACAGGTGTGGTGCTGTGGGTGCCTTTCTATTTCCGCCCTCCCTTGTGGATGGAGTTAATGATTTCTGGGACATGCTCAGGCCAGTGGAGCCCTGTCCTCTGAGTCACTCTCCCTGCTCTGTGGAGTAGCCTACTCTGGCCATTCCATGTGCTTTGTTCTAAGCTTCACCAATCCTAGGCAGCAAGGTCCAGGGTGACCCACAGTCCTCTTTCTTTGAGATAGACATCAGTACATGGCATCTTGTTTTTCCTTTCTTAGATACCATTAGCAGTTTTGCTAGGTAAATGGCAGAGTGTGCCCCTGGGTGGGGGGGAGTCTAAGATGGTAGCTGTTCTGTCAGTAGCTTAAAGGACAGGAGATGATAGGGGCAGAGTGGCACAGAGTAAGCATTACTCATATTTTTCCCCACATTAAATGATCCTAGTTCCTATTAATAAAAAGAAAAAATAATAAGAAAGAGCTTACACTAAGTAGATTTACAGAACTGAACTAGAAAGATTAGACCTTACTTTTGTACTAAATTGTGACATTTAATAAACCTTTTAGAGATCTAAATGTGTGTTGAGAGTGTTTCTTTAAAAGAATGTTGAGTTGTTGTGTTTGCAAAATCTGGTGACATGTGGCTTATCCCTCACATAGTCCAGCTGGCATAACTAATCTTTGAATCAAGCTATTTGTGCATTACAGAATCATATGTCTGTATATTTCTATATTGTATTTATTTTATGTATTTAAATATTTACATTTATAAAAAATTGGATATAATTCCATCTTTTTGAGTATTTTTTAATTTTGTCTTGAGCCTACCAATGATTGATTCACCTTTTAAATTTAGTGTTGTTCGAATGACCTAATGTTGCTCCAGATAGTTTAGAAGTAAACAGATTGACTTTGCTAATATCTGCATTTGTTTTCTAAGTCAGGATATGAGAAATACAATTTTCTGATAGATGGGGTGTTGTGGAAATATAGGCCTCAAGCCTAGGCTTATGAAAAAGGTTGAATCATCTGGAATAATACCAGGACTACCTGCCTCCTCTGTTTCTTTCAGCTGTTTTAGATTAAATTAATAGTGATGTTACTTGACTGGGCTTAGAGGATGAAAGAATCAGATCACTGGATGCTGGGTCCAGCATCGGTTTTTTTCTTCATCGTCAGTTACCAGTGTTTTGTTTGATCCGCCTGTAGTATGTTATAACGGATGCTGATTTTTAAAAATTCTTTGTTCCCTTTACTGTGGCAAATCTCTACCTGCCTGATCTGTACTTACTTTACGAGGCCCCAGGTCACAGTAAGAAAAGATGAACCGCTGATGGGCCAGGCTTACCGAGGCCCACTTTCTAGAAATGGATAGATGGTTTTGAATTCTCTTGTGTATTTTTAGGGTTCTTTCTGGACCTAGAAAAACTTCTTGGGTGACCAGCCTCTTTCATGCATGGTCCATCCTGTGTAATTAACCTCTGACACAAGATTTATATATAAATGAATAAATAAGGAAAGAAAGAAGAAAAGAAGCCAGCCTGTGACTTACCTTTTGTGTAGTAAAGTTTTTGAGTGAAGGAACTTCATGTTGAGTTTGGGTTTTAATAGATTTCCAGAGCTTCCTAGAAAAAGTTCCAAACCTAGTATCATATGCCCCACTTGCCTAGTTTAATGTAATGCCTGGGTCCACGTTAATAACTATATGACTTGGACAAATTGACTGATCTTCCTGAGTTCTAATTATCTATACAACAGTCAAAATTTGTATGAAGGAGATAGATAAGAGATATATATGTATGTATAACATATTTTATATGTAGACTGTATATATTTAAATATCATATAGTAGAAAGAGGAGAGGCTGATGGTTGTCTGCCCTCCCCCGCTCCCATCCATCCTCTCCCCACATTTTCTTCCATCCCCCTCAACATAAACTTCTCTCCAACAGATGCCTATCCTAACACATTTTGAAGTCTAAATGTTTTCTGTGAGAATAGGTACCTCACTAGTGATAAATTAGCAGGAGTAAAATAGTTGTAGCCAACAGGTATGGTGTGGTCTTCAAAGCTTAATAAAGTAACATGGATTATATTAAAGTCAATTCTCAGCTAATTGAAAACTGATTATTTATGCTAGCTAACTTCCATGCCCCTATCACTGAGAGATCCATCACTCTTCCTTGCCCAGGGCCCAGAATGGAAGTGAAAAGTGGCAAAGTAGGATAGAAATGGTGTGGGCTTGTTCTCAGGCCAATTCAGGTGCAAAGTTTGGATCCCACTTAACTGATTGTAATAGGCAAATGTGACAGACTGCATTGTGTCTATGCCTCACCCCTAATTCATCCCTTGACGCCTTAACCCCTAACATGGCTTATTTGGAGATAGGGCTTTTAGGAGATAACTAAGTTTAAATGAGGTCGTAAAGGGGTGGGGTGGGATCTGATCTGATAGGATTGGTGCCTTTATAAGAGGAAGAGAAAACAAACTCTTTCTGAGTTTGTTTGTTGTAGGCCATCTGAGCACAGCAGGAAGGCTGCTGTCACAAGCCTGGAAGAGAGCCTCACAAGAATCTGACCCTGCCAGCACCTCAGTCTCAACCTTCCAGCCTCCAGAACTGTGAGAAAATGAACTTCTGTTGTTTAAGCCACCAGATCCGTTGTGGCAGTCTGAGCAGACTGATAAGGAAAGTGACTTAACCCGCTGCCTGGTCATCAGAATGAGGAGGATAATTGTAATACCTATATCACAAAATTATTTTGAGGAGAAAAAAAAAAAGGTCATATACTTAGGGCTTGGAAATTTAAAGAAAGGAGTGTGAGCAGCAATATCATTGTCCATATTTTTTTATATGATTTCAAAACACATCTGGTTACATATGCTTGATCCTATGAATCAGTCTCCTAGAATGCTTGTTCACAATATAGGTTCCTCCCACAGACATAGAAAATAAACTTATGGTAACCAAAGGGAAAGGGGGGAGGGGGGAATAAATTAGGAGTTTGGGATTAGCATACACACACTACTATATATAAGATAGATAACCAATAAGGACCTACTATATAGCATAGGGAACTCTACTCAATATTTTGTAATAACCTATAAGGAAAAGAACCTGAAAAAAAATATAACTGGATCACTTTGCTGTGTGCATGAGTCTCACATAACATTGTAAATCAACTATACTTGGATAAAAAAAATATATAGGTTCCTGGACCCACCTTAGACCTAAATAATTATACTGTCTCTGACGGGGTCCAGGAATCCAAAAGTCCGGGTGATCTGTATCCTTAAATTTAAGGGCACTACCTCAAAGGAATGGTATGCTAATCAGTGTCTCAAAATTTGTCCTACAAATGCTTCCATCCAGGAACTCTGATTGAAGGAATTTATGTGGGTAGATGTCAATAGTCA
This sequence comes from Catagonus wagneri, assembly GCA_004024745.2. Taxonomy (NCBI): domain Eukaryota; kingdom Metazoa; phylum Chordata; class Mammalia; order Artiodactyla; family Tayassuidae; genus Catagonus; species Catagonus wagneri. The sequence goes on along the minus strand of PVHT020000093.1, from coordinate 6,376,208 downwards.
AGGAGAAGATTAACGGAAGTCTTATTCTGAAAGCTGCCATGAGAGTCTGCCTTGGCTATTGTTCATCTGCCTGTGAATCTTTTAGATTGACCACAAAGGACAGTGAGTGAGTGCTGGTCATAAAATTAATTAAGATAATATAACCTGATTACTGGGTAATTTTACAAATTGCTAACCTATTTAAATATCGCTTTTGGATCAGTAATATATGAGAACAGAGCGTGTTCGAGGAAATGAACTGAAGGAAGTTGCTGCTCATGATTCTTTATCTGTGTGTCTTGAATAAATAACCAGCAGGTGAAGTTGGCTTTTTTGTAGGCACGTGTAACAGCCAGACTGAAGGAAAACATCACTGCTCTCCCTCCCTGGCTCACAGAAATATTGACTTCTTTTTTAGAGACACTGCGTCTCATCTAAATGATTAAATCTCTAAAAAGAATGCCAAATACCCAGCAAATGGTAATTACAATGCCTAATCCACCTCCTCACATCTTCGTGCAAGACAATATTTACTCTGGGTTATGTGTTTGCCAGAACAATCATAGCCCAGCTTTAGCTGGTGGGTGTTCAGCTTTGCCAGGCATGTTTGCAAGATGTTATGAGGAACCAGCGGAAACTCAGAAGCTTTGTCAATGGTTAAAAATGTTTCACTAGGGATGTGTTAGCATTTTCACTTGGAACTCAGTTTGACTTCTATTTTTATTCCAATTAATTTTAGCTCCCTTCTTTCTTCCTTCCTTTGCTAACGAACCCAATCTCGCAAGCCATATGTGGTGGTGAGTTTTGTTATTTTATAGCCCCATTTAATTTATAGAATAGATTTATTCCTTATTGAGCTTCTACTATGTACCAGGTGCTGTGCTAGTTCCTAAAGTCTAGATCTGCCAAAACTGACGTTAAACAAGACAGGAAGGGAACTGATATTCCAAACAGTACATGAAGCTTATTTGTTATGAATTTGACAGGGTTATGTTAACATTATGTGCTGTAAGCAGTTATATTCTTTTATAATTTACCTGTAAGTGTTAGCATCATTTTTGTTACTCTTGACTAACTGTTTGTAAATCAAATGTTTTCATTTTTCTCTTCCAAAACCTCCATACATCTTGCATAATTATCTTAGTTTCCTATTGCTGCCATAATAAATTACTACACACTTAGTGCCTTCAAGCAACACGAATGTATTTCTTCCAGTTCTGGAGCTCATTCAGAAGTCTGAAGTGGGTCTCACTGAGCTGTTACCAAGGTGTCAGCAGGGCTGCATTCCCTGCTGGAGGCCTCAAGGGAGAATCTGTTTTCTTGCCTTTTCCAGCTTCTAGAGGCTGCCTACATTTCTTGGCATACGGATTCCTTGCTTTTTCAAAGCCAAAAATGACCACTCAAGTCTTTTGCATGATGCTGTCTGTTATGGACTGAATGCTTATGTTGCCCCCAAATTTGTATGCTGAAATCCTGGCCTCCAGTGTGACAGTATTTGTAGAACTGGGCCTCAAAGGAAATAATTAAGGCTAAATGAGGTTGTAAGGGTAGGGCTCGATCTGGTAGAATTCGTGTCCTGTTCGGAGAAGACCGAGAAAGCTTGCTCCCTCTCTTTACTCTTCACTGGAATGCATAGAAAAAAGCCTATGTGAGCTCACAGCATGAGGCCATCTGACTTCAAGCCAAGACATCTCTCATCAGACGCCGACTCTGCTGATACCTTGATCTTGAACTTTCAGCTTCCAGAAGCTGTGAGAAATAAATCTCAGTGGTTTAAGCCACTCAGTCTCTGGTATTCTGTTATGGTAGCCCGAGGCGCCCAGTACCCCATTTCTCTGGTCCTGGCTCTTCTGTGTCCCTCTTCCCCAATTAAGGACACTTTTGATTATATTGGGTCCACCCAGACCAATAAAAATTGTTAATCAGCTGAATTTTTAAAATGCAGCTGAGTAGCAATTTTAATTCCATCTGCAACCTTAATTCCCCTATGTAACATAACATATTCAGGGTTCCAGGGAGTAGGATTATAGACATATTTGGGGAGCTATTATTCTGCCTACTACAGTGCATAGTTTCTCTCTCTGCTTTTAGAGGTTAAGTGCTATTTACTCCACCTTTTTCTTTTTTCCTTTTTTTTTTTTAGGGCCGCATCCGAGGCATATGGAGGTTCCCAGGCTAGGGGTTGAATTGGAACTACAGCTACTGGCCTACACCACAGCCGCAGCAACACCAGATTTGAGCTGCATCTGTGACCTACACCACAGCTCACGGCAACACCAGATCCTTAACCCACTGAGCGAGGCCAGGGATTGAACCTGCGTCCTCATGGATACTAGTCATGTTCCTTAACAGCTGAGCCACAATGGGAACTCCCAACTCCACTTTTCTTTCTTTTCATTTCTTTTTCTTTTCTTTTTGGCCATGCCTGTGCGACATGTGGAAGTTCCTGGGCCAGATATCAAACCTGCACCATAGCAGGGACCCAAGCCACAGCAGGGACGATGGCGGATCCTTAACCTGCTGAGCCACCAGGAGATTCCTCAGCCTTTTTCTTTTTATTGCATTGTTTTTGGTGGAAGTGCCTCTTCTTTTCAGCAGCTTGTGATTTTGAAATCATTTGCTTCCATGATCAACAGATTATAAAAGCCTGTGGTGGTTTTCAGTAACCTATATCTGCATGAACATCTTTTTGACAACCTCTATCCTTATTTCTCCTTCTGGTAAACTTCCACATAAGGCTGCCCTGTGCCTTTATAGTTTTGCCTTGTCACTCAGAACCTTTTTTTTTTTTTTAATGTCTCTTCTGAGAGTATTCCTTTCTCTATTCCCTGTCAATATAGGCAGAAAAATTACATTTAAAAGTTTCCTTCCAAATTATTGTAGTTGCTCTTTTTAACAATACAGCACAACATTGTTCAATGATGAAACGATTTGTTGGTCATATCTAATATTTTTCCGTTAATATAGGTGTACGTGCTTCTTTTTTATATTGTCTTATTTATCCCTTCCAGCAACAATTTCTTTAAAACTTAAGACTGCATTTCATTCAAATTTCTTTGGTTTTTACCTCATATCTGTTTCCTGTCCATGGATCCACATCCCATTTAGTTATAGATGGTAACAGTCTCTAAGATTTTCCTTGTTTTAGATAACCTTGACCATTTGATGAGTATGGGTAAAGGAATTTTTTTCCTTTAAGTTTGCCTGATATTTTCTCATGGCTAGACTGGGGTTATGGGTTTTTGAGAGGAGACTTTGGAGGTTAAGAGTCATCCTCTACGTAGTGTATTAAAGTTACATGCTATCAGCGTGGCTTATCACTGGATGTTAACTCTGAAGAGCTGGCTGAGGTGGTGCTTGTCAGGTTTCTCCAGGGTAAAGTTACTCTCTTCAGCTTTCCACACTGTGCTCTTTGGAAGAGTCACTCTGCACAGCCCACCCTGAAGGAGCAGGCAGCTGCATTCTACCTCTTTAACTACAGAATGTCACAGAAATTATTTGGAATTCTGTGCAGTTGATTCTCCCCCTCCCCACCAACACACACACTTACATATTTATTCAGTTATTTATTTTTGTCAGTATTAGCTCATGAACATTTATTTTATACTTTGGGTTATAACCCAATCTTACATTATTGATTTTGTGGCTCAAATTGTTCCATCATTGGCCATAGAAGTTTTTAGAATTGGCTCCTGTCTCTCTTTGACATACTACCATCAGTTTGTATTTTGAGCACTTCCTTATTTTCTGGCATGACAAGATATTCCAGGATTACCTTGTATATTTCCTGCTTATCACTAGAACCAGTCATTTCTCCAAGGAGTTCTGGTTCTTTTTACTGGAGGATGAAATTATAAACCAAATATGGGAAAATAATCTGAAAAAAGAATAGATATGTGTACAACAAACTGAATCACTTTGTTGTACAGCAGAAATTAACATAACGTTGTAAATCAGCTGTACTTCAATAAAACTTAAAATTAGGGAGCTCCTGGTGACGAACCCAACTAGTATCCATGAGGATGCAGGTTTGATCCCTGTCCCCACTCAGTGGGTTAAGGATCTGGCATTGCCATAAGCTATGGTATAGGTCATAAGCACAGCTCAGATCTGGCATTGCTGTGGCTGTGGTGTAGACTGGCAGCTGCAGCTCTGATTTGACCCCTGGCCTGGAAACTACCATGTGCTACAGCTGCAGCCTTAAAAATAAAACAAACATCAAACCAACCAACCAAACAACAACAAAAAAGAAATTAGAAACCAGGATCTAGATGCTAGAAGTGCTCATTGCTACTGGGTGGTGTTCGTTCTCAACCTTCTTAGTGCACAGGGCTTGGAAATATATGGTTGTACACTAACCTATGTACTCACATATATCTATAATTATTTCTATATTTTCCGTCTGTATGGATCATTGTAACTTCCTTTTCCTTCTCTATAACCGTCCACTCCAACAGTGAACTCCCACCCTTTTATTTCCATATACAGTAGTTTCAGAACTATTAGCCTGTACCCCATGAAAAACACTTTATCAACTAGAATACTATGCTTAGATAAATTCCTTTTGTCTTTGGTCATTTCCAAAATTACTTTGGTTAGCACCATTTTATCTCCACCCTTTCAGGGAGGTTATATCATACATTTGTATGACAATTAGAGTCTCTTGTCACGGTCTGCATTCCATGCTGGAATCCTCTGACCTCCTAATTGATTAAAAAATCAGACGTGCATTTTCACTCTTTGTTCTACAGGTTTTGATGAATGAGTAGTGCTATGTCCATCACCTCAATATCATTCAGAATTAGTTTCAAAGCCCTAAGAATATCTCCCGTATTTGGCCTATTCAAGTCCTTTTTCCTCCACGTACCACTGGCAACCAGTGATTGCCTTTTCCAGGGGTCAAGTAAATCGAGTTATATAGTATGAGTCATTTCAGACCAGCTTCTTTCACTTAGCAATGTGTAGTTAAGGTTTTTCTATGCAGTTGTGCAGAGTGATAATTCATTCCCTTTTATCACTGAATATAGATTACTACAGTCGTTTATCCATTACCTTTTAAAGGACATCTTGGCTATGTCCAGTTTTGGGTGATTATGAATAAAGCTGCTATAAACATTTATGTATTTTTTATGTACATAAGTTTTCAGTTCATCATGGTAAATCTAGCAATTGCTGAATCACACAGTAAGACAATTTTTAGTTATATAATAGAGTACAAAATTGTTTTCTAAAGTGGCTATACTATTTTTCATTTGCAGCAGTAATGAGTGAGGGTTTCTACTGCTCCATATTCTTGCCAGCAATTGGTATTGACATTTTTTTTTTATTTTAGCCATTCTGCTAGGTGTGTAATAGTATCTTATTGTTGTCTTCTTAGCCACATCTGGGAGATGTGCTAAGCAGCTATAAATGGTCAAAGAGAAATAAAGAATGGTGTTGGTGGTGTGTATGCTTTTAATATATAATTAGTTTGGGGAAAATCAAATTTTGTACATTGCATTATTTATTCAACTCATTTTCCTGGCCTGAACTCGATGACAGAAATACATTTAGGAAAGTGGGGCTTCCTTTAAATCATACTAAGTTGGAAATTTATTGTGTTATACGTATATTCATATATCTTCATTTTCTTTTTCTATCTACCTACATGTCCATCTTCACTTACTAGTTGGATAAACAAACAAACAAACAAAAATAGAAATCTAAGTAGTCAGCTGTGGTGGATCAAAGGTGGTTGCACAGATTTTGCTACTTGTCTCATTGACAAATGGGGTTCAATTTCATTCCCCTTGAATTTAATCTGACTTTAGTGACTTGTTTGACCAATAAATGCAGCGGAAGTGATATTCTGGGATGTCTGAGGCTAAGTCAGAAGAAGCCTTACACTTTCCATGCGGAACTCTTAGAAAATTTTCTTTGGGGCCCTAGACTGCTAAGTAAGACACGTGACAGCTCAGAGACCACCACATTGCAGAGGCCACATGTAGGTATTGCAGTCAACTACCAGCAGAGCGTATTCTTCTAGCCATTCCCACCAAGATTCCAAAAATGTGTGAAGCTGGCTTGGGCTCTCTGAAGCAGTACAGCCACCAGCTGAATACCATCAAGTGACTTCTGTCACTGCCTTATGACCCAGAAGAATTGCTCAGACAGGCTTTTCCTGAATTCTTGATCCATCAAACTGTAATGGGTAACAAAATTGTTTTGGTTGTAAGAGATGACCAGAACAGCACCCAGTGGCTTTCTGGGTCTGAAAGTGAATCATGCAGTACATGTGAAGGCTCATTCTGTGAGATTTTACAGCAGCCATGATGCCGATGTACACATTACTCTATTACAGAAAATAAAGGACTAAATTTTCAGGCCCCTACCAGTATCTTTAATCTTCACATACACAGCTACTTATACAAAATGAAATAGATCTTCTTTATTAAATTTCCAGATCTTCCTCAGATAGGAGCTAGAGTAATCTAACAAATATTGATTATAAAAACAGAAGCTCTGATCTCATCTGTGACATAAAATCGCTGTATACTTCTCACTATTAAAATGAAAGTTTGATGAAAAATTATAATCTTCCTTTCAAAAATAAGTTGCCCTGTGTTCTTTTTCATTTATATTAAAAACATACAGAAAGCTCATTTTTTCCCCCTCTGTGGAAATGTACTCATTAGCAAGTCATGCTATGATGTGAAATTTGGAAAAGTTTTCGCAATGAAAAACCATATGGCCAAAAATTCACTTTAAAATGAAGAATCTCAAAGTCATAGATATTGACACAACATGAGTGTCTCCTTGAGTCACCTGATAGCAATGACACAGTGTAATGAGTAAGAAAATATGTTCTTAAAAAAAGCACTAAATTCTCCTCCTAGAAAAGATGAAAACACTCTCTTATTAAAGTGTTGAAAAATTAGGTATTATGAAAGGCACTTACTATAAAATACTGTAGTACCAGAGGAAGGAAAAAGAATGGAATTAAGTTAGTTTTTAATGAAAAGGCAATAGAACTAAATCTAATTAATTATGATAACTTGAATTGTGAATGTCCTGCAGTTTACCTCTCTATTCTGGGAAACAATAAGGTTTGCTTAGAAAGTTTGATATGTAAATAAGACTGTAGCAGAAATGCTTAGCCAACTAGGTTAAGGGAAACTGTGTCCAAGATCAGATGTTGATTCACAGGAAAATAATATATTTTGATTCCTTTAGTCTTGTATGCCATCAAAGCAGATCCCAGATGGATGCTTTATGGGTTAATGTAGCTTGATTTATTATATATGGTGGGAAAAAACTAAAATTGCATTTAAAAATGCAGTCATATAGGTGTTTCCATTCGTTAGACTTAGTGAAATAGTTGATATCTGTAGAAAGTGCAGTATTGGGCTAATTGTCTGATAGAAGAAACTGAGAATAAGTGTGTACATTTGGCAAAGGAATGTTTCTGGATTCTTATTCGCAGAATAGGGAATGCTGTGGTTCAGGAGAAAGTGATCCTGTGCATGATTCAATTAAGCACTGCTTGAGCTTCTCCATGAGGATGAGGTTATTTGATGTCAAGGACCATTTCAGGGGAACTTGAACAGTGTTGGTAACAGAGTCTGCTTTCAGTCCTTAGCCAAACTCTGAAATGGATAAAGTGTGTTTTTAGCCCAATTAGCTTTCCCAGTGGTTCTCTCTTATGCCCTGTCAGGGGTATCTACTACCTCCCTGATTTCCAACTCACTCCTTTCTCCTCCAAAATTTATAATTCTCTGTATCAGATTTTGTCAGCTAATGAAAAAATCATGCCTAAGTGTAAATGTACTCAGTGTTTTTCATTCTTTAGCTATAATTGCATCATCAAGAAATGCTTACTATTTTAATATCTGGATTTTTGAGTTAGATACACTCAAGTTTGAATCTCAGCGATTCTGTTTACCTAGAGCCATGCTTCTCAATATTCACGTACATATAAATCACCTGGAACTCTTATTATAACGCAGATGCTTATTCAGTCATCTGGGTTTGAGGCTGATAATCTGCATTTCCAACAATTTCCTAGTTGATTCTGAGGCTGCTATTCCCTAGGCTATAAGTAGCAAAAATCTAGACTGTGTTACCTGCATCTGTTTTCTCTGCTGTCAATTGAAAATAATGCCTACCAAAACTTTCACTGAAAAAGATCCATGCACCGCTATGTTCATAGCAGCACTATTCACAATAACCAAGACATGGAAACAGTCTAAATGTCCATTGACAGATGAATGGATTAAGAAGATGTGGTATATATACACACTGGAATGCTACTCAGCCATAAAAATGAACAAAATAATGCCATTGTCAGCAGCATGCATGCAACTAGAGACTCTAATACTAAATGAAGTAAATCAGAAAGAGAAAGACAAATACCATACGATATCATTTATATCTGGAGTGTAGTATATATCACAAATGAACCTATCTACAGAAAAAAACAAAAAACAAACTCATGGAGAATAGACTTGTGGTTGCCAAGGGGCAGGGAGGGAGTGGGAGGGACTGGGAATTTGGGGTTAGTAGATGCAAACTATTGTATTTGGAGTGAATAAGCAATGAGATCCTGCTGTATAGCACAGTGAACTATATCTAGTCACTTACGATGGAACAGCAGAGAGGATAATGTGAGAAAAAGAACATATATATACATATACACACATACACACACATAAAGTGACTGGGTCACTTTGCTGTACATCAAAAAACAACTATAATAAAAATTTTCTTTAAAAAAGAAAATAATGCCTACCTTCTACAGTGGTTGCTGTTGTTGTATGAGTTGCCTTATGTAAGCTGCCTGGTGCAATTTTCCATCCAAGAATCATCTAATGCATGGTCGTAGTCGTATGATGATAATAAGAATTTTAATAATGTGCTGGAGAATTTCAGGCTGAATCCTTTGGAAATAAGTTTTAGGTGTAGAGTCTTACTTGGATTCCCCCAAATGCTGTCTTCAGAAGCAGCCCATCAAACCGTGGGTGCTTAGGGCTTTACCTGATGGTCAGAGCACCATCTCAATAGATCCTCAGTTGTCCTCTGGTAAATTTTAAGACCACAGAGGCTTCTGAGAGTTCATGTCTGGGCTCTGGCCTAGTCAATAAAAGATTCTAGCTGTGAATTAACATTTTATTTTATAGCTTGACATAGATGGTTTAAGTGGAGAATTTGGAGGTTGAGGGAGACATGCTCGAGGAATTTTGCTTTATTTTGTTTGTTAGCAGCTACAGGTCAGGACTCTTCTTTGAGTATTTCAGGAAAGGGAGAACTGAAGTGCAACATTACAATGCCTCGAAGTGTTAATAAAATTGTATGTGGGAAAATAGAACTACAGCATGATGTTTATTGTACCTTTATCTCTAGGGTCTCCAAGAACTTAAGCTGGAAACATGCCTTTGCCCCTTAGTAAGAGATGGTGGCTGGGGAATGTTACGAACCACTTCTTTAATGTCTTTGGTTGCTTCTATTACTTTGTAATTTTAGGAAACTCTGCATTTAAGTGCAGAAAAACTGGAGTTTCAGTACTTCAATGCTGAGCAAGCAGAGTAGAGAAACAAAAGAAGGAAGATGATATTACCAATACTTGGCTGTATCACTGGAGTCTTACTGGCCATGTTTTATTGGCTGATTTTTCAGGAAAACACTTCTTTTTCTCTTGGGTCTTTTTTTTTTCCAGATGCTGTTTCTAAAAGGTCACTTTTTTGTCATATTACTACTACTACACATTAAAATGCAGAATACCTCAAATTAGAATAAGCTAAAAAATACTAGACCAATTCACTCAGTACACCCTTTTAATATTATTTTAAAGATTCATATATTTAAGGGCATAGGTGGTATTTACGTTTGGGCATCTATCAAAATTTTCACTTCTGTGCCCATGGTTATCTTTTATAATCCTTTTGAAATAGCCTTCATGGTCCCTTTAACTTTAAGAGGATATGGCTTCCTTTTTGGATTTTTTTAAGGGAAGCAGTACAAGTCTTTGATTTTCTGCAGTACTGCTTGAAAGATGAAGATGTCAAGATGGATGACAGCTAATGAACTGAATGCTCAATAGTTCATCACCTTGGTTTTTCCTGAAACCATTCCTTGTCCTTGCTGGGTAAATTGAAATCACTTGACTTTGTTGCAATACCTGACAAGAGTCAAATCCCCAAAACATCTGGACAGGAGTAAATTCTTTTAGTGTCACAAATCTTCTGTTGCCCATGGCCGTTAGGCCAGTGGGTTAAGGTATAGAAAAGATGAGGCCCTGGGCATATTCCATCTGGTACCTGCTGGGTCCCTTCACTCTGATGAAAAGCACTCTAGGACCATAGATCCTCTCCCCTCACCACTCAGAGAGGGAACAAGATGAGATTTGTGCACAGATCAGCACAAGTGAATCTACACTCTTAGAACAATAGCTCAGACCATAAGTCCATTCATGGTTGGCCTGTCCTATCATTTTGGTGTATAGAGTGTATTTACAGTTTTCATGTTCCCTCAAAGGCATATTTGAAATTATAAAGTGGCATGTACCTTATATTGTTTTGTAAACTGTTGAAGTGGTTCGCGTAAGTGGAATAACTAAGTAAACCAATCAGTTTCTTTTTTTATGTGACATTTTTGCTTAAAATGTGTTAAGGGAAATAGTATCAAAGATTTTGAGGGAGTTCCCATTGTGGCTTAGTGGGTTAAGACCCGACACAGTGTCCATGAGGATGTGGATTCAATCTCTGGCCTCTCTCTGTGGGCTAAGGATTGGGCATTGCCAAAAGCTGCAGTGTAGGCCACAAATGTGGCTCAGATCCTGTGTTGCCATACTGTGGTATAGGCCTGCAGCTGCAGCTTCAATCTAACCTCTAGCTGGGGAATTTCTATATGGCACAGATGTGGCTGTAAAAAGGGAAAAAAAAGATTTTGATATACTTAATGTTGCATCAACCTTTGCAGTTAAGTAAATTACAAAGGATCATTGTTTTTCACAATTTATAATATTTCTTAAATACCAAAGCTTTATTAGTACTTAATGTGAGCTTTTTTTTTTTTGAATATGTCTGTACAGTGTTATACAAGTAAATGAAGACTAGAATGGTCAATTAAACCGTTCTTTGGTTTATCATCTTGATGTCACAAAAATAACAATACCTTCCATTTGAATGGCACTTTCCAATTTACAAAATGTTTTTGTAACTATAACCCAGGTAAAACATATAGAGGTTATGGGGTTATTGCCCATATTTATAGATAAGAAAACTGAATCTCAGAGAAGTTAGATGACCTATCTAAAAATAACATAATTAGTTAAGTGTCAGAACTGAGATCTCATCAATGTAACCTCCTTCATTGAGGACTATATGCTAGTCATCATCTGTAAACCCTCAGAAATCTTATGATATAGGGAGGGAAGGAGACATTAAATAAATAATTATACAAATGTATAGTCACACATTGATATATGTTTCAAAGGGAAAGCAAAATGTGCTCTGAAAGAGAATGGATGCCTGATTAAGAATGTGGATTAGGCAAGGACTAAGTTTTAGGCTTGTCCTGTGTGTGGTCTGGGTCACACGACTGAGGAAGAGACAATAAGTATTAAGGCCGGGGAGGGGCTCCAATAAGCTAGAGACTGGACGGAAAGGCAGTGGACAGCACATGCAGGACATTGTGGGCCATGCCATAGAATGTTACTTTCATTGTAAGTTATACTGGAAGTAGGGGGATGCCATGATCAAACTTGAACCCCAGATGCTCTGCTTCTAAGTTTAAGTGGATATTTCTATCATAACCATCATTCTTCTGATAGTGTCCCCCATAGAATTCTTGTTTTCTGGCCTTTAGAGTTTAAATATACTATTTTTCTTATAGACATCTGTATATGGGAATTTGATCTGTTGATTGTCATTACTGGTGGTTTCTGCATTTTTTTTAACTTTTGCAAGGACATATCCAGGCCAGGAAATTAATATATGGGTCTATGAAGGCTATGTTTCATTCTCTGTAATCTTCAGCAATGTGGAACCCAACTTAGATTTTGACATAAATCAACTACACTCTAATAAAAATAAAATTTTTTAAATAATAATTTCTTCATTATACTAAACAAGTAGTGACATGATGCTTTGAATCAAAATGGGATGAGCTGACCAAAGAAGGAACTTTTCTCCTTATTTTTGTCATTTTAGGGCCGCACTAGCAGCATATGGAGATTCCCAAGCTAGGGGTCTAATCGGAGCTGTAGCTTCTGGCCTTCACCACAGCCACGGCAACGCAGGATCCAAGCAGCATTTGCATCCTACACCACAGCCACAGCAACGCAGGATCCAAGCAGCATTTGCATCCTACACCACAGCTCACAGCAATGCTGGATCCTTAACCCACTGAGCGAGGCCAGGGATCAAACCTGCAACTTCATGGTTCCTAATCGGATTCGTTAACTGCTGCACCACGACAGGATAGCTTTACTTTTAAAGAGGAGTAGCCTGTAGGAATTAGACTTTATTTTTTTACTTGCTTGTTCTTATACTAAAACATAGCTTGAATAAATGCAATCTATAAATAATTTATTAATAAGCCGCCCTCTGACATTTGTTTTTTTTTATATTTGAAACATCAATAGCTTCATATATTCATATTTGAAGGACAGCTTGAATTTTGTAAAGAATATGATACACGCTAAAAATAATTTTGATTTTCTCTGCATAATTCTGTTTCTTTTGGTTCTTCACTTTTATGTTTATGAACAATGATAGTTTTAAAAATCATCATAATATCTGTGCTATAAAATACTTTGAAGCTGTTAAGCTTATGATTTCAGTGTCTTAAAATTTAAGCCCCAACAGTTAATTCTAACAAAGCCTTGTCCATTAAGGTTTTTTATCTGGCCATACGGCATTATCTTTAGGACAACTGAGTTATCAGTTCTACTTTTGACTTTTTTTCTGAACATTATTTTTGTTGTTGTTGTTGGTTTGAGCCATTTATGGCCATAGATTTCCCTTCATATTTATCAGGGAACACACATTGAACCAACAAAGTTTAAAAAATATCGTTTGTATTTAAACATAGCCTCAGAAGTTTTTGTTGTTATTATCTCTCTTTCAAAAGCCTTTTCCTTGGTATCACACTGTCAGGGAGAAGCCTTCTAGTTTGGGGTAAACTCTCTTTGGCCAGACTGATTCCACTGACTGAAACACAAGTGTACTTCTCCAACTGGCAGTCCATTGCCTTCTCCAGTCCCTCTCGAAATCCGTCTTAAAAACTCTTCTTTGTGCTGGATATGAGGATACTATCCAGTTTTTTTTTTTTTTTTATTATTTCCTTTCTGCTTAAAAATAGTTTTCCAAAGGTCATGGAAATGGCCATAGGGTTGGGGATTGATCAGTGAGTATGTCTCCGTTACTCAGATAGGTATACATTACTCGCACCACTTTGCTGACATTTATGTAGATGTGCCTCTCTTGGCACACCCTGGTTCTGGCTCTTACCGTTCATAGGACAGTCTGATCTCTGAGCAGTTCCTTTCACTGTTCCAGGTAGAGCACAGGGACTCATGAGCAATCCCTTCTTCCCAAAGCCAATCTAGAGCAGATGCTCACACTGTGGCCGGTAGACCTTTGAAACAGAATTCCCTGGATTTCTTTTGAAGTTATTTCCTGGCCACCTCCCAGACAGAATGAATCAGAATCTCAACTGTTACAGAACCAAGTGTTTATATCCTGCTCAGTTTCATATGTTTTATCTGTAACCCCCAATATGATGGTATTAGGAGGTGGGTATTTGCGAGTTAATTAGGTTTAGATGAGGTCATGAGGGTAGAACCATCATAATGGGCTTAGCGCTCAGGGAAGAGGAGTAGACACCAGAGCTTCCTTTCTCCATCATGTGAGATACAGCAAGAAGACAGCTAACTGCAAACCAGGAAGAGGGCCCTCATCAGAACCCAACCTATGCTGACACCCCAACTCTGACATCCCAGTTTCCAGAACTGCGGAAAATAAAGGTCTGTTGTTTAAGCCATCCAGTCAATGGTTATTTTGTTACAGCAGTCCAATCCAATTAAGACAGCCAGTGTCCTAGGGAGCACTTCCCGTATCTAGACATAAAAGTTTGTTTCATCCTTTAGGATGAGAACGAAGTCCTGGGATACAAAGAATGATTACTTGGAGATCATTTCTTGCATATAGTTGTTGTCTCAATTTTTCTACTGTGGTGACTATTATCTGTTACTGGGTGTCTTTGTACCCTCGTTATTACCCCTGGAGCTGCTCCTTCCACCAGCTGCATTTAATGCAGAAAAGCTTTTCAAGCACATCTTAGGTGCTAGATTTAAACTTTTAAATATCTTGATTCCTAGTCTGCCCTTGGCTAGCCAAGAGACTGATGGTGCAAGACTCCTTATGTTTCTGCAGAGTTAACTGAATTTGCTTCATCATTAAATTTGAGGCTATCATGTGACCTCCAAGTATGCATTAAAATTAGCATCCCTTTAGTCTTCAACACAAAATCATATCTTTTTTTTTTGAGGTTCTGAAAAATTCATGAACTGTCATTGAATTTTCTGAAATTAAAACAGCATGTTAACAAATGGTAGTAAATATGATTTATGGGATGATGCAGTCATTCAACATATGCTGCAGCTTTTAATTGTTCGTTATTACCATTAGCCAGGGAATCAGTACAAAGTCCTGGGAAAAAGGAACTAATAGAAGAGCATTTTCTTTAAAATGAAAGTACCCAACTGCATATTTCTTTCTGTTTCATTGGGAAGGATAGTTCCATAGTTTGGAAAACAAAGTCTGCAGCCACCTTGCTGTCTCTTCTTTTATAATAAAGGTTTCATACTGAATATATTCTTGGTTAATATTAGGGCTATACCTGGATACATAACACATAAATCTAAATTAAAAAGTGAAAAACGTAGGCAAAAACATTATTTAATTACACATAAAGAAAACTTACGTTGTTATTCCAACTCAGCTTTATTAAGTTTGATTTTTTGTATTATGTTTCTTTTTGTTTTACCTGAGTGGAAATTGAGTTTAGATACTGAATATATAAATATGCTTAACTAGAAAAACAGCCTACATAGATCCTAGGGAAATACATTACAAATTATGATAAGGAGAAGATTTTTGAATGCCCATTCCTTGCTTTATGAGATTGGTATGTTACAACAGTCATCTCTCCAGTGTGAACCGTTGTCATGATAGAGCACAGGCCTGTGCAGACCAGAAATCTGATGCATTCACTATGGCGTTCTTTTCGAATATAGCAGGATGTGTGCATGCTAGCTCCTGGACGAAAGAGGCAGTGATCTAGCTGTGAGTCATGACTCTGCCCCGATCTAGATCTTGAGGCTTAATGAGCTTTTGACACATAGTAAGTAGGTGATCAACAAATGCTTGAATATGGATTTGTACAGATATGCACATGTACATTTACTTATTGAGATGACTTTCTCTCTGACTAGGAAAAAGAACCCCTACTTTACTAAACTCCCAGAGATGGAAACTCTTAAAATGAAATAGACCTTTCAAATATTGTATCACACACAAGGGGCTATTTTATCTATGGACATTTCATTTGTGTGTAACTATTTCAAAGTTTTGACTTTTTTTTTAGGGCCACATCCACAGCATATGAAGGTTCCCAGGCTAGGAGTGAAATCAGAGCTGTAGCCGCCAGCCTACACCACAGCCACAGCAACGTGGGATCCAACCCGTGTCTGTGACCTACACCACAGCTAATGGCAATGCCAAATCCTTAACCCACTGAGCGAGGCCAGGGATTGAACCTGCGTCCCCATGAATGCTAGTCAGATTCGTTTCTGCTGAGCCACGATGGGAACTCCCCTGACTTTCAAAATCAATACTTGTTTCCATTTTATGAATTACCATGTAAAGGTACAAATTCAGAGTTTGTTTTTGGCATGGTTTTCTCATTTTACCAGGTCTTGTAACAATATTTAAGTACACTTGCAAAAGCATGATTTTTGCCATCTTTTGAGACCATTTGTGGTGAGAACTCTAGACTTGAACTGAGAAATCTGGAAATCTGCCACTTATTAGCCGTGTGACCCTGGTCAGGTTGTTTCATGTCTCTGATTCTTAGGTTTCCTATTTATTAGTCAGGCAAAATGACAGTAGTGAAGAAAACAATAATGCCTCATTAGTTTGTTGTACATTTAAAAGCAAGTAATGTTTGCCTAGTTGCTTTCTAAACTTTGATATAGCAATAAATATGAAGGGCTGCCCAAGTGGTCTTTCTCAGTTCTGCTGGCTTTTGTTTTGCTTTGCTTGTTTTTGTCTTTTCGTTTTTTCGGTCATGCCCACAGCATGCAGAAGTTCCCAAGCCAGAGATCAAACCTGTGCCACAGCAGCAACCTGAACCACTTAGTGAAAACGCTGGATCCTTAATCCGCTGCACCACAAGGGAATTCCAAGTTCTGCTGTTTTTAAACTACTCTCAAGAGGAAGAGGGAACTCATAGAGAGTGTTTTGTAGTACGGAGACTTTTATGATCATAATGCCCATTTAGAGGACATTGCCGTCTCTCTAATTTCACTACAAACAGATGATGGAGGAAGGATCCAATATAATGGGAACCCAGAAACGTTTCAAAATAGTTCTTAAATACTAACCAGAAACTTAAAGAGAATAGTGAAAATCTTATATTCCAGTTTTTGCTAACGCTGGTATGCCCACTGTTCTCTCAAGCTGTACTGCATGAAGAATCCAGTATGTTTGGGGCAGGTGTCATTAGCAGTCATCATTGTGACATGCCAAATAAAGCATCAGAAACTAAGCCACAGTCTGTGACCAGACGAAGCCCTTTAATGGGACATGTTGATACGCTAACAAGCACAGCACTGTGTTTGCATGTCCTCCTCCCACCCACAAGGCACCCTCCTACCAATCCACAACAAGGAGGGGTGAGAGAAAAAGCTGCCATCAAAAGATAGTGATGACTTCTTCAGAAGTGGATCAGTGAAGGTTTAGAGTCAAGGGTGATTTATTTATTTATTTATTTATTTATTTGAAGTATAGGTGATTTACAGTGTATATTAATTTCTGCTGTACAGCAAAGTAATTCATATATGTGTGTGTATATATATGCGTGTGTGTGTTTGTATATGTGCATTCTTTTTTGTATACTTTTCCGTTATCATTTATCACAGGATAGTCAACATAATTCCCTGTGCCATGAAGTAGGAATCTGTTGTTTATCCATTTTATATATAGTAGTTTGCATCTGCTAACCCCAAACTCCTACTCCATCCCTCCTTCACACCTCCTCCCCCTTGGTAACCACAAGTCTGTTCTCTATGTCTGTGAGTCTACTTTTGATTTGCAGATGAGTTCATTTGTGTCATAAATTTAGATTCCACAAATAAGTGATATCATATGGTATTTATCTTTCTCTTTCTGACTTACTTCAATTAGTATGAGAATCTCTAGTTGCATCCATGTTGCTGCCAATGGCATTATTTTGTTCTTTTTTATGGCCAAGTAGTATTCCATTGTGCATATGTACCACATCTTCTTAATTCATTCGTTTGTCAATGGGCATTTAGCTTGTTTTCACATCCTGGCTATTGTGGATAGTGCTGCTATGAACATAAGGGTGCATGCATCTTTTTGAATTATAATTTTGTCTGGATATATGCCCAGGAGTGGGATTGCTAGATCATATGCAGCTCTATTTTTAGTTTTTTTAAGAAACCTGAGTACTGTTTTGCATAGTGGCTACACAAGAGGGTGGTTTATTTATTGATTTGTTATTTACCATTGACTCAGGATTCTTTCTTTCCTCATATACACTTGTGATTTATACATAAAATATTTTTTTATTCATGACACTATGCTAAAGCAATAATTGAAACCAACTCTGCAAAATCTCCTTGTTATTAATTCACCCAGACTGTCTGTCATTGGAGAACATGCAGTGGCTCCCTGATTGTTGAGCAACAGTGACCCCAACCTGGTAAGGAGTAACAAACACAGTGATAATGATATTGTCCAAGAACACACTTTCTTTAATCTTATGTGAAAACTAATAGAAGTATTTTAGAAATACTGTTTTATTGACTTGTGACATGCAGTCTAAACAAAAGTTTCTTTTTAAGCAAATAGAGATTTAAGACAGGCTCCCTTTTGTATTCCCTACTCCCTTACACACACACACACACACACACACACACGCACACACACACACACACATGCGCACACACACACACAATATAAATAAATTCTATCTAGAAAGCCTGGAAATCTACCAACTACTAGTGATTTAAAAAGAAAAAGCCCTAGCATTCTGGTTAGTCTCCAACCTAATGTGACCCAGTCCTTTAGTCACTGTAACTTTTCCTTAGGTGAGGATGGGGGCAGGTACAGTGGGACATAGAAAACACCATCGAGGAGGGTCTGTGAATTGACTCCTTAATTGGGGGCAGAATAAGCCCAGAAACTTCAGGAGATGTGTTGGAGAGGCTGTGGGGTCATACAAATAAGTCTCCTAATTCCTCAGCTGTAATGGTAGGACAGTTAGCATCCAACCCATAGGTATCCAAAGGCAGTTAAGCTTAGTAACTAGTAAGCTACTGTACGAGGAGGTTGCTGACTAATGGATTGCTACAGCCTGTGTATGTAAGGCCCCAGCTGTGTGTGGCAGAGCTCTGTCCTGTTTTTTCCCCTTTTTTTTTCTTTCCCCCCACTGCATTTGGAACCCAGGTTTAAGATGTGGATAAACAACACATGCTCATCAAATTTGCAGAGGGGAGGAATGGCAAACTCAGGTTCTAGAATGCAGTTATTTGTTCAACTCTTGGATTCTTTAGGTTAAAGTTTAGGCTGCAGCATCAAAGCCTCCAAAATACAAGTAGTTTTCTTTTAAGCAAATGAAGCGTATGTTGCAAGTATAATTTCCATTGGCAAGAGCATGGCTACACCTTGAAGGGAAATGCAGTCTCTCCCATTCTCAGCTATTCAGTACATTAATTGTGACTCTCTGAGGCTGTTGAGCCCTTGAAATGTGGCTGGTCTAAACTGAGATGTGCTCTAAGTGTAATGCACGTTGATTTCAAAAACTTAGAAAAGAAAGTATCTCTCTTTATTGAGACATTCTTTAAATGTCTCATTAATACATTTTATATTAATTGTGTTGAAATGATAGTATTTGTGATGTATTGGGTTAATTAAAATATGTTATTAAATTGGATTTCACCTTTTCTTTTTACTTCATTTAATGCAGCCAATAAAAAATCTAAAATCACATTTGTGGCTCTTTTAACATTTCTGTTGGATAATGTTGCATCTAGCTGATGGCCAGGAACCTGGATTAAATTGCAGTATTATGGAAGCAGAGAAAATGGATTGAGGTGACAACTAGAAGTCTGTCCTACTATAGTACCTTCAGTATCTCACAAAAATTTAGTTGATTTAATGAATAATTGGATTATTGTGTTTGGATCCCAGGGTATGAGACTTGAGTGACGGTCCAAATTCAGTGGAGTGACATAGCGTGTCTTAAATTTTATCTGTACAACTACAGGACTGGGGAAATAGCAACAGCAATGTATTTATAAAGAAACATGGGGGATTTTTGTAATCAGTTTAACGTGTCAATTATGTGATATGGCCACCATGAAATCCATGCAATTTGAAACTGCCTTGGTTAAAATAAAAATCTGTTCTTTCAAAAATCAGATGCCATTCTTGACCTACTCTTTGTTGAGTTTATAGTGCTTTAGTAGGTTTGGGGATCCTCCTGAAATGTAAAATAAATCTTATTTCACAAGGCTATATAGGATTGGTTGCAGGATATATTCAGTTTATTATTGCTATAGGATAGCTTATGAAGGTGTTTGGAATGCATTTGGATATATGGGTATAAAAATTAGGTGAGAAAAATATTTTGAAGGTATAGATGTGGGAATTGTCTGTAAATGGATGGCCAGGGTGCACTTGTCCTGGGAGAGGGCGTCGTTAGAAATCAACACTAACATTTAGAGGAAGGACACCAGGAAAGCAGCCAGGGAAAGGGGCTGAGAAAAGCACCCAGAAAAGGTAGTGTTCACTCAGGCAAGTGTGGCATTATTGTGGCTGAGCTCAGCTGCCTTGAGGCTGCCCTGTGGTCCTAAAGCAAAGAACTAAGAAGTTTCTTTTAAATTGAACAACTAGAGAGTTCTTGGTGTCCTTGATCAGAGGAATTTCAGTATGTTGACGGTGACTGAAGCCTCTGAACAGTGGATTGAGAACCAAGAGAAAAGAGATTAAGTGAGGTTACTGAGAAGAGATAATTCTTGCAGAAAGTTTTGCTCTGACATACTGCCATCATGAATCTCTTGATATGATGTCTGGGAAGGATATAATATCAGATCTGTTGTGTTCTGGCTAAAAATGCAAGAATTTTTCAAATTGCAACCCTGATAAAAATATCAGACAAACCCACATCAAAGGGCATTCTACAAAACACTGATTAATTCTCTTCAGAAGTGTTAAGGTCATGACTAGGGTAGACAGAGTGAGATTACAGAAAACTAAGGAGAAGTGACAACTAGTTGCAACGTGGGATCCAGACTGGGTCCTGGAACAGAAAAACGATATTAGTGGGAAAACAGGCAGAACTTGTATAAAGTCTGTGGTTTAATAGTCTTGAACCAGGGACAATTTCTTGGTTTGGTTTTGGTCATTATACCATGGTAATGCAATGTAGTTAACGTTAGTGGAACCTGGGTAATCTGTAGTAGTTTCGTAATTTTTCTCCAAGTCTAAAGACATGGAAGCAACCTAAATGTCCATCAACAGAGGAATGGATAAAGAAGATGTGGTGCATTTGTATAATAGAATATTGCTCAGCCCTAAAAAAGAACAAAATAATGCCATTTGCAGCAACATGGGTGCAACTATTGGTTCTCATACTAAGTAAAGTAAGCCAAAGACAAATATTATGTGATAGCATTTATTTGTGGAACCTTAAAAAATGATATAAGTGAACTTATTCACAAAGGAGAAGTAGATTCACAGACATGGAAAACAAACTTATGGTTACCAAAGGAAAAAGAGGCAAGGGAGAGATAAATTAGGAGTTTGGGATTAGCAGTTACAAACTACTCTATATAAAACAGATAACCAAAGGGATCTACTGTATAACATGGAATTGTACTCAATACGTTTTTAGTAACCTATAATGGAAGAGAATATAAAAAAGAATTTACACAAGTGTATTCTTATACTACATATATATTCATGTATACAGTCATATATATATGACTAAATCACTGTCGTACATCTGAAACTGACAGAGAATTGTAAATCAACTATATTCCAATAAAATTTTTTGTTGTCTTTTTAGGGCTACACTCACTGCATATGGAAGTTTCCAAGCTAGGAGTAGAATCAGAGTTGTAGCTGCCAGCCTACACCACAGCCATAGCAATACCAGATTCAATCCGCATCTACAGACTACACCACAGCTCACAGTAATGCTGGATCCTTAACCCACTGAGCAAGGCCAGGGATTGAACCTGTGTCCTCATGGATGCTAGTCAGATTCCTTTCCACTGAGCCATGACAGAAAATCCTAAAAGATTTATTAAAGTAAAAAAAAATAATTTAGAAAAAATGCTTTAAGTTTTGCTCTAAAGGGAAGAAGAGGGATGGAGGAATGGTGGGACAGAATATGAAGCTCAGGAGAGTTCAAAATTAGCAGTATTTGTGAAAACGGTTGATAATATTCTCTAATAGCTTTGTGGAAAGTTTTCACTCAGTGTTCATTGCTCTGCTCAGGAGGAAACAGTACTGTTTTTGCTGTTGTTGTGATTCCAGTTTTACGTCTGAGGGAGAGGAGATGAAGTTAAACATGATCACACAGCAGTAAGGTGCAGAGCTGGGACTGGAAGCTTCTTTCTTTTTTTCTTTTCTTTTGTGTGTGTGTGTGTGAGAGAGAGAAATTTGATATAATTCTTGCTGTTATTTTTAATTTTTTCATTTTTTAAAAGTTTTGTTGAGGTATAGTTGGTTTACAAGGTTGTGATAATTTCTTCTGTACAACGAAGGGATTTGGTTTTATATATACACACGTCCATTCTCTTTCGGATTATTTTCCCACAATCACAGAGTTCTCTGTGCTATACAGTAGGTCCCTGTTGGCCAGTCATTCTGTATACCTCAGTGTACATATGCCAGTCCCAAACCCCCAGTCCATCGCTCTCCTACCCCAACTGTCCCCTTTGGTAACCATAAGTTTTTCAAAGTCTGTGAGTCTGTTTCCATTCAGCTAATAAGTTCATTTGTATATTTTTTGAAGACTCCATATATAAGTGATAATCATATGATGTTTGTCTTTCACTGTCTAACTTCATATAGTATGATAATTGCTAGGTCCATCCATGTTGCTGCAAATTGCATTATTTTATTCTTTTTATTCCTGAGTGATGTGGTACATATATACAATGGAATATTACTCAGCCATAGAAGCTTATTTCTTAAGTCACTGCATTCAGTATTCTCTTCGAGATTGGAGAGAACTATGTATGTTTAAATGCTTGTTAGAGACAAGTCAAGAAGAAGATGGAATAGAAAATAGAAGGTAGAATCCAGAATGTAAGTGGAATATGGACTTGGACCTGAGGAGGGGCACTAGTGATAAAGAATAAGTAGAAAGGTGGGAAATGTGCAGGTGGGAGACTGAGAAAGTTGTTCTCAGTGGTTTTAAATTACTTTTGAAATGGAAGCTGAGGTTGGAGATTTGAGGTAGTGGAAGGTTTTATGAGAACCAGTGTAGAGAAAAGCAAAGAAAGCTGGTAAAGACCATGCAGGGCAGCCAAACTGTGCTGAGAAAGAGCTGGCGAGACCACACATCTGTGGTTTCACCATCTCTGCAGTGCACAGCTTTCTCTAGCATGTTCTATAGTCCATGCCGTGGACTGTTGACTTTATCCAAGACTGAGTTTTTGCCAGGTGGGTGCCACAAAAATAATTCACAAAGAAAGAGAAGGATGTTAAGAAAGAGTAGAATGAGTAGACCCAAATCGGACTAATGGAAATGGGGTGAAGATAGAGTAGGGTTGGTAGGCAGGAATTAGAGTAGTTAGTCTATTGTTTCAGCTCATATTTTTCTGATAACTAGTGACTGGTGAACACTTTTCATATATTTCATTTATTGGCCATTTTTATTTCTCCTTTTTAATACTGTCTGTTAACTGTCTTTTTTTTTCAATAGAGATATGTTTTTTCTTTTATACTTTCTAGTTTCTTTTTACTAAAGTATAGTTGATTTATGATGTTGTGTTAGTTTCTGGTATACAGCAAAGTGATGCAGTTATGTGAATGGATAAAGAAGAGGTCTACACACACACAATGGGATAAAAAATAGTAAATAATGCGATTTGGGTCACTCAGCCATAAAAAATAGTAAATAATGCCATTTGCGTCTACGTGCATGGACATAGAGATTATCATGCTAAGTAAAGTAAGCCAGAAAAAGACAAATACAGTATGATATAACATATATGGAATCTAAAATATGACAGAAATGAACTTCTTTACTAAACAGAAATAGATTTGCAGACATAGGAAACAAACTTATGGTTACCAAAGTTGAAAGGATGTAGGGGAGGAATAAATTAGGAATTCGGGATTGGTAGATAAAAACTACTATATATAAAATAGATAAACAAGGATTTTTTTTTTTTTACTGATATGTTAGAATGACTTGTTTTAAGGATATGGTATATTTATTCAACTAACAGATATGTTTCATATTTTTTTTCAATTTTGTGGTTTGCTTTTTTCTTTTCTTTCTATAAGATTTTATTTGAATTGAAGATCCCTATTGTCCAAAGGGAAGACAATAGCTATAAGTGACTATTAAATTTAAAAGTAATTTGAATTGCAGTTAAATTGATTGAAATGAAATAATATTAAAAGTTATGTCCTGCAGTCTCACTTGTTAATTTTTGTGTCTTGTAGCTATATGTACCTAGTGGCTACTGTATTGAACATTGCAGCTATTGAACATTTCTGTTCAGTGCTGAAAGTTACATTGGGTGTCACTGCTTCAGAATTATTTTTTATTTGGAAAAGCTGATACCACTTCCCTGATGGATGTCTGCCTTTGGAGTTATACCCAGTAGAGTCTTTTCCATCCTTCAGTATAACGTAATTATTAATTTTTATTTTATTCCAATATTTCTATAGTTTTTTTAAAAAAAGCTCTTTATATTGTTAGTGTACGTGGAATATAAACTTTTGTATTGTATGAGTTCAGATTCTCTTCGAACTTTTGACCACAAATCCCAATAATGTTAAATTAAGTTGAAATGACATCTTTATTATCTAATGGATAATAAAACATTATTTATTGCAAGTAGTTGACTATATATATATATATGTCTTTTGATAGGAATAAGAAAAACTCCAGTGTCATTTCAAAGGTCATTTAAATGGGCTGTGTGTTTGTAGAACTTGTGAGGAGGTTAGGGTTGATGTGATGTAATATGTGTATGTGGAGAAGGAGGGAGAAAGAAGTAGGAGAGGGAATGGGACCTTGTGGCGAAACTAAACTGTGACATAGTTTGTACGTGGCACCCTAAGATTTGCTCCCTAGAAGGATAGGTGGTCTGGTTCAGTTAAGGTCAGTAACTGGGTAGGTGGGCACAGGAACAGGGAGCTCCTTCAGATAATTAGTTTATAATCCAGGTGAGAGCTCAAGAGAACCAGAATTAAGGCATTAGCAGTGGGCTGGATTAGACTGTTAGAAGGTAGAAATGACAGGAGTCCGTAATAATTGGATGTGGAGGGAACCGCTGATTGAGTGATACACCTGTAGAACAAAGCACACCTCGGGTTGTTCCAAAAATGAACCAGTGTCCTGACACAGGGAAGCTGAATATTAATCAATATGCCATTCACCTTATTACTACTATTTCCTTTGTCAGAGGTCTCAGTAACTCGATGTGATTTCCTTCAGTTTGAATATACTTGGGGTTTGGCTTACAAGAGTGATTATCTTAATGCTGGAGAGAAGTTTGCTTGCCTTGGTTCATCATAATGCCAAGATTAATTCTGATAAGAGTTGTGAAAATTCACAGCCTTAAAAAATTTATATGAATAGCTTAGAGCATCTTCCCTTTTACAGAATTTATTTGAGGCAGACTGAATAAGACAAGAAAAATGGAATTATTATCATTGAAAGATTTGACATTTGATATTTTCTGTTGGCACTAAAGGCCTAAAAGTTAGTTTTATGACAACAAGCAGGAAGAGATTATCTTTGCATCCTTGAATTCTATCTTCTGGTTGTTCTTTCTGGAAAATATTTAACAGAACAGTTGAGGTTATTCACTTAAAGAAGATAATCAAGCCCTAAGGCAATACTATAGAAAATTAAGGTTAGATTTAACTAGTTTTAGGACATGCTTATACAAAAGAGCTCCTAAGATTTTTAGGACGGTAAATATCTCATCTAGAAGCCAATTTTATCATTTGACAGCTGACAATAAGACATTTCAGTTAATATTACATAGACTAATATATTTTCTATTAAGTTAAAAATGTCAATTTTTTAGAAGATTCTTTTCTTATTAGCATCCTTTTTTTCAAGTTTGAAAAAACCTCTTAAGGACTTTAAAAATTGTGTCATCGTTGCTATTTTCCAGAGTTAAAGACTATTATTCATTTGAATTACCTCTGATTCTAAGTGTTTTATGTATAAGGCTTATAAAGATTTTGGGATGCTGTGGCATTTACAGTAGTTTAGGGGGGAAAAGTGTGTCCAGAGAAATTGAAAGAAAAAGAACATTTGGTGAAACAATGATACATAATGAATCGAAGATATTTTCTCTTTATCCTCTTAAAGGGACACTTACCTACCTTGGTGAAATTAATTCTTTTTCATTGAGGTGAGTTATCGACTCATAAAAACAGGAACGCTTGAACAACCTCCCTCCATCCACTCCCCTCAAATGTTTACTTCTGAAAATCAATTGCTCAAAACTGATGATAGCAAAAGTGGTCAGGATGTGTGGAGAGGATGATAAATGATAGGGAAGGACTTTTCGTAAATATGCAGCCTCCAGGATATTTTCTCAATTTATAGGTAACTGTACATCGATAATCTTCAGTAAATAAACTGAGCCTTACAAATGAATCAGACAAGCAAAAACTCATCATCCCTCAGGTAAATTATTTCTGAGGAAATTGGTAAATATTTTGAAAATATTCAAATGAATGTTTGTGGCATAGATTTAATTCATCCTCATACATATTCCCCATGTTATCATTTTGTGACAATTCCTTTTACTGTATTAAAATTAACTAAATGGTAAATACTACACAACCTACTCTAGTTGCTTGAGTATTAAAATACCAAAAAATTGTAAAGAAAAGTCACCGAAGGTAGTAAAGATAGGCGTTAATAGAGACAAAATTCAGTTCTCTTCCAAATCTTCCATCCTGACAAAAAGCAGAGAAGTAATTTAATTACTAACATTCATTTTTATGAACACCAATTTAAAGAAAAGTAAAAATGAAAAAAGGAGCTGTAAATGTGTGGAAACAATCGAAGTATGTATAAATCAATGTCGAATGTCTTACCATATTAGATTTAAAGTACAAGCAACTGGTAGTGAATAATATTAAGGAATTTTTAGGAATGGTATGATAATGGTATTGCAGTTATGTTTTATGAAAGATACATAATTGAATATTTCTTGGAGATACATAATTGAATATTAAAAATTAAATTACGATTTGAGATTTTCTTCAAATAAAATAAAATGGAAGGGAGAATTGGGGATTATGGTTGAAAAAGATTGTCCATGAGTTGATAATTGGTAAAACTGGGTGAAGAATATGTGGAATATATATTATATACTATATAGTTAATCTATAGTATATAATACATATATATAATTACATAACCCACTGTATATGCAGTTTCTTAACGTCACTGTGAGGTAACAAAATGGCAAGACATGATTAAAACTGGATTGTGGAATTTAGCAAGTACCAGAAACCATCATCTTTTCATCATCATCATTCTAGTCCCTGTTTATTGTCCACCTATGGGCCAGATAATAAATTAAATATGTTCTATGTATTATCAGATTCAATCATCACACCACATCCATTTAGATAATATTTTTGGGCTCATGTTTCAGATGGGAAAATTGAGGCTTAGAGATGTTAAGTAACTCTCTAGAATACACATATCCCGGATGGCAGAACTAATAATTTGCAGGCTATATTGTCTTTGTATATTTTAGGGATCCTTGCTGAAGTTTAGTGTGCTGTGCTGCCTGTGGACAATGTCAAATATGTAAAAATAAATGAAGGTCACTCAGATGAGAACAAGCAAAGCTATTTATACAGAGCTTGCTGTATCTCCTGCTACTACCACTTGTACTTAGAGATTCAGAGACAGGCAGGGGAGTAGGAAAACTTTATACTGAAAAAGAAAAAAAAATGGCTGTAGGTAATCTCTGATTGGACATTGTCAACATAGAGAATCTAACTGGAAGTGAGGCTTCTTATGTGGTTGGTTCTGGGAGCACATTCGGCTTTTCTGGGTTGGTCGTGAGCTGAAAGTGAGAACAGAAATAGGGGAACTGACTGAAGCTTTTTGCAGAAGTTGTGGTTTGGTTCCCGGGCTGCTTGCTACAGAGATTGTGGGTCAGAATTCTGCTGTCATATCGGTTCTGACCCTTGTCCATTTGTATCTTCACTCTCCCCTTTGGGTACTTTTCACACTTGAGAGAGGTTGGTCAGTTGGTTGGAAGCTAGAAATTCAGTTCATCACCATCATGTTCAGGGACTTAGTTGTCTCCACAGTTATTTTGTGCCAAGATCTTTATGTTGTTGTAGCATTAGGGCTATCCTCTGGTAACAGGCAAGCTTATATACATAATATTTAAGGCTCTAGATAAAATGCTGCAGACCAGCATCACGATCATTCTGACTAAAAGAAGAAAAATTAATAGTCCCTGTAAGATATTTTGGAACAAGGAATTCCAGTTTCCCAAATCAGTTTATGAGAACAAATTTCATACAGCAGGAGGATTACATTAGACATCCAGGTAGGCTTTTTTTAAGGCATCAAAGAGGCTGTTCTACCTTGTCTGCTTCATTGATCCATGTGAAGCAAGAAGTATCAGTAATGGCACCAAAGCCACCATGACTAGCAAAAAATCTAGAGCAATGGGATTATCCATTACTGCTCCTTTCAGTGAGTTTAAAGTGATGTGTATTTCATGTAGGTTAAAGAAGGCATTGTTAATAACCTCTGCTGGGGTTAACGTTAAGTGTCTAACAGTCTCTTCTATTTATATGATGCTCTGATTGTTCATGTAAACAATGAGTCAGTGATTCTCCTAAGTAGAGTTCCTGAATAATCAAGGGTGGCCTGATTTTGGATCTTGTGTTTGAGTTGGAATTTCAAGCTCTAACGATGTATAGAATTAGGGTTTCTGTGTGCAGAAAAGTCTCTAAGTATTATTCCTCAAAGGTATGAGATGATAGAGGCAAACAGAACCAGGCATCCTGGACACAAAGGATGTAACGACTGGTAGGGGCACATGGTAAAACATGAGAAGTAGAATTATTCATAACATGAGGTTGGAGCCAAGGCTTTTCCTTAGCTGGATTACATATTTAAATACCTATTACTATCTTCCAGATATCAAATGATCAGCCCATCGTTCAGTGAAGATTATGAAATTCAAGTTTAAATTCATCTAGGATCTGATCAACAGATAGTAATAATTGGTTCTTTTTCTGGGATGGAGGGACAGTAGTAAAGTCACAGGCTGATTTGTTTAAGGTCATTTGTCCATGCGGGTGCAAGTGGAAATGGCATTGGACTAGTTCCTTATGATGTCACCTGATGAGACCGGGATTGCTCAGAGGTTTTTATCAGAAGACCTAATTTTGGATGATCCATACAGTAGTCTGTAAGACTGAGAGCAGTAGCTACTACTTGGGAGAGTCTAATAATGATATTCAATTGGTTATGTTCTGATTTAACAGTTATAATAAGGAGAAGAAAAGAGAAGAGGGCCATTATGAGTAGATGGCAAACAGAGATGTCTAGAAAATGAGAAGAATGGTTATAGGCCAGAAGATAAAACAAAGCTAAACAGAAACTGGTCTTGATCTGATATCTTCAGTAGAAGCTCTGAGGTCATATCCTTTTTCTGAAGGTTTTGGTTCAGCTCTCTATATCTAAAAACCAACTGCTTCAATAACATCTGTGACAATCTTTCCATCTTTAGCTTAATATCTCCTACTGAAGTAGCCTGATTGTGTGGAAGACTGAATTGTGACCCAAGGATTGACTCCCTGGAATTTCACTGCTGTATTTTTTTTTTTTTAAGAGTATCTGATAAGGAAGGTCCCCTCCAAAGAGATCATGAGCTGTTGGTTTTTTTTTTTTTTTTCCTGATGTCTGTGCCAGTGGTCAGAATCTCCTGCTTGAAGATCATGAAGATATTGTAGGAAGGCAGTCTTAACTTGTTGGTGATGAGACTGGGCATAACTACATGTGTCCTTTGTGATATTTTGCCCTGTCTTTGTGCAGCAGGTCTGGTATCAGAGGCACCTGAGTGAAACGGCTTTCAAATGACCAGTTCTTAGGTAGATAACTGATAGATTCCTGAGGGAACGCTAATGAAAGTAACAATTGGCCCCCTGAAGGAGGCTGACTTAGGAGTTTCTAAATTTTGTTTTTTCTTTTAGGGCCACATCTGCAGCATGTGGAGGTTCCCAGGCTAGGGGTCAAATTGGAGCTATAGCTGCCAGCCTACCCCACAGCCACAGCAATGCCAGATCCGAGTGGGGTCTGTGACCTACACCACAGGTCCCAGCAACGCCAGATCCTTAACCCACTGAGCAAGACCAGGGATCGAACCTGCGTCCTCATGGATATTAGTCAGATTTATTCCTGCTAAGCCACAATGGGAACTCCTGAAAATTTTGTTAATTGTAATTTAAAGATGCCATCGATTCTTTCAGCCATTCTAGAAGACTGTGGCAGGTTTTGAGTAAGGTGATAATGCCTTAACAGATTTCTTTTATAATGATTCCCATAAACCATGTGCCTTGGTCACTTGATATAAAAGTGGATATGCCCCACATTAGAAACATGTAATCAAGCAGCTTTTTAGTGACTATGAAGGATGTAGCTTTTCAGCAAGGAAGCATTTAAGCCCATGCTAAAAATAAACACACATTAACTAAAATGTACTCAAGTCCAATAGAGGATGGATGTTGGATAAAACCATCTGAAGGTGTTTAAATGGTCCTTGAGGATTTACTTCCTGGCATGTTTATCTTTATAGTTTTTCCAGGATTGTATTGTTAACAGGTGACTCATGACCTGAAAATAGCCTCAGCTCTTTCTACAAAATTTTCCCAAAATGTTGATGTAAGATAGTAACCAATTTGTCTGTACCATGGTGAGTAATCTCATAGAGAAATGTAGCTGGTATTCATTTGAAATTATCTTGTGTCTCCAAGCCTCCTTATTGGGAGTGCTGAAGATTATCTGAGTGAATGGTACAGCTAGTTTTTTGTTTTTTTTATTTCTCCTTTTCATTGTTTTAACATTGTTATTTCATAATAGACTCTTTGAATCCCTTAAGTGATTTATACTTTCAGCATTTAATTAGGACCATAACTTTGATGAAGGTTGCCTGTTTTATAGAATGACCTGTTGCAGAATTTTCTTTCTTTCTTTTTGCAACAGCCTCAACCTTTATAATAAGCACCTCTCTGGAAAGCATCTCAGAGTTCCTTAACTTGTCCATTTCCGATAGAAGTTCCTGCAGAAGTCAGAAACCCCTTTGAATCTAAAACTCAAAAGTCATGTACCATTCCAAAAGCATACTTCTCCCACTTGGCTTGACGACAAGCTCAAATAAGCATACAAAGTGCTACCACCTGAGCTTATTTTGTGTCAATTAGAGAACTCTGTTCTAAAGGAGAACTTAAATTAGTGAATTCATATGCAGCTTGATAAACCCCAGTTTTAATTTGGAGATGCAATCCATCAACAAATAACCTTAGGTCAAGGTTCTCAAAGAGAGTTTATACTGAGTCTGAGGGTGGTGCAGCAAGTTCCCAAGCTGGATAATCATAAAGTTTACCTTCCAGTAGCAGCAGGAGTAAGGGTTTGCAGCTGAGAAGAGTAACGTGAGAAGGAGCGAGAAGCAAAGCCTCATGGGAAGTTACTTAACTGGTGAAGAGTGTTGTTTACGCTCAGTCCATAGCAGTCCTGGAGTGTGTGAGGAAGCATGAGATCAAGCAGGCCTGGAACTAACTCTGAAGAAGCACTGACAAGTTTTGCAGGGACAGCTATTGCCCTGAGACAAGGTGGTTACGCTTTGGCAGCCAGGTAAGGGTGAGGCTATGGTAAGCCATGGATTTTCTGTGGTCTCAATTGAAATTGTCATAAAGTCTCACCTTGTCCAGATGCTCATGTACAAATAGCAGGTTTTTTGTTTGTTTGTTTGAATATTTGTAGTCAAAGATGCCTGAGGAAGGAGGCTTTTTTAAAATTTTAGGTAATGATTAGTTTTTTTTATTCGAATGTAGTTGATTTACAGTGCTGTGCCAATTTCTGCTATACAGCAAAGAGACTCAGTCACATATACATATCTATATTCTTTTTCTTTTACTGTCTTCCATAATGTTCTATCCCAAGAGATTGCACATAGTTTCCTGTGCTGTACAGTAGGACCCAGTTGCTTATCCATTCTAAATCCTTCAGAGTATAGAAGTCTTGTGCTTGGTTTCTCCGAGGAGAGGATCTCTTTTTGCAGCTTTAGCCAATTTGTAGAGAGATGTTGCAATCCCAGAAAAATTTGGCACCTATCCTGCAACATCAGTTAAACCTAGAAATCCCCTAAATTGTTGTTTTGTGAGGGGGCTAGGATAAGTTTGGATAGTCTTTAGTCTACCATGAGAGTGTGTTTTCCCTCTTATAGATAACTTATGTCAATATCCAGGGTAAAGGATGTTGTTTTGGCAAAACGGTAATTTATCTTGTGACATGTCCTTTTCTGACAAGACTTAAAGCAATTAAAAGAAATTCTTTTTATAGGCTTTATGGTCCTCTGAAAAGAGATCATCTACATACTTATAACTATAAACCACAAGAGGAGTTAGATAAAACTTTCAAGTCTTAATTGAGAATCTGGGAAAAAATAGAGGGGGTTTTGGTGAGCCCCCAATACCCGGCAATTATTTTGTTTTCCTCTCCAGGGGGAGAGATAAAGGTACTGACTGTGCTGGTCTAGAGGCACGAGGTAAAAGGTAGATCAGAGATCTACCGCCGTGCAGCAAGTGGCTTTATTTGGAATTGATGATAAGATGGTGTTTGGGTTAGATACCACTGGGAAGCAAGGCATAATAATTTTGTTGATTGCCCTGGGGTCTTGAACAAATCAATATCTCCTCTTACTTGGTTCCTTATTTGGCATATTACAAAGGCTAGTGTAGGAAATGAAGAGGCCTTTGGATGTAATAAGACTTCTATCCGTAGACGTGAGACCTTCCTTTGCTTC
Source organism: Catagonus wagneri (assembly GCA_004024745.2). Classification (NCBI taxonomy): domain Eukaryota; kingdom Metazoa; phylum Chordata; class Mammalia; order Artiodactyla; family Tayassuidae; genus Catagonus; species Catagonus wagneri. The sequence continues at coordinate 6,343,666 of PVHT020000093.1, read as the reverse complement.
TGGTTTCCAGGGATATTGGGGAAGTTTGGCTAACTCTTTGGTTGGATCTAGATGAACTTTCATAGGTTCTCCTCCAGTGATTTTTTTTCCTACGTCAGTGTAAATTTTAGCTCATAATGTCTGGTACCAGATTGTGAAGAGCAGAATGATAGACCCCCAAAGGTGGGCACATCCTAATCTCTGGCACCTGTGAATAGATTAGGGTCTATGACAAGGGAAATTACATTTGCAGGTGTAATTAAGATCGCTAATCATCTGGCCTTGAGTGGGAGGGTAGCTAAGATTATCCAGGTGAGCCCAAAGTAATCAGGGGAGTCTCTATAAGCAGAAGAAAAAGCTCAAGATTTGGAGATGCTGCACTGGTCATTTTGAAGGTGGAGGAAGAGACCATTAGCCAAGAAACATAGGTGGCCTCTAAAAGCTGGAAAATGAAAGGCAACGGATTCTCCACTGGAGCTCCTGGAAGAAATGCAGCTTTGCTAGTACCTTAATTTTAGTCCCATAAGACCCATTTTGGATTTTTGACCTCTAGAACTCTAAACACAAATATTGTGTGTGTGTGTGTGTGTGTGTTAGGTACGTATATATGTTACAGAAGAAATTGGGCATTGAAATAATCCATATGTCAAGACCTTTATCTGGGATATGCTTCAAATATAATGGAGGAGCAAAGATATATCTCTCTCTATATATCAAATATATATATGTGTGTGTGTATATATATATATATATATATGTGTGTGTGTGTGTGTGTGTGTGCACATATCAGGGACAGCTTGACTATGGATAGAAGAGTTCTCTGGAACCTCAAGAAATAGTTCCTCTGGTTTGCCTTTAATATTGCAATTTCGTTTTCAAAGTAAGTCTCTCCTAAGTAAACTTGGAGGAGAGTAGGATCACAGGGCAGGAAAAAATGTTTTTCATTCAAGAGCCCAAGGGTTTCAGTTAAAGACTGAAAGGGAAAGCCTGTGTGTTATTTGAAATACCTACCACCTGGGTTTATTATGTTTACTCCGTGGAAGAGGTTGAGCCAAGGTGGTGGGCATTATTGAAGAAAGAGTAGCTCCTGGATCTGCCAGGAGGCTGGCTACTTGTATTTACAGTTAATTCATCTTGAGTGTTTAAAGGTAAGGCAGGATATTCAGTACTTTTTCCTTCCTCAGAGCATCCTTACTTCTCTGAATTTGCAAAACTTTTTTCTTTAACTTGGCCTTTCTTTTGTAAGGTGGGACCGTTTTTTTCCCAGCGTCCTTTTCTCTTTGGTGGCTTACAGTACTTTTAAGTGTGATTACTAGCAGGTGGTCAGTCAAAAAGCAAGGCTACTTACCTGTTGGATCTGCAGGGCCGTAAGTTTATTTTGGCTCCTATCTCATTTTTGTTATAAATCCTTTCAAAGTGTTATAATTCCAGTAAAATGGTATTTTTAATTTATGTTTATAAATTGGTTCTCCAATTGCAGGTGTAATTCCATTGGCAAAAAAGGTATCAGCAATAGTTCCATCTAATTTTAACTCCCAAATGTTGCTGAAGATATTTTCTAGTCTATTCTGTAAAAGTCCTAAACTTTCATCTTTTCTCTGTTTGCATGATTGAGTTATGGTCCAATCAATTTTTATTGGAAGTGTTCAGCTATGGCTTTTATGAGACTTTGTCCTACTTTTTTGTCCTTTTTTGACTTCCAAGTTTATTGTGGAAAGAGAAAGCCGGTCAGTCCAATCAGCTATTGCCTTTTAGGATTTCGCATCTGAGGTATTCCAACCAGCATGCATTGGAGTTGATAGGGGTCAAGTATCCGTGGTTAATGTGTATTCAGAATCACTCAATTCTTCCAAGAATAATTGCTCGACTTGTCTAGGTTTAGGGACATCTTTAATTATTGGTTGTACTTCAGTTCAAATCTGAGGTATCAATTCTAGCGTTGCCTGCATACCTGGCTGTGGAAAGGATAGATCTTTAGAGGCAACTAGCAATTGGGACATAAGGAGAAGCACTGGGAAAGCAGAGGGGATCTTGACAAGGGGAAGAGGATGGAGGAGATGACCAAGGAGTGGAAGAAATGGGGCCAGGGAACCTTGGACACAGGGAGGCAGTAGAAGACAGGCAAGGGATGGACTTACAGCAAAACGAGTCTTGTTTTTGCGTAAGTCTGTCAAATTTCTCATTAGCCTTGGCCTAGGATTCTTTTAATGAAATTCTGGATCAGAATTTCATTTGAAGGCTTCTGCATACCCATGAAGAAAGGCTGCCCACTGGGCCTGAGAATTTTTTTCCTGTTTTCACGAAGTCACTTGTGAAATGAAGTTTTGTTCAAGTCAAATGTTCCCTAGAGTGGCCTCTGAAGGCTTGAATCATCCTCAGTGAAGTGACGCCATTTGGAGAGAGATGCTCAAGGATTAGGGCTGTCCCGAGAGTACCTAAGGGAAGCAGGAGTTTTTCTTGGAGGAGAGGATTTAGATTTGGTGATCCCATGAGGCCTGACATTGGTTTGCCAAAGGTGACATTTGTATACTTCACACACCCAACTCCTAGCTCATTGGCTGCCTATAAAAACAGACCTGAGAGTCTGTGCCTTCTGGCAGGCAGGAAACTGAAGAGCATTCTCTCTCTGGATCAAAGCCAAACTCTCAGGACAAAAAGCTAAAACAGAAGCAAGACCTCATTCATTTTTATCAGGCCACTCACAGCAAAGTTTGTCCAAATAGAAGTGGGTCTGGTGAAACTCTGCAGACTCACTGGTCTGTGACGCTGGCTTGGACAGCAGGCTTACAGGGCCTATGCCTGTGTTCTGCCCTGTGATTCTCCTCCAAAGTGTTGTTAGGTTGTTAAGTGTTGTTGTGATGTACAACACTTTTAGACAGTACAGCGCCAGCAGAAGCACAAAAGAAAGCGAAAAGGGATGAAAAGCAATTGCCTGCTGAGGATGTCAAACGAATGAGAACTGGTAATAAAACTTGGTACCAAACACAAGAAACAGCTAAGGAACTCAATGAGAGAGAGCAGAGCCCAGCTGGTAGTGATTTACCACAGCTGTATGGGCTCAATAAGCCAGAGGCAGCAAGACACAAAGGCTAGATATCCATGGGCACCACCCCTGATTGAAGCCTGGGGTCAGCAGCCACAGGTAGTGTGGACCATACCTCGGTAGAATATCCGGGAATACTGCAGAAACGACAAAGACTACCCAAATGAGAATAAACAGAGGCGTTTGTTCAGAGCTTGCTCTAGCAAGGGAGTCAGCTATAATCACTTGAGGCTCAAAGTTGACCAGGGGAGTGCAAGAGCTTTATACTCAAAAAAAAAAAAAAAAAAAAAAAAGGACCATTTTAGGTTTGCTGATTGGATATCATTGGCATGGAGAAACTGAAAATAGACTAACTAGAGGTGGGACGTCTTAGGTGATTGGTTTGGGGTGCAGTTTCTCTGACTGGTCCTGAGTGGGAAGCAAAATAGGAACAGAAAATAGGAAAGTAGCAGTCATTGGCTTGGTCAAGTTTTGACCTTTCTGGTCCAGTTCCTACAGAGGTTGTGGTTTGGCTTTCCAGGCTGGTGACTGCAGGGGTTGTGGGTCCGAGTCCTGTTGTCATTGACGTTCTGGCCATTGTCTGTGTACTCAGGCTCTCAGATGGAAGGAGAATATCATAATAAGTTAATGTAGATTATCACGTGGCGAGGGGACCACAGTCTGGGCGAAAAATTCACTCCTGCCTTTTATTGATTAACTTATTGATTGATTGAGGGAGATGGGAGGCGTTCCTTGTCAAATACTTTCTAGCAGTGCAGAATAGCTGGTTAAGATTCTAAAGATCTACAAATTGTTAATAAGCCTTGGCATAGATAGTATAGATCCTGATGGAAACCTGATTCAGTCCACTCTGTCTCTTCTCCCTTGTTGTAAACACGTAAGGGCATTTCAGCTATCATATCTAAGTTGCTGTAATGCAGCCTTAAAAAGAGGGTCACTATTTCAGGCTGAAAAGTTTTTTGCCTGTAAAAGAACAGCACCCTCACAATGAGGATAAAATGCTGGTGTCTTTGTTGAATGGATCGTGAAATGGAATTACAGTTAAATTTCCTTTAAAGCTGCTACTGGTAGATAAAGGGGGAGGGGAAGGTTCTGAGATCAATAGGCTAATGACATAACGTTTACTCTAACTGGCTAACTAACCTGGCCAATTCTGGCAGGAGAATGTGCTGAGGAAAGAGACGATGAAGTGGAATAGAGGTAGAGGGGATTTGTAGAAAATAAAATGCTTGTGTTCAGTCATCTCAGTACATCCCTGTCATGTTGGAATATGTTTAGAAAGAAAAACTAAAAGAAGAAATGACCCTGCTAAGTAAGAATTTTGTTAAAGTTTTAAAAGTGGAAGGGGAAAACATTCACTTGTCAGACAGCTGCAAGAAAAGCCTTAGAGCTGGTAAACCAGGCCAATGGAAAACAACTTTGATAAGAGCGCAATTACACAGAGTACAGACGGAGGGGAAGTTAGAGATTGAAATCGGCTGTAAAAGGGAGAGTGAGCCCCGTTGCTAATGTGGCAGCCTTGTCCTGCATCCTTTGTGATTAGGATAGGAAACTAAGGTGGGTCAGCCATTTTTCATCTGAACTTTCAAACAGAGGAAGAGCCATTTCAGTCAAGAACTTATCGCAAGTAATGATAGTAGAGCATTAAGAGGGCTCCTATGCTTCAGGCACAATGCTTTAAATTGAGCACCTGACACACATATTCTCTCATTTAATCCTATAAGTCAGGAATATTAACACTATTTTACAGATGAGGATACTGAGGTTTAATAAGATTAAATCATCTGCCCAAGTAAATGGTGAACAATTTAAACCCATGGCTCTTTGATCCCAGAGCCATAGTTCTTAACTGTAGTGGGCATCATCCTTACTTTGGAATAATTAAGGACATCAGTTTACTTGGTTAATAGTTGGTGGCAGGGGGAGGTGCAAAGAATGATGCTTAAATCTCTATAACTAGAACACGAAGGGCTGGAATAAAGGCAACAAAGGCTGTGTTTTAGAATGTAGAATAATGTAAATTCTGGTCATGAAATTTACCAAAAAAATTGATAGTAATGTATTGGGTAATGGAGAGACTTCCAAAAATCCCTGTAGTTTTTGATTTTCAAATACAAAGTTAAAAAAAAACCTCACTTATAATCTTTCTATAATACTTATACACATTGATTTATAAAGGTTTCTACTTTTCTGTAAGTTCTGGAATCTTCACAAATAGTTTTTTGTGTTTAGAAAGAATTGAACAAGACACTTTGGGTATCTATGGGGTGTCTACCTACCTACAGTTTGTGGCTGGTAGGCTGGTGTGCTCTGTTGACCAATGTTGCCATCTGCTGGTAGTTTCTTCAAACTGCAGGCACAAGGTTCCAAGGTCCTTACTGGTTAGTAGGCACCTTGAGGATGGCATCCTACAGGGAAATGAATCGTGACATTCCCCCAAATTCACAATGAAAAGCCAAAATATTTTTGGGTCCCAGGAGAACTACCAATTTATTCAAAGAGAATTTTTATTTTGTAGTAGGGAACTGACCATTCAAAAACCTTTCCCTTTGACATGCCACTATAAAAATCTGCCTGGATCTCTCTTTCAAGGTCAGTAAATCCTGGCAAGAACTACCTGGAAATTTATGTCCCTATACCAAATTTATGTTCCCCAGTTGGTAAGTGTAATTTACCTGGTGGTTCAATTACATTAATAAGCTCTGTTCTTCTTTGAAGTGTGTAATTACTGTCACCATTCCCTGCACATTTTGACCTAAGGATTTTTGTTTTTTTGTTTTTTGTTTTTTTTTGGAATATGGAAGTTCCCAGGCTAGGGGTCAAATCAGAGCTGCATCTCCCGGTCAATGCCAGAGTTTTTTTTTTTTTTTTTTTGGAATATGGACGTTCCCAGGCTAGGGGTCAAATCAGAGCTGCATCTCCCGGTCAATGCCAGAGCTACAGCAATGCAGGATCCAAGCTGCATCTGCAACCTACAAAAGGCTCGTGGCAAAGTCAGATCCCTAACCCATTGCCAGGGATCTAACCCACCAGCGTTCTAGCCTACATCCTGATGGATACTAGTTGGATTCAATCTTTGAGCCACAACTGGAACCCCCAAAGTTTTTCTTTCTTAATAAAAAATTAACGTTAGGATTTTATCCTGGTTTGCAGTGTGGTTTTATGCTACAGCTTTTGAGGAAAATGGGCCATGTTTCAGAGGAGCAGTAGTTGAGGGGGTTAGGATAGGAGCTCTGAAGAGACAGCAGGCCAGATGATGAGCTGTGGCATAGAAGTCACAGGGGGTGGCATGGGGTGGGGAGAAGGCTCACTCAAAAGTTCTTAGAATATAGCGGGGAAAACTCAGAGCTATCATGGTCCTTTGAAATCTTGCATAAATAAGTATATCGGTGCGTATTGCCGACATTAGCCAAACAAGGCAATAAGAAACTCGCACTTGCTAGAAGCCCATTATAACACATGTTGGCCTTTAACTGTCAGTATTTCCACAAACAGTTGAGAAAGTGGAACAAGCCATGGAATGTAGGTCAGAGCAAAGGAGACAATACCACTGCTGCCTGTCTTCCCTCTGTAACTAGTTTCTCTGAAAGGGTGGGCCTCTCTACTGAACTAGAAGAGAGGGAGCCTCTTCTGAATATCTTGTATGCTGGCTCCTGCTCTTTCCTCATCCTCAAATTGTAAATTTTTATTTTATTTATTTTTATTTTTTTTTCTTTTTAGGATAGCACCTGTGGTGTATGGAAGTTTCTAGGCTAGGGGCTGAATCGGAGCTGTAGCTGCTGGCCTACACCACAGCCACAGCAATGCCAGATCCAAACCACATCTGCGACCTACTCCTCAGCTCCCGGCAATGCTGGATCCTTAACTCATTCAGTGAGGCCAGGGATTGAAACTGCATCCTCATGGATACAAGTCAGATTCGTTTCCACTAAGCCACGACAGGAACTCCTATGCTTATTTATTTTAAATTGTAACCAATATGTAGTATAATAACCAACACATAGGTATTATAGAAGATTATATAACACAGATAAGAAAATCTTAATTCACAGTATTATAAATGGACTATACTTCATAAAATCTTAAAAAAGAAAAAAATTTAATAACCCATGAAATACCACCTAGATATTAAGGCTGAATATTTTGGTGTCCTAAGCAAATACATGCATATCATTCTATCATTCTTTTCATTTTACACAAAGTACATTGTGAGGAAAAAATACAAGGTAGTAATCTGCTATTTTGCTAGTAGTGGTATATCAGAACCTTAAATAATTATAGATTTAGATGACAAATGTTTGTGATCACAAAGTATTTCATTATACATATGTCCGACATTGCTGGTTTCTTTAATATGCAACAGCTTTACATCTAATTAAAACTTATTTCTGTTAAGTGGCATTGATGTGTGAAACATGTAGACATTTTTAAAGTTTTTAAAAAATTGGCAATTTGTTTTCTAGAAAATGTGAATCAACTTATGCTTTCATTAGCAGTGTGGGGTATTACTAGGTGGATAATATAGTGTTATAGTGTTGCTTTGATTTTCTCTGTCTGACACAAATGAAGTTGACATTTCTTATTTCAGACATTTCCCTTTTTTTTTCTTTTCTGATTTGTCTCAGTTTTCCAATATAATGTTTTATCTTTTGTTCATCATATATTAAAAATACTTCAGAGGCTTATTTGCCTTTTAGTATTGCTGATAAAATAGGCCCTCTTTTGCACTTCACAAGATTTGTATTTTTATTCAGTTAAGTATAATCAATCATTCTTTTAAAAATTTCTCATTTGGTATCATGCTTTAAAACATTCTTGCTCATGTCAAGGCACATTTGCCCTCTATTTTCTTTTAAACAGTTATTTTTTGACATTAAAATTGTTAATTCACCTAGAATTTATTTTGATTTACATTTAAGAGAAGGACTTAACACCTTTTCTTCCTGTCATTGGCTGAGATACCACTTAAATGATCCCAGGGAAGCTTCATGCGCTTCAAGCATTGACTGTACTCTGGTGGCAGATTTGGGATGATGTGAACGGCCAGCTCAGAGGCCAGTTAAAGAAACAAATTGTCGTGTAGTGAGAGAGACAGAAGAAGTAACTCAGTATTTCATGGTCCTCATTTCTCTGTCATTAAATATAAGGAAAATTACTGTTGGTGAACTGGGGCATAGCTACATTACACTTATAAATATTTAAATAAGAAGAGCAAGAAGAAAATCTACTGAAGGCAGTGATTTCATAGCAAAGGAGTCAGAAGGAAGCCTGCCTGATGTGCAGGTGGGGAACTTCTACGGGGAACCTAGAATGCATTAGGAAGGACACTTTGATGAATGACAGAGGCTGGTCTCCTTCCTGGGTCTGTACAAAGCAGTGCATTAGGATATGATGAGATTTGTAGGGCTTATGGTTTTCAAGTTACCACAAAGTAATTTGGTAAGGTAGACTATTTTCAGCAGCATTAGTCATCATTGTCATCATGACCATCATCTGCAGGAAAAAAAAAAAAAACAGTTTGAAAGTTAGAGCTCATATTTGAAGATGATCATGGCATTGAACTTGGAAAAAGGGTATGTCTGCTTTCTGATTTTGTAGTTGAGATGATTTCTAGTTCCAGGTGTGTCTTTTGAAGAGATGGTTGGGCTCATCTCTTCCTTTCCCTGGCTTCTATCTGCTTGAGTTGGGAACAGGGAGTTGACTGTATTCTGCAACTTTGGGCTGGTTAGCCCCATATTGAGGTCTGTCTCACTCAGGTTATTAACTATCAAGGAACTATGTAAACCAAGCTTTATAGAGCAGGTTGGATAGATGAGGAGGCACAGCCAAGGTACTAGTAATAATTATAACAACAGTAGCTGCATTTATGGAACATCTAGTGCATGCCAGACCACATTCCTGGCATGTGGAATATTCCTGTTATTAGTAGCTGAGTCTCCCAGTTGGGAGATCTGCCTCCTTCATCCCAGGAAAGGAAGAAGAGATGAAGGTGCTACCTTTGGATGAATTTCCCAAGTACAAAGAGGGCTCATTGATACTTTATCCCTCCTGTGTTCTTAAATGCCAAGCTAGGAATCAAAGAGGTAATTTTAAGTTGGCTTGGTTAACCCTCCTGCATAGGTAAATTTATAACTATGTTACTGTTAAATGTCTTTTGGATGATTCCTGCTCGTCTCTTTACCCTTATATCCATCCTACTCACCTTCACTGGGTTAACATTCCTCAACAGCCTGGTATTTGCTATCCTCTTATTTGTCTCACTTGGGATGTTTGTCAAACATGGAGATTCCTGAGCTCGCCTTTAGCTTTAGGGCCCCAGGTGAGTCAGTTGAATACTGGAGCAGTGTATCTCTGCCATTGATGTATAAGATCATGTGCAGATCCAAGTGTGGATTCAGACTCAAGGGGTCTGAGGGGGTCCTGAAGCTGCATTTCTCTGAGCTTCCATAGGGCGTTGCTGCTGCCGACCCACAGATCACACTCTGGGTAGCAAAGGGCTAGAGTGTCTAAACTGGTTATTCTAGCATTTTAGTCCTTCTGTATATTTGACCTCTCTTCAGCTCTCCAAAGGACTCCTCTGGCTCCCTCCCAAGCACTTCTGATGCAGTCGCACAAGTTTCTGGAATATTCTCTGATAGGGCCTCATAGATTGAACTTTTGCTCTAGGTTACCGCTACTGCTATTCTTTCTCATTCCCATTTGCCAAAAACAGATCTTTCTTGGAGGACCTTCCCAGGGAAGGTTGTGGGTAAGGCTCTTCCCAACAGCCCTACTCCTCTAACATCCCCAGACCATCTGAATGCCAGTCATCTCCCCTTGGCATTGCATTGGGGCAGCAAGCCCTTCATTCTCACCCTCGGATTTAAAGATATAGGAGGAGTTCTGTTAATTAAACTAGTCCTGCTTTATTTCTCACTTGCTGTCAGACAGAAGCCAAGGAGCCGAGGCTGTGCTGGCACAGACCTATTTCAGAAGCCAAAGCTGTCTTTCCTATCCCTGCCAAAGCACAGAATACCTGTCCCGGTGCTTACCTTTGACTTGAGCAGATCATTCAAATTAATCCTAGGAGTGGGTGGGAGGGGAGCCTACTGAAGTGACCCCACCCCTATGAAATGGGCATAACCACATCTGCCCCTCTCCTCAGAGTAGAGGAAAATGTTCATACTTTTACTCAGTTTTCCTTGGCCTTACACTTCTAGACTGACTTACGTGGATCTGTATTTTCCCCGTGGGAACTTTCCTGGATGTCTTTGTACCATATTGGTAGGAGGCAAGCGCCAAAACCTTTCCCCTTAATCCTTAGTTATATACTTTCAATCTGTCCTTGGGTCTATGACGGTGATGAACACTACACAGCGGGATGAAATACTCTAAAATATGGATCCCTGTATAACGCATGGCAAGGGGAACACAGTTTACTTGGCACTATGTAAATCTGGAAAGAAATTTTGAGAAACTCTTTGATGCAGAACTTGAGTGTCATAACGTCACCTGGTCCTTCTCACAGAGCTGTTTTCTTCCCTTTTTTTTTTTTCATTTTTGGTTGCTTCATGGAGCATGGAGTTCCTGGGCCAGGGATTAGATCCAAGCCGCAGTTGTGACCAGAGCTGCAGCTGCAACAACGCCAGATCGTTAACCCACTGTGCCGGGCCAGGGGACTGAATCTGTTTCTCAGTGCTACCAATATGCTGCCAATCCCTTTGTATCACTGTGGGAACTGCCAGAGTTGTTTTCTTTTTGCACTTTTTCTGGAGGTGTAAATGTATCTTCAAAGAAGAAGATCCTGAATCTCTTTCAGGTGCTATATTGGTGGTTACTGTACTTCCATGCATTAAATAAACTTGCCCAATATTGATCTCCATATTCCTACTTTATTTTTGAAACTAAGTTTTATTGGAATATAGTTGACTTAGAATGTTTTGTTAGCTTCAGGTGTACAGCAAAGTAAATCAGTTACACATATACATATATCTATTCTTTTTCAGATTCTTTTCCCATATAATGGTTTTTATACAGTATAGCACACGGCAGTCTACTCCATAGTCTGACTTTTAATGTGGGCACATAAATGTATCTTTTAGATAGGATCAGGCTTAAGCCAGACAGAAGTTTACATTGGTACTTAAGGGAGAAAAGAAGGAGCCGTAGATTTGGAGTGCCTTTGTTGTTTTACACTATTTTAGTGCTTGTTATGGAATTTGGAATAATATTTCATGTTCTAGGAGTAGTTTTTATCCAGTGATGAGAACTTCTGTTTTTCAGCACTTTCCCGCTAAATATTTTAAGGTCAAAAATCATGAATAAACCCATGCTTGATAGACTGAAAGGTTTTAACTTCAGAGAGTTGTCAGTTGGCTTCAAACTGGAGCAGACTTTCAGTTCTCTTACTTGCAAGTTATTGATAAATTTGCACACCACTGGCTGCAGACTAATGAATATATTCATGGACCATGGAGCATGGCTTGGTATTTAGAGGAAGCCAAAATGAGACTTTAAAACAAAATAAATTGAGTTGGAAGTGTTATTTATAATCGAATATTTTAAATAAATAAGAATATGTGTCATTGTATTTTTGATTCCAGATTATGTGTAAAAAATGCAAATAATAAATGACAAACAAATGCTATTCTTAGGCCATTCAGTTTAAGCCATTTTTTACTAATGCTAATCACAACACAGATGAAGTATTTATAAAAATTAAGAGGTTTAGTGTGGTAACTCTGATTAAATCATAACCTTTATACTGACAGAAAAGCTAGGGAAATTATAAATTGTGAATATTTCAGGGATTAATGATCTACAGTTTTGATAATAACTCATAGTGGGGAGTAGGAAACCTCTAGATTTAATGACCGTTTCTATAGAGTGCAGTTTGAAATTTTTCTTTTCAATAAACAGGTTCAACTTTTTAAATGTCCAATTTAATTCTCCCACTCAAGGGGAAAGCACAGAGCACTTCCTTTTCTGAAGGCAGTTCTTAAAGAGAAGCAAGATGGTGAGCTTAGAGTAAGACTGAGTCTATAGTTGATCTGAACCCCAACTATTTATTAGTCGATGAATTTTATTACATTTATAGTTGTACAATGATCATCACAACCGAATTTTATAGTACTTCCATCCCAAACCCCCAGTGCATGCCTCCACCCCCCAACCTGTCTCATTTGGAAAACAGTTTTTCAAAGTCTATGAGTCAGTATCTGTTCTGCAAAGAAGTTCTTTGTGTCCTTTTTTAGAGTCCACATGTAAGTGATAGCATATGATGCTGGTGTCTCACTGTCTGACTGACTTCTCTTCGCATGATAATTTCTAGGTCCATCCATGTTTCTGCAAATGCCGTTATCTCTTTCCTTTTAATGGCTGAGTAATAGTCTGTTGTGTATATGTACTGCATCTTCTTTATCCACTCCTCTGTCAATGGATATTTAGGTTGTTTCCAAGTTCCATGAACTTGGATATTGTATATAGTACTGCAATGAACACTGGAGTACGTGTATCTTTTTGAGTCATGATTTTCTCTGGATAGAGGCCCAGGAGTGGGCTTGCTGGATCAAATGGTAATTCTATTTTTAGTGTCCTGTGGAATCTCCATACTGTTTTCCACAGTGGTTGCACCAATTTGCATTCCCACCAGCGGTGTAATAGGGATCCTTTTTCTCCACACCCTCTCCAGCGCTTATTGTTTGTAGACTTTTTGATGATGGCCATTCTGGCCGGTGTAAGAGGGTACCTCATAGTGGTTTTGATTTGCATTTCTCTAATAATTGGTGATGTTGACCATCTTTTCATGTGTTTTTTGGCCATCTGTATGTCTTCTTTGAAGAACTGTCCGTTTAGATCTTCGACCCATTTTTGGATGGGGTGGTTTGTGTTTTTGGTATTAAGCTGCAGAGGGTGTTTATAAATTTTGGAGATTAATCGCTTTCAGTTGCTTCATTTGCAAATATTTTCTCCCTTTTGTGGGTTGTCTTTTCATTTTGTTTAGGTGGTTTCTTTTGCTGTGCAGAAACTTTTAAGTTTAATTAAGTCCCATTTGTTTATTTTTGTTTTTATTGTCATTGTTCTAGGAGGTGGATCTGAGAAGATGTTACTGTGGTTTATGTCGGAGAGTGTATGGCCTGTGTTTTCCTCTAAGAGTTTTATAGTATCTGGTCTTATATTTAGGTCTTTAATCCATTTCGAGTTTATTTTTGTGTATGGCCAGCTATTTCTTGGAATAATGAATTGAATACTTATATCCTGATAATGGATATAATGTCTATGATAGGTGAGTTACTCTTTTTGAAGAGTAGTTTCAAAGGAGAACCTTGGTAACCTGAGTCTGCGTCATCCATTGGTAACTTGAGTCTACGTCATCCATTGACAGATATCAGTGGGCAAATGCTGTCCCAGATGCCAAAAGGAAAAATTCCCATGCCGTGAACCCCAAATGAGGTGGCATCTTACACACAGCTTATTTTTAACTTAAAGGAATTTGGTGTGTCAACACTAGGTCAACAGATTCCAGTTCTCCAGCTTGTTGTAATTATTCAAGGGAAACACTTTCCAAGAGCTTTGCCGAATGATCATCTTAAATACTACCATCCTAAATGCCACCAAATCCTGTGAGACGTGTAGGTCAGTGTGATGACTGGCTTGCCCAGGGTATCGTTATCATTGCAGACCCAGCTCAGTGAAGGTCATTTCAATCATCTGATGGTCATTTATGTTTCCTTCTTTGATAAACACATTTTGAAGATGTAGATTGATTATTACCAAACTGGGAGCTATACTAATAGATACCAAAATAACTTTATTTATTTATTTTTGTCTTTTTAGGGCCACACCCACCGCATATGGAAATTCCCAGGCTAGGGGCTGAATTGGATCTGCAGCTGCTGGACTGTGTCACAGAAATAGCAATACAGGATTCGAGCTGCATCTGTGACCCACACCTAGCTCACGGCAATGCCAGATCCTTAATTCACTGAGCAAGGCCAGGTATTGAATCTGTATCCTCATGGATACCAGTCATGTTCATTGCCACTAGAGCCACAATGGGAACTCCAGTCGAAATAACTTTGAAAATTCCATTTTGAGGTGATGGCTGATAGTGTTTCCTGGACATATACCTTCTTAGGACATTTTCATGGAATTTGATATGTGGAAAACTTTTCAGAGATAAATTTGAGAAGACAAGCTTAAAATTGGCACGTACCTTTCATGGATTGATTGATTTCTTTTTTTTTTGGTGCTCTTTCTTTGGTCTACAATGGTACATTCTTCCTAAAATTTATCAGCTCCTGAAATCATTTATCCAGTTAGAATTCAGTTTCGTGTAAATTTCAGTCTTTAAAATCTTGATTCATTCATGTTGGGAAAAGTTGCAAACTGAAATTTTTTAAAAGAGAATGTTATTAGTTTAATGGTAATATATTCATCATTTTAACATAAAGTATTGTTATTTATAGACCAGGTTGATGTTTTAAATTTCTGGTGATTGTAATGAGAGATCTCTATGGAAATTTTAGGGTTGTTATTTATCAATCTTACTTTATTATTTCCACTTCACCAGCTACATTAACACATATTCAATAACCTAATCCTCTCCCTCACTGTGTAAACCTATGGATGACTTTGCATCTGTGTTTGTTCCATCTGGATCCTCATTTAGCCAATGGGGTAATGTCTAAAGTCTCCCAAAATTTTTTTCTGAGGGGTAAATGACATTGATTTTCAGCTGCTTTCTAAACAGCAAGGTAGTGGATATCATTGAGAGAGGTGGCTATTATTTAGGACTTTTCTCTGCTGAGAATCCTGGAGGTCTAGAGAGTTTTTGACTGTGAAAGCCAATTTACTCATTAGGAAAGAACTTAACTCACCATAGAAACCAATATTTTGGAGGCCACCTTTTTATTTAGTATTTTTAAGAGGATATTTCCTTTTAAAAAGATAGATTTTTAAATATATAAAACCTAAGCCTTTCCTTTTATTTATATACCTAATTGAAAATTAGTCAACTCCTATGAAATTTTTTGGCAAACAAATAAGCATATATGAAATGTGCAAGGTGGGACAGATAATTTATTTGCCTGCTTTTAAGCTGGATGATCTCAATTCTTCTAATGCCTGAGTGTTTCTGTAGAGTTTACATTCCAATATCTTTAGAGCCTTGGTTTAGAATTAGTTGTTTTCAACCTCAACTACCCAATTAATTCAAAGAAGGAGGGTTTTAAAAAATCTTGTGCTGGTGTTCCATAACTCATTGTCAGATTTAATAAACGAAAATATAGGTTGCCAAATTAATTTTAAATTTCAGATAACAAATAATTCTTTATAAGTTGGTTAAACGGTGTGTCTTGAGTTTTATTTGGCAACCTTACCTATAGTATGTGTGTGTGTATACTTTTGTGACTCATTTATTTTGTAACTAAAAATTTGTACCTTTTAATCTCTATCACCTATTTCTCTCCTCTTCCCACATGTCTCTCCTCTGACAACCACCTACATGTATTCTGTATTTGTGACTGTTTCTTTTTAGTTACGTGGGTTCATTTTTTGTTTGTTTTTTAGATTCCACATATAATTGAAATTATCACTGTATTTATTTTTCTTTGACTTATTTCATTTAGCATAATATATTCTAGGTCCATCCATGTTGTCACAAACGGCAATATTTCATTCTTTTTATGGCTGAATAATATTCCACTGTGTGTGTGTGTGTGTGTGTGTCCGTGTGTCCGCGTGTGCACACACACCGCATCTTCTTTATCCATTCATCTGTTGATGGGCACTTAGGGTACTTCCATATCTTGGCGATTGTAAATAATGCTGCATTGAACATACAGGTACATTTATATTTTCAAATTAGTGTGTTAGTTTTCTTCAGATAAATACCCAGGAGTGGAATTGCTGAATCATGTGGTAGTTTTATTTTTAATTTCTTGAAGACCCTTCACACTATTTTCCATAATGGCTGTACTAATTTACATTCCCACCAATAATGCATGAGAGTTCCCTTTTCTCCACATCTTCACCAACACTTGTTATTTCTTGTCTTTTTGAGGATAGCCATTCTAACAGGTGTGAGGTGATATGTCACTGTGGTTTTGGTTTGCTCTTCCCTGATGGTAAGTGAGGTTGAGCATCATTTCATGTGCCTGTTGGCTATCTCTATGTCTTCCTTGGAAAAATGTCTATTCAGGTCCTCTGCCAATTTTTAATTGGATTGTTTGTTGTTTGTTTTATTTGGCCTGAGCTGAGTTCTGGCCATTGCTGTTTTCATATTTTCCCCACGGGAATATAATGTGCAGTGACTTGGGCATGATTGGCTGAGATTAATAGTGTCTGACAAATGGTAGTGGATACAGGACTCAACAGTGGGGTTTATGAAAATGCATCTTCTCAATTCCCTTCCAGTATAATTCACTTGGGTGGAGTTGAACACCCTAAACAAATATCCTAGTGAATTCTATTGCAGTTGGTTTGTGGACCACACATTGTGCCCTAAATCTGTTTTAGGGCATATTACCAAGCACTGGTGTTCCCCTTTCTTTAAAAAAATTTAATGTTATGCTTTTACATTATTTGAAAAAAAAATCTCGGAATAATAAAATCACAGGATATAGCATAACACACTGTTGTATATTAGAATATTGTAAATTAGAATAAGGGATATGGATTTATTTTCATATATTAGAATGAGGGATATGGATTAGAATGGTGTTTTCCAGAAGAAAAACAAAAATCAATGCGAATTGTGTTCTGTTGTTGAGTATCATTTCTTATGTAACAAATTAAAGACGTTTGTCTTCTGAATTGGAAAGCAGGTCTTGGTGATGACAGTTTTTGAACTTTAAGGACCCTCCTTAACTGAAGGACTCCGAGAGTGACCTTAGGAGGCATTAAACGTGGGGAATTGACACTAGCGATCTGGAATTTGTTGTAAACTCATGCTGAACAAAGCATCTGTGAGAAATCACTCTACAAGGTTAATAGATTTTTTTAAAGATTATATACAAGGAAAAATAGTGTAGATCATTAACACTATCAGTTCCAAGGGCTGGTTTTTTTTTTCCCTTGTTTCTTATGTGGTTTCAGTAATAAAGAGAGCAAAAGACATTCTTATTTTAGTCTCTTTTTTGGTGATTTCTGAGTTCCAAATCGATATTTTTTCCCCCAAGACTTAAAAGAAAACCCAGGAAAGTAAATACTATGCTTTATTTGCAAAGGCCATTTAAAATTGATGGGAATCCATACTGCTATTAGTGATCCAAAGTAATTTTTTATGGGTGTGATTTTTCTTGTAATCTATGAATGCATTATTGATTAATTACAAAGCCCATTTTACATTAGCGAACAGTCCCATATGGGCTTATTGACCCCCAATCCCTTTCCGTGGTTCTTTTAGGTGGTATGGCCTGTGTAGGCTGACTTCTTTTGTCCCAGATTTTCTCCAAATGTGGATGCATCTTTGGCAATATTTTCTAAGTTTCTCTACTTAGAACTATTTCAGCAAAATAGAACTATTTCAGCAAAACTGAACAATTCCTATCTGTTTTTTGTTACAAACATTTACTAGCTAATCTTTTGGATCAACCTGTCTATAGGTTTGTGGGATTCTTACTCTGTAGATTAAAAGGCCGCTATTATTCTGAGAAGAACTGCAATGGCTTTCAAGTCCTAGTTGTGTTAGCTTTGACTTTGAATCTGTAAGCTTTGTCACTGGTACTAGTAAGCCAGTTTTTCAGGGGTTGCAGTGACCTCAGATACATTTTTGTTGTTAATCACCTTACGTATAGGAAGTTTAGTTTGGTCGTTCAACATTTTTTAAAATATTTTTTTAATTGACATATAGTTCATTGACAATGTGTTAGTTTCAAGTGTACAGCAAAGTGATTCAGTGATATCTATCTATATATATGCTTCTTCAGATTCTTTTCTGTTATAGGTTATTATAAGACATTGAGTATAGATCCCTGTGCTATACTTGTCTTTTACCTATTTTATGTATGGTAGTGCGTATATGTTAATTCCATGCATTTTTTTTGTTTGTTTGTCTTTTTAGGGCCGCACCTGTGGCATATGGAGGTTCCCAGGCTAGGGGTCAAATCGGAGCTGTAGCCAACAGTCTACACCACAGTCATAGCAACACCAGATCCGAGATGGGTCTGTGACCTACACCACAACTCATGGCAATGCCGGGTCCTTAACCCACTGAGCAAGGCCAGGGATCGAACCTGTGTCCTCATGCATACTGGTCAGATTCCTTTCTGCCGAGCCACCACGGGAACTCCATCCCATGCATTTTAAAATTTGGTCTTCTTAAGAGTTGTATGGAGGATCCAGAGCAGGGGTAATTATTAATTCATTAATCAGGAGACCGTGGCTCAGTGTTTTTAAGTGGCATGTGCTGATAAGTGTAAGTGTTATAATTGTCCCTTGATCACAGACCTTCTGACCTGAAGCAAAATTTCCACTCTATCATGACCATTTTTATTAGAACTGACCAAACCAGGCAAAAGAAGATAAAAGTTCACTGGGAGGATAGCTGTTACCAAGGAAATAGTTACTTTAAATTTTAAAGTTTTGATCAGGAAAGGAAGTAGGAAAAGAGGGTACTTTTTATCACAAGCAGAAAATGAAAACAAGTAACTGAGTGAAGACTTGAGAGCGAACTGGTAGAACTGTGATGCAGAAAATTCATAATGCAGCTTATGTACAACACACTCCTTTCAATTTTTTGATGTTTCTGGGACAGGAAAGGAGGTATAGGGAATTAGCATGGATGGGAAAGAGTATCCTGCAGTCAGTACATATTATAGTTCAGGAAAGAATGTGATGTAAATCCTAAAGAATGGAACTTAACAGGAAGGAAGATGAGAGAGAGAGAAAGAGGGAGGCACTTGTGCCTTCTGTAGCTGAGTGACAGTGCAGGAGGGGCCAGAGAAAAAGTGGGCACAGGCTGTGGCCAGACATCCTGTTGACAGTTGGCAAATATTGTTTTGTTTCCTTCGGTTGCTGAAACAGCTTAGAGAGTCAATATACTGTTTGTGCCTGGTATGGAAAAATCACCTGACAACTTTCATGGAGGGTTTTTTAAAAAACAAACAAACAGAAAAATAGCTTTATTTTCTAGAACTGGATGTGTTTTAGGTTGAAATTGCTTGAAATGTAAAGACTGTGATAGCAAAGGCAGGGAGACAACCAGGTTCAGATTAATTAATGACTAGAGCTGAGAGTAACTACACCTAATTGCTCATGGTCTAAAACAGTGGCTCTAACTTTGCATTGCATCAGAATTATTTTGTTAAAACACAGATTGCTGGGCCCCAGCCCTGAGTTTCTGATTCTGTAGAGCTGGGTTGGGACCTGAGGATTTCCTTTGTGAACAAATTCCCTGACAGGTGCTATTGCTGTTGCCTATCCAAGGACCACAACTTGTGTGCGACCACTGGTTGAGATGTAGGTAGCCTTGATTACTTTGGGTTTCCAGGGGCAGTGGATATTGGTAGAAAAAGAGAACACAGCCATTCACTGTGAAGTTTTTAAAATCGTCATCAAGAAAATGCACTGCTCTGTTGTGGAAAGGCCACCAGGACTGGAGCAAATAGAGATCCCCCTGCTCGCCTCCCTAGGTTCTCTGTTCCTGAGGGGCACACAGTGGCCATTAACCTGACCCCCTAAAGGGGGTGGGGGTCGCTAGAAATTACAGTGGCATGTTGCATGTGCCCCAAGTTGTTTAAGTTGCCACTCTGGAAACATTTCACTTATAATCGGAGCTTTCTTTGAAAAGTTATTAACAAATAGCAGGCACTCCTAGTTTCTGAAGAAAACTCAGCATCATCCTCTCACACCACATGGAGGAAGGACACAGGATGCTCAGGTGTGCTATTTAGTATCTGCCTCCATCTCCCCATCTTTCCAAAAACCTGCTTCCCTGCAATTGCATGTTCAGTTTCACCACAGTGATTAATGGCCTGATTAAAATCGATGTTTATCTGCTTTACAGTTTTTTTTTTTTTTTAAACGGAATTCTGTTAACCACTCTTACGGTTCTTTTACCTGTAAGCTGTGGACAAGAGGCTATTTTTCACCTGATGGTAAGAAACAATAATTATGAGCAAAATACTTGGAAAGATTATGTAAGGGGCTGTGTTTTTGAACACAGTCCTGCAGGTCGGCAGTAGGCACTGCAAGTCAGTTTCTCCTTCAGAGTTCCTAAACAAGGAGTAAAGGAAATGCCTTCCCCCTGGATTCTGTACTTGAACGTATGCGGAGCTGAACGTGTGGGTCACCACCTGCAGTCTCTCGGGTTTCAGCAGGACTTCAAAAAATAAAAAAAGGTCTGGTAAAGCTGCCTCCTGAGCACCAATACAATGCTTTACATTAAAAATATGAATGTAGTACAGAAGATAGAAAGATAATAATTATTTTAATAATAAAAGAAGGTCTGTGTGGTAAACACAAGTCAGAGTAAATGCAAAGAAAGCTGGTAGCAAGTGAAGACATTGTTTTCTCAACCTGACATCTCAAATTAAGTCCTTTTTTAAAAAAGAATGTGGTAGCGTAGTATTCTTAAGAACTCATGTTAGGCTTGAATAGCTCTCTCTCTCTACTTCTCTCTACTGTAATAACTGCGTGCATGAGGTGTAGCAGTCATTATCACTCAGATACATCCTTTGGGTGGGGTCACAGTCTACATGAATGAGCCAGCCACTGTAGGATGTACGTTTATGCCAACAGATGCTCAGCCTCCATTTAGAACACCAGAACACTGGCACTACCATTTATCAAATGGCACCCTAGTGATCGCAAAGAGTTAATTAGAATCTCAAACTTCCTACTTATCCCCCCACAGGAAAGGCATCTGACTTGCATTTTGCAGTCTAGCGAAGCAGTTGGCACCCCCCAGAATTCATGTCAAGTCCTACTGCTCAGAGCCCCAGATTCTCACCCACTGAGCCACCATTCATTCCTGTCTTCCTGTCTGCAGCTACAGTTTATTAGGCATCGCTGCTGCTCTGCCCAATTGACCTTCCCCCATTTGGACTCTGAACCTTTCTCAGCATATGTTCCTGCCTCCATTAGTGCAGCCCTGGCTCCAGAGGAGGTCTCTGACTTGGCAAATTTCTCTTCATCCTCTGATTGCCTTGGCGCAACCATCTGAAAACCTAGCTGATTCACCTCTAGGATTCATAACCATAGTTTTCAATGAAAAAGAAGCAGTCTTTTAAATAAAATGCTGATAAGGGGTCTTAGTAAAATAACAAACACAACTACATGAACAAATGCTAAATATCCAACATTTAATTTAAAACAGAGGCACGGATGGGTGTACTATCTCTTACCTCTTTCTTAAGCTACAGGAAAAATTTCTCAGTAGAAAATATAATGTCTCCATATTAAATGAAAATAGATGTCAATATGTATGTTGATTATGTTGATGGTGTGCATTTTTTCTTTGTTTAAAAATGTAGGCTGTTGGTGTTCCCATCCTGGCTCAGCGGTTAATGAACCTGACTAGTGTCCATGAACACACAGGTTTGATCCCTGGCCTCACTCAGTGGGTTAAGGATCAGGCATTGCCCTGAGCTGTGGTGTAGGTCACAGACGCTGCTTGAATCCCCTGTGGCTGTGGCTGTGGCTGTGGCGTAGGCCAGCAGCTATAGCTCCGATTTGACCTCTAACTTGGGAACCTCCATATGCCATGGAAGTGCCCCTCCCCCCAAAAAAAAGACAAAAAGAAAAGAAACATAGGATATCATTGACAAGGTCTCTAAAGCTATGCTCTTACACAGACTGATTTTGGAATTACAAATAGTGAATTCCATACTCCAAACTACCAGTTAGAAAAAATAGTTATTCAATTCCGATATAATAATTGAAAGGGAGTCTTTATGGTTTTCCTTTTCCAAATACATTGATCTCTGAGCCTGTATAACATAATCTGTGTATCAGACCTTCCCTAGAAAGTCGTGAAGTAGGTGATGTCAGTGGTAGGAGTGGCAGAAGGAAATTCACACTTTCCGTTCCACTGCAATGACATCATTTTAGCAACTCATGATATTAGGTGATATCCACATATTTTAGAAAGAGCATCTTTTCATGTTTTAGGCTTGTTATTTGTTACAAAGAAGAAGGTACTTTCTCCTGATGCTTAGTTTTAATTATTTATATTTTAAACCTGTGTTATTTGTCATGCTTTATGGGGTTTTAACATAAAAAAAAAAAAGTAAATTAGCTTCCGTGGAACATTAACCTGTACATCTGGTCTGGATGCGGGTGCTGATGAAGGGAGCAACCGCCCAAGAACTTTAGAGTTTCTATCATCTGTCGGGGCAGTGAAGATAAAAAGCTTGAAGGCACCATAAATTTATAACATGGAAGCTGACTAGAGGTTTCTTGCTGTTTCTTTCTGTGTTGCCTTGTTTGCAGGGCCATAATTATAAACTGATTACAGCTAGAGAAAAGATGTTTCCATTGTTCTCCTCACTGAATAGTAATTACTCTGTTATTGTGTTTCATTGCCAGTTTTTGTTGTTGTTGTTAGTCTTTTGAACATTATTAGGCTATCTTATGTGGCTTCTGGCAAGCAGGAAATGCAAAAGAAGTGTAAAATATGTAAGATGTTCATAGTGATTATCTCACTGCTTTTTATAAATCATACTGTAGAGAAAATTAGGTATGTACTGGAAACAGAGCATCTTATTTTTCTATCTGTAGTCCTTTGTACCATGTTTGATGCTGTTCCCCTTTGCTTTCTGTTCTACTTCTCTTTCTTACTTGATCATCTAGGTAGTTCAGAAAAGCCAGTTTCCAAGTAGGAATACCATATACTACAAGATTTTGAATATGATCTGCACTATATGAATCTGTTTCCATGAGAAGAATAGCTATTCTTTCATTAAGGCTGTATTTACATCAGCTGAAAAACAGAACTATTGATGGCATTTTTTTTCTTATGAGTCTGTGCTGATTTATTTATTTTTTTGTTTTAAATTGACCAAATCGACCCAAATGCTGTCTCACAGGCATAATCTGTGAACTCATCTCAAGTCTAGGCCTAATTAGTCTAAATGCTTTCTTGATTTGCTATTAATTGTATGTTTAACTGTATACTTATGATAAAGCCCATTTAAAGGGTAAATAGAATTCATTCTTCATATCCTTTAATGTAATTGTATTTTATTTCATCATTGCAATAGACAGGGAAACCACATTTTCCTGCATTCGAAAGGATAGATATTTAAGTGACCCTGGAATGGGGGAAATATTCAGGAAGTTTGTAGTATTTGGAGGGTGGAAATGTTGAAAAGCACATAAAATTTGGAGAACAAGGAATAAAATAAATCTAAAGGTTAGCTGAAAAAAGATTTTTGGATGGTAGAACAGCCATGCATTTTTTGATGACTTTTGATGTTTTTGTTGGTTTTTACCAAGGATTTGTTGAAGAAAGTCAATGGAACAGGTACTTTTATTCTTTAAGATGATACTTTGAAATAGAAAGAATTAGGTGGGAGGTTCCCCCTCATTTTAAGTCATTTACTTTTGTTTTTTCTTTTTTGTAATATTTTTATTTTTTCTCTTATAGTTGATTTACAGTGTTTTGTCAATTTCGCCTGTACAGCAAAATGTCCCATATATGTATATACATATATATATACACACACACACATACACATATATATATATCATACATACATTCTTTTTCTCACATTATCCTCCATCATGTTCCATCACAAGTGATTAGATATAGTTCCCTTGCACCTAGAAATTATCATGTGAAGTGAAACCAGTCAGACAATTAGACACCAACATCCAATGCTACCGCTTACATGTGGAAACTAAAAAAAGGACACAGTGAACTTCTTTGCAGAACAGATAATGACTCACAGACTTTGGAAAACCTATGGTTTCCAAATAAGACAATCTGGGGGGGTGGAGGGATGCACTGAGGGTTTGGGATGGAAATGCTATCAAATTGAGTTGTGATGATTTTTGTACACCTATAATTGTAATAAAATTCATTAAGTTATAGTAAAAAAAAAAAGATATAGTTCCCTTGCTATACAGCAGGATCTCATTGTTTATCCACTCTGAATGCAAGAGTTGCATCTACTAACCCCAAACTCTCAGTCCGTCCCCCTCCCTCCCCCTCCTCCTTGGCAACCACAAGTCTGTCCTTCTAGTCCATGAGTTTGTTTCTTTTTTGTAGATAGATTCATTTGTGCTGTTTATTAGATTCCAGATATAAGTGATATCATATAATATTTGTCTTTTCTTTTTGACTTCACTTAGGATGGGAGTCTCTAGTTCCATCTGTGTTGCTGCAAATGCCATTATTTTGTTCTTTTTTATGGCTGAGTAGTATTCCATTGTCTATATATACCACATCTTCTTAATCTATTCATCTGTTGATGGACATTTAGGTTGTTTCCATGTCTTGGCTATTGTGAATAGTGCTGCTATGAACATAGGGGTGCATGAATATTTTTCAATGGAAGTTTTGTCCAGATATACACCCATGAGTGGGATTGCTGGGACATATGATAGTTCTCTATTGAGTTTTCTGAGGTACCTCCATACTGTGTTCCATAGTGGTTTTACCAGTTTACATTCCCACCAACAGAGAAGGAGGGTACCCTTTTCTCTATACTCTCTCCAGCATTTGTTTTTTTTTTGCTGACTTGTTAATGATGGCCATTCTTACTGGTATGAGGTGGTACCTCCTTGTAGTTTTAATTTGCATTTCTCTAATAATTTGTGATGTTGAGCATTTTTTCATGTGCCTATTGGCCATCTGTAGATCATTTTTAGAGAAATGTCTGTTCAGGCCTTCTGCCCATTTTTCAATTGGGTTGTCATTTTTTAGTCATTTTTATTTGATTTTTAGCTAATATCTTTTGTCTAAGAGAATGAAATTGATCATAAAATAAAAATTTTAGCAATTTCTTTGAAAATTAGTGAAGCTACTGAGCATTAGATTTCCATAGTATTTACTTTAGTTGGAGAAGGTGCATAATTGAAGAATGATGATCTACAGATATGTAGAAGCGATAAGACCAATTACCCAGAAACAGAATTAAAAGGTCTCCCAAATTATTAAAGTACAGAATTATATGTCATAGCAAGTAAAAGCTGAGAATGATTATAAAGAAGTTAAAGAATAAAACATAATAGTAAATTATTAAATTAGTTATTTAATAAAGAGGATGAAATACCACTTGGAAAACTGATTAAAGTGAAAAAAAATTCTCTTTATTCATCATTTTGTAAATATAATAGGAATGAAGATCTTTTTAAAAAACAGATTGAGAGGAAAAGATAGTAATGGATTTGATAATATTTTAATAGTAAAGGTAGAATTTTTATTAATAAAATTATACATAGGAAGTGTTTTAAAAGCTAATTACACATTTCATTTTGGCTAATATATAATAAAAAAGAAATACTGTAAGGAGTTTCCTTGTGGTACAGCAGCTTAAGGATCTGGCATTGACGCTGCTGTGGCACAGGATCAATCCCTAGCCAAGGAACTCCTACATGTCATGGGTATGGCAAAAAAAAAAAGGGAATGCTGTAGAATTTGGCTGGAATTATTATTACTTCTTCCCCTCTTTTTGTTGACTTCTAGAAATCTGGGAAGAAGATCATTATTGGTGTAATTGAAATAAATGGCCACCTAAAACTGGCAATTCTTTCCTACATACAACATGCTGATAATGTACATTCTAGAAGTGAATGCATGTCAGCAAAGTACCCCAGGGTGGTAACACCTTGAACGTTATTGGCATTAATATCTCTTTGTGAAGGAGTTAATCTCGCTGATATCAGGTACTTGTTGCGTAAGGATGAAGGGATAGGAAGATGGTTAGTTAAAGGAGAAACATGATCAAAAACTAAAGAAGCAAGAGGAATTAGAAATGAATTTAATCTCCCTCATCATTTGGTTAGACATAGCCGTAACTGTGGTGGCAGAAGAAAGCCAAAATTGTGAGCAAAACAGGGTTTGCAAATTGAAAAGGCTACAGCACTGAAATTTACTCTGTGAACTTAACTGGGAAAGAGAGTTTTAAAACAGTCAAGTAGTTCAAAAACACTTGTGTCACATTAATCTGATATTTTCTAAATTAGACCAACACATCTAGTTGATCAACAAAACGTGTATGCATGGTAATTATAGTAACTGTAGATAGCTTTTGAATCTGCTTGATTTATCATATTTATTGTTATGCCGTATGGGTGTGGGATAAAATAATTAGGTCTTATCGAGGACTATAATTGGCTATAGGATTGTACTTAGAAAGTAAAGGATAAGAAGTGGCCAGCAGAGGTAGGGCTTAAATCTCTTCATAATTTTTTATTAAATGGTAGAGGAAAGGAACTTTTGATACAGGGACTACTAGCATGGAAGGATGGGGTAGAGGGTACATTTAATGAGACATTACCATGTGCATGGAAGTAAAATGATAAATGAAAATAAATATGCCTCCTGCCCTTTTGGACCATTAATGACACTATCTTAAAATAAACTAGGATGTAGAGATGATTTCAGAAATAATGAGAGTGCCTTCAAAGGATTTCATTTTTTTCTTGTTTATTTTATAAACAATTGACTTACTTGAAGAAAACCAGAATGTCCATTAATTCAGTGAGTAGGTGAAACTACAGAAGGGGTACTTGGGTTGAAAACTATTTTGAATGTAAAGATAATGATGTTCTAATCCTAAAGTTCTTGCATCCTGTAAAAAAAAAAAAAAGGGACACAAGAAATTTTTTCCATTTGACTGACAACTTATTACAACACTTCGAGGTGAGAGGTTGGTTAATAGAGGCAAACTATTGCATTTGGAGTGGATAAGCAATGAGATCCTGCTGTATAGCACAGGGAACTACATCCAGTCACTTGTGATGGAGCATGATTGAGGGTACTATGAGTTATGAGTGGGTCCCTTTGCTGTGCAGTAGAAATTGACAGAAAACTGTAAATCAACTATAATGGAAAAAAATAAAAATCATAAAATTAAAAAATAAAAATAAAAATTTTTAAAAAGGTCATTTTCTCCTCATTCACCAATAAAGACACTGAGACCAAGAGAGGTTAAGCCATTTGCTAGACTTAACACAGAGCTAGTAAGTAGAGGAATTTCTATTGTAAATTTTGTTTTCCTACTGTTCCATGCTACCTCATAAAAACTGGTACATTTAAAAATCAAAATGTGGTAAATGGATTACTGTCCTTTGGTTTAGACACAAAGAGATCATGTTTCTTATCATTTAGGATTATATCCAGCTATAAGTAACAGAGAAAATAATGCTGGTTTAAAGAAGGCAGAATTTTATTTATCTCACTGGTAAAATCCAGAGACAGTGGAGGAATGGTGCAATGGCTTGGCTTTACTCAGGACTCAAGGACCTATACTTCTAATCTGCTGCTCTGCCCTCTCCAGGTTGTGGCTCTAGTTCCTCCTGGTTCCAGATGGCAGAGAGTTCCAGTTACCATGTTTGCCTCTTAGGTGTCAGAATGGAGGGAAAGTTTGGAAAACGATAGAGACAAAGGTCACAGTCCCATGTCTTTTAAGAACGTTTCGCCAAAACGGCCACCCTATACATTTGTTTGCATGTGTATTGGCAGCTATAGTTAGGCACAAAAATTTTTGAAAAATTAAATTGTTACTCTAGTCGGCCTTATGCCCTGATAAAAACATGAGTTCTAATACTATGGAAAAAATGATGAATTAGTATCTAAGTATAACTAAGGGTCTCTGCCCAGATAGCCTTGATGTGTGGTTGGGTTGGAAACAAGTTACAGAACTCAAGATGTGAATGGAAGTGAAGTGGAAGCACAATTGCTCTTCTAAGGATCTTGGCTTTGAATGAGGGTGGTTCACCGAATGACTCCCATACCTGAATCTGATTCCTAGAAGCATTTGATTGAATGGCTATTAGAAAAGTCATTAGAGAGTAGAAATAAACCCATGCATTCATGGTCAATTATGACAAAGGAGCCAAGAATATACAATGGGGAAATGACGGTCTCTTCAATAAATGGTGTTGGGAAAATTGGACAGCCACATGCAAAAGAATGAAATGGAACCATTATCTTACACCACATATAAAGAATAATTCAAAATGGAATAATGATTGAACGTAAGACTAGAAACCATGAAACTTCTGGAAGAAAACATAGGCAGTGAACTCCTTGATACAGGTTTTGGCAATGGCTTTTTGAGTCTAGCACCAAAAACAAAAGCAATAGATGTTAACTGGTGCATCTACAATGGAAAACAGTATGGTGCTTCCTCAAAAATTTAAAAAGAGGAGTTCCTGTGATGGTGCAGCAGAAACGAATCTGACTAGTATCTAAGAGGATGCAGGTTTGATTCCTGGCCTTGCCTGGTGGGTTGGGGATCCGATGTTGTCATGAGCTGTGGTATAGGTCATAGACATGGCTCAGATCCCACGTTGCAGTGGCTGTGGTGTTGGCTGGTAGCTGTAGCTCTGATTTGACCCCTAGCCGGGACCTCCCGTATGCAGTATGTGAGGCCCCATAAAACAAAAAATAAAACAAAACAAAAAAAAATCCACACACTTAAAAACAGAAATACCATATGATCTAGCAGTTCCACTCCTGGGTATTTATTCAAAGAAAATGAAAACACTAATTTGAAAAGATATATATGCACTCCCTTGTTAATTTCAGTATTATTTATAATAGCCAAGATATGGAAACAATGTAAGTGTGTATCTATGGATAAATGGGATAAAGTAATTGTGTTTTACACACACACTAGAATATTATTTAGCCATAAAAAAGAATGAAATCTTGGAGTTCTCTGGTGGCACAGTGGGTTAAAGATCTGGCTTGGTCACTGCTGTGCTGTGGGTTTGATCCTTGGACCTAGAACTTCCCTGGCCCAGCCAAAAAATAAATAAAGAATGAAATCTTGCCACCTGTGGCAACATAGATGGACCTAAGGGACATTATGTCAAGTGAGATAAGTCAGACAGAGAAAGATAAATACCATATGACCTGTCTTATACGTGAAATCTAAACAACAACAACAACAAACTGAGCTCATAGATATAGAAACAGATTGGTGATTGCAAGAGGTAATGGGTAGAGGATGGGAAAAGTTGGTGAACTGTTTGTTGTGGGCATTTTTTAGTTTAAATAGGTCAAATAAAATATTTTAAAGAAAACTCATATATTAGAGATCTTCATACAGAAGCTGAACACACAGGAGTATCATAGAAAGTCAAAGGTCAAATGTTTACCAGTTTGTTTATTTATTTATTTATTTACTTATTTATTTATTTATTTGTCTTTTTGCCTTTTTATCTAGAGCCGCACCCGTGGCATATGGAGGGTCCCAGGCTAGGGGTCTAACAGCTGTAGCTGCCGGCCTTCGCCACAGCCACAGCAAAATGCAACCTACACCACAGCTCACGGCAACGCCAGATCCTTTAACCCACTGAACAAGGCCAGGGATCGAACCCGCAACCTCATGGTTCTTAGTCGGATTCTTTAACCACTGAGCCACTAAGGGAACTCCAAATGTTTACCAGTTTAGAGTGCAAATGAGACAAGTCTATCCAAGGACCTGGTTAACAGGTTTATATCTTAATCTATATCCATTCTGCTGGTACTGGGCACGTACTTTGTTGCTTAGACTTGAGTTATAAGGAAAAAGCAAGACAGTTTGAATAGACACAGTTTGGAGTCTTGGCTTTACAGCTTGCTATGTCTGTGATAACAGGCAGATTTTTAATCTGAGGCTCGGTTTCCTTATCTAGAAATAATGGAAATAATAAAACTTTCTTCATGGAGTTACTACAGGGATTATGAAAGAACAAATACAACTTGTCTAGTATGGCAGGTGACTCACCACAGGTCCCAGTACAGTAAATGTTGTCCCTTCCTCTTAGCTTCTAAAAAGAAGGCTGTTTATGAAAATTTGTACACTTGAGCCATTATGTCTACATGTTTCCTTTATCATATCTTCCTGTTTTCTACTCAAGTCCTTGATGCTAGTAACATAATTTGGGGAGTAAAAATAAACCACTGAGAACAGAATCCAAAAAGCAGATTTGTTAGAAATAAATTTAAAGTGCATCTCAGGCTATGGTTTTCACACTGGTTCTAAATATATCACATTTCTATTTATAATTTTTTTTCTCACAAAATGTGTTTTGGTATTTAAAGCATGCAATGGAAGTTTAAAGATGAAAATATTTTCAATTCTTTTTTTGCATTTGCATGCATTGAAAGTTTAAAGATGAAAATATTTTCTTCTTTCATTCTTTTTTTTTTTTTGCATTCTCATGCAGTGACAATAATAGATGCCAGTTGGTCATGCTTTCTCTCTCCAGGTGAAACCAGAGCTGGTTGCCAGAACAGACCCTTTGGTGGTTACAGAACTAGAATTCTACCTCTGGTTTGGAATGTTTTCTAGGCCCATATAGGACTCACAGTAAATCATGAACTATAATTTAGCTGATGTGTAATGCTGAAGGAAACCACAGTTAACATTAGATTGTTTAAAATAAAAGATGTCCAACCTACTTTCTCTCTATTGTAAGTTTAGTCAAAATCCACAATTTTTGATCTTGAGAAACTGTGTGTATAAGTTCAGCTTAATGATTACTGATGCTTTATGGATTGATTAGGAAATGATAAGTACAACCACAGGGTCCTGATTCATGAGGGGTTTGAAATAAGCACTTAGCTCATCTTGGGTCTGTTGTTTCAATACTGTCTAATGCAGTTAGTCTCAGATGTTCTATTTCCTCTTTTATGGAAATTATCCTACTGGTCTGAGTGGAGAGAAACAAAAAACAAAACCCCCTTACTGATTCTACCTTTTATATACATTTATTTGAACATAAAAATAGAAGGCACAGTGTTAGTTTATTAGACAAAGGTTTTTCCCAGCTGTACTTTATCACATCCCATAATAGTTTCCTAGAGTGGCACTTCATAGAATATTAAAGCAAAGGGGATGAGGCTTTATGCACAGCTAATTGGGATTATTTTATTGACATATGCCCTTCTTTAGAAAGAACCCTGATTCGGGTTGGTTTAAAAAACACTGATATTCACCGGAGACATATTTGGGCACCATGCTATGCCCAGTGGGTGTTCAGAGGAGGCAGATCCAGTAGCATTTCTTCATGAGGTTTCAGATTATTGGGGAGAAAATAAATATTTAGCAACAAGCTATAAATCAAGAACGGTGACCGAAAGATGAATTTGGCTTATGCATTAAACACAGTCTGCAACCTCTGTGTTTACTTATTCCTGGTGAGGACTTGGAATGAGTGGATGGTTTGCATCCCCGAAGGTGTCTGATGGAAGCAGAAGCTGATTGAGTTAATTGGAAAGCAACAAGAGAGGTCATCTTGTCTGGTCCTTGTCTCTATGAAGGATGGCATAGAAACTCTCCCGGACAGATTGAGACCTGCTTTAATCAGCCACTGGCATTATACCTACACCTGTGCTGTGACCCCTAAAATTGGGAAGAGATGTGAAAGACCTAGTCAGTCACCCAGAGGATGGACCACATTGTACAGAGGGGACAACTGTTTTTCCTTTTTTAGCTGGGCGGTCCGGTACTACCCAGAGATACCCTAAATTTTCCACTTTCCATTTTATACTCAAGATACTTCAGGTTTTCTTCTTTTAAATTGAAATTACTGTTATAAAATCCTTTGTTTCAATATTCTGGGCATTTTCAACCAAAAAACATGGTTCTTTGGATGTGGTTGGCCTCCACTGATACTCCTATTATATGGGCATAAGAAGGAATAACTCACACCTTCCTGTAATTCATTTCTTCCCAGCATTCATTTAACTCTTTTGAGGCTTTTCATTCCTTAGGGGCAAACTCATTTAGCGATCCCCTCGAGTTTTACTTATTTTCAGTGGAACTTAATTACAAAGAGAGAGAGAATGCAGCTGAAAAGAGGCAAGGTGGTATAAGGAGAAGAGTCCTGGAATTAGGCGGTTCAGGTTCTATCCCGGACTCTGAAGATCCAGACTAAGATCAAGTCAGGGAGTTGCAAATTTTTTTGACTTCACTGCAGATTGATAATATGTTGTATATGACAACCCAGCACGCACATGCCTTGCAACTGAAATAAAAGATTCAAGAAATAATACTTTCTGTTACTATATATGATGGCTTAATTTGTGTTTTCTTTACCTTAAAGGCACGTTGTTTGTGACTCACTACATTGATTTTAAGAACCACTGATAGGTTATGGCCTGAAGTTTAAACACAGCAGATAGGATGACTTTTAAGGTTGTTTTAGCATGGGCATTCTTATTGTATATTTAATTATAAGGTCTAGAGTCTCTTTTTACCACTGGGCTTTTGCCATTGCTGTCACCCTGCCTTCTGTGTTCCCCCTGCTTCCCTGTCCCATCTAATTCACACCTGTTCATGCTTTAGATCTTAATCCTAGTGTCATTCCATGACGCCAGGCACTAGACGTAGGTGAGTTTTGGCTTAGCACTGTACACAGCTCAGTGCTTAATATGTTACACAGTGGTGATGCTGGTAGACAATGAACATGATAATAAGAATAACATCCCCTTATATAGTACTTCTCATTTTCAAATATATATTATATGTATTAATTCATTTAATTATGACAGCTCCTATGGAGTGTGATACTATTTATTATCTCTACTTTATAGATAAGGAAACCGAGGCATACGATATTAGGGGACTTAATCCAAGTCCCATAAATAGAAAATGGTGGCACTGAGATTTGAACCCAGGCAGACTGGCCGCAAGGTGCTTTTTCCTAATCATAGAACTCAATTGCCTTTTTCATGCTTATTGAATGAGAATATAAATATGTAGCCTTGGTTTATATTGTGATCTGTTTGTATAATTGGAAAAGTGTTGCATGTTATAGAAGGTTAATATTTTATAGCCACACATAACAAATTATGGTGTCTATTTAGTTACTATATAATGTGCCAGATGCCCTCTCTTATCTCAGTGCTCACAACAGCAACCATGAAATGTAGGTATAAATTCCCATTTTATTTTCTTTTTCTTTTTTCTTTTTTTGGCTGTGCCCATTGCACAAGGAAGTTCCCAGGCCAAGGATGACACCCGAGCACAGCAGTGACAACACCCCAGTGACAATCCTGAACCCACCAGGGAACTCCCATATAAATTCCCATTTTTCTGAGTAAGGAATAAGAGACTCAGAGGCAGGGTCTCAAATTTTCTTTTGTCTAATCTCAGAGCCCAGGTATTTTTTGCATGTTTCTTGTTTTGTAGAAGAGAGACTTTCTAGAGTTTACATAAGAGGGGCGGAAAATGTTGAGCAGGAAAGGTGAATTGAAATTTGAGAGTTATGCCATGAATCACCAATTAAAAAAATAAAATGAAAAATTCTATTTCATAAAGCTCAAAAACACAAAATATGTGTTTAAAGGAAATGAGCAAGTGACATATCTTTCTGAGAATTCCCATAGAAGATGTGAATGAGTGGAGATGCTATGTCCCCACGTGGGAATCCTGGATATTGCAGCCATGTTGAGTCTTCTGCCACTCCCTTTAAAGACTGATGCAGTTCGAATTAAAGCTCTACTTTGGGAAACTAGTTTAAGTTATTTTAAAGTTTATTTGTGAGAATGGTTAGGAATTTTTAAAAATAAGAGTACTTACAGAATTTGCATAAGCAGATGGTACAACTATAGAATTATAGTATCTATAAAAAAAGGGAGTATTAGTGTATTAAGAGACAAGCAGCCTAGAGCAGAAATTCCACATTATACATCCAAGAATATATGAGTCTGATACATGTTAAAAGTGACTTTATGTAAATTAATGGTAAAAAAGTATATTCATTCACTAGTCTGAGAAAAGAGGCTCACAATTTAGAAAACATAGTTAGATCCCTACCTTGCACCAAATGTCACATTGCATTGGGTATCAGGCGTTAAATGCAAAGACCTGAATCCATTAAGTAAACAGCAATACAAGTGCTATAACAATCATGCTTTCCTGCAATATGGGGAATTTCTCACTGTAGGCAAAGTGAATATTACATATTTAGAGAGTGTACACAGCGTTATCTTAATTTTTAAAAATAAGAGTGAAAAAGAGATGCTATAAGGCAATAGACCAGTGTGCGAATAGTGGTTAACAGGTTGGGTGGTTAGACATTCTCTGTTTTCTTTATACTCTTCTCCCTACATTTCTAGAAAAACTGTTAGTTACTTTTGGAATTAAAAATAATATTTTTAAGGCAAATCTGAAGCCATAGCATAGGGTCTGCAATGACAAGTGTAATGTATTTTGGGGTGGAAGACTGGACATTAGAAATCCTATCCACTGAAGGGGAAATTATAAAGGGAACCTTTGAAATCTTCAATAGGCGAGCTATGTTGTTCTTTAAAGAGAATAGCTCTTAACTGTGAACTCTTACCATTTTTTTCCAATGGTTTTACACACAATTTTGATTCAAAATTTGTCTTTAATGGGTATGATCTAAGATCATCATGTAGAAAAATGCAACTGTTTGAATTTAGTCAAATGCCTTTTCTTTGGGGACCTAGGGATATAATCTATGAAATAACTTTCTCTTCTGAAAGTTTCTTTTAAACTGGTGGTTTTGCCCAAAGACACACTCTTAATCTTATTTGCCACTTACCTTAGGTTTTTCAGTGTTTTGAAAGCCTTAGGGCATTGCATGGAAAATTTAACACCTGAAGGGGACACCTGGCACCTGCCTGAAGCATTTTCCGTTTAATGCCAGGCACAAAGGAGAGCAGTTTTTGTGGGCTGCTGCAGCACTCCTCACTGGTTGATTTACAAGTGTCTCCTGACGTGTCCTCAGGCACCTAAGAGCCTTAAGTTCTTGGGACTGCATTTAAATGATTGGAGGTGGAGAGCAGGTGCTTTTCAGCAGAGGACCCTTCTCATTTCCTCTACCCTTTGTAAACAGATAAAGCCAATGCTCAAATGAGTTCCTTAGCCTAAACATTTGTTTATGTAGGTCCTTGGGAAAGCCTACTGTAGAATCCAGGAAGCAGGACCTCAGGTGTAGAATTCTCTTCTGAGCTTGGTGTTATTTTCCTAGAGAAATCCACTGGATGTATAAATATATATATACACATGCACACTCTCACCCTCCAAAGTGAAAGTACTCTATGAATTTTTATAAATATAAATTTATAAGCCTTATTAGCTTTGGCTTTCACTACAAATAGCCAATCATCTTGCTTATGACTTTTAGCTATTGCAGGCCAATTTTATCTTAGGTGTCTGGTTAAAATTCACAAACAAAACTACCTTTTTTTTGTAGTTCAGAAAAATGCTTAAAATGTTATAGAAATGTATTTCCCCCTTTTTAGTACATTTTAATCTAGATATTGTCAATGGTTAATATTTGTTAGTATTTATTAGTATTTCTATAACAGTATTATTTTGCGGCAGTTCCCATTGTGACTTAGTAGTAACAAACCCAGTTAGTATGCATGAGGATGTGAGTTTGATCCCTGGCCTTGCTCAGTGGGTTAAGGATCCGGCGTTGCCCTGAGCTGTGGTGTAGGTCACAGACCCATCTTGGATCCGGCTTTGCTGTGGCTGTGGCCTAAGCTGGCAGCTGCAGCTCCAATTTGACCCCTAGCCTGGGAACTTCCATAGGCCACGCGTGTAGCCCTGAAAGGACAAAAAAAATGTATTATTTTACAATATTCTTTATTTCCTGCTCTGCTACTCTCTTTGAAGATTCATACACACACAAACGCAAAATCTCTACTTACTGCTTAACTAGGAGAGAAGCCAATCATGGATGTAATGGCTGAATATAAAACAATAATTCAGAGAAGTGACTTTAGCCCAATTGGAAGAATCAATGAAAATTTCACAGAGAAGGAAGATAAGTAGTAAATGGCAGAGGTTTGGAGTCAGACCTGATTTTTACCATTTATTGCCATAACTGTGCGATCTTGGGTAAATTATTCAAATTTTTGTGTCTTCATTTCTTTATAAAGAAAGTAATTTCTTATAAAAAAGTAATAATAATTTAGGATAAAAAAGAAGCTGTCTGTAAAGAGTACTTACAATGTAAATTATTTATGTCCTTCATTTTCACTTCTTCATAATTGATTCTTTTAACCATTGGATCAAAATAAGATAAACGAAAACATTTCTTCTTTGTGAGGAACAAGATTCAATACGTAGTTAAAGTCTAAGAATAATGAAAAATAGGGACTCAGTTAATCAGTTAGAGAACTCAAGAAGAAAAATCCAGGCTGACGTTTGGCATTTTTTTTGTTAGTACAGAATTTCCAAGTTTCAGTGTCGGTGCAGTTACTGGGTATCCCCGACTGTTCTGGAGAATTGAGTTTAGTGGTATTTGTCCAGTCACATCGTAATGCAGTCTTCAAACGATCTTGGAAAGGGTAATGAGGAAACACAAATCAGAGAGCATAACCTGGAATCCAGAATTTTAGTACTGAAAGGACCCTGACTGGTCCTCTAATTTCTGTTGAGAAATACGTAAGTGCTAGAGGGATCACAACCAGACCAAGGACACAAAGTCAGTTGGTCACTGTGTTAGAGCTAGAACACAGTTCTCAAGCCATTAGTCTTAAGGCAGCATGGTATAAGGTACTTCACTCAAAGGCAGCATAAATTACGGCAATGTTATAAATAAGTAACATATCACTGCTATGTGATTTCTCTAAACAGGTGGACCTTTATTTTTTAAATAATTCAGATTTGTATATAGCATATACTATGTTAGAACATGAAATAAATACTGCTGAATCTTAAAAATCAGTGAGCTTAACTGTCATAAATGGAAACTTCTTGTTCACTTGGTTTTCCAAATTCTGTTTAATGGTGTCAATATTCTACTACCTATCCTCAAAAGCCCTGAGTTGTGGATTGCCTTCCACTCTTACTCTCATATTTAGTTAAGTGACCGAATACTGTTAATTTGACATCTGAAATATATTTTCTCTTTCTTTTTCTTTTCTACTGTTTCAACCTAGTTCTGCCCTGCCTCCCAACTTGTATCTCTACGTTCAACTTATGTTTATTTCAGTTTACTTTACATGTTGTTCCCAGAAATAATTTTAAATATCAGTTTTGGCTCTCTGTTTCCAATTCAACAATAGTCAGTATTTCAGCCTAGCATTTAAGATGCTCTTTGATCTGTTCTAAGATACTACATTAAAAAAAAAATACTAAGTATTACTACTGCAGCCTAACTTGAGTTACCATCTTACCTGAAGCTCACAGGCTGAGACGGAGACAAGAAAGTGACAGTGTGAACATCCAAGTGAATTTGTGTGGTTTGAAGATCTCAGGTATATTCAAGGACCTTCAAGTGGAGCGCAGAGAGGTAGGGAGGTACTAGCAGATGAGGTTAGAGAGATGGGGACCCTATCCCGGAGGTCCCTGTGGGCAGCTTTCCCAGTTGAAAGCCCAGGCTTCGTTAGTGAGGTTCAGGAAAGTGTCCCAGGACCTTTGAGTTAATGCAGCCAGGATCCTAATCTAGGTCTAGATGAGTGGCTTGTCGTCTTCTGTGCCAGCTGCCTCCATCAGTCAGTTTGTTTTTCTGCTTTACAGGGCCCATGTTTCCACCCCTTGTGGTTTGGGAGATGCACACATTTCCATTGCATATCCTAGAAACTAGTCCTATGTAACTGACCATGCTAATGTTTCTTTCCTATCCTCCCTCTTTTGTGTCCTAGAAGCCAAATCAGTTTAAATTCACTGTAAGATGACTTGTGTTTGCTACCTTAACAGTGATGACTTTTTAGGGTGTGGTACACTTCTTGACATGATTCTCAGTGGTTTAAGTTACCCACTATGCAGTTACTACACACATGTGTGGTATTAGGAAAGCATGATGTAGAGTGTGACAGTTTTGTCTCTGGTGTATCAAGTAGTAGGGCAAATGGAGTTCTTGTGAAATTTAGAATCTCTTTTAAATTTAGTCCCGTATGCATAAATACGTCTATTCTTAGCAGCTCACCAATTCTCTTCTGTCTTACTAGCTTCCCCACAGCAACTGCTAGAAGTAATTTAATTATTTAAAATAGTTGCACACTTAAGAAAAAGTCAGGGAGGAACTAACTAACGAAATACTTTTTAATCTACAAATTTAGAGCGGGATTATTTCTATTATGCTAAGATTTAGTAAAAATTCAACCAACTGGACGTTTGCTTTCCTGGGAATAAAAGGACTAATATGACTTACATTTTTTCCAGCTGAGTTGACCAACTGCTCATTAGATCATCACTACATTAACGTTATGAACTTTATAATAACTTCAGAAAAAGGAAAATAGCCTCTAATAGATCAGTTTACAGAACTAAAGGATCTCCTGAGAATTCAGAAATTCTTAGAAGCAAAGTTCAACAACTTTGTGTCAGTCAAAGAATTTAAAATTCATGTCAGGCTCATCTTAGGAACTCACATTGTAATGTATACAGCACTTTGCAAACTTGAGCAGATTTGCCTTTTTCACCAAGGAACAAGGACCTTTGAAAAGATACACCTTGATGAGCAAAAGAGCTCAGCTGAAGTCCATGTGGTATTGCTCAGACCCACAAGAATTTACATGTTCCAGGAACAGGAAA
This sequence comes from Catagonus wagneri, assembly GCA_004024745.2. NCBI lineage: Eukaryota > Metazoa > Chordata > Mammalia > Artiodactyla > Tayassuidae > Catagonus > Catagonus wagneri. The sequence continues at coordinate 6,305,041 of PVHT020000093.1, read as the reverse complement.
TACTGTCAGATTTAGATTTCATTAACAAATACATAAAACAATCTTGCTGTAAAATTTATGAGGCTGACTTCATCTCCTACCACACAAACACTTAGCTATATGTTGTTAATTTTAAGCTATGCACTAAAACACATCACAGCTTTACAATCAGTGTTTTAAATGGATGGCTGACGTACAGCCTTTGACAATATTTAGTGCTTTATAGCAATACATTGATGCTAACTTTAGAAACTATAGCATAATGAAATTTTACAGCCAATTAAGTTGATGAGTCACTGTCAGCTTCCTAAATTCTTCTTTTTGATGATCAAGAGAAGCAGATATAGGAAGTGAGGGGCAAATTCTAGCTCCTGTAAAATCTTAAGGGTCATTATGCGTTTGAAGTGTTAAGGAACAGAAAAATACATTGTCTAAGCAGCCTACAAAGAAATCAGATTTTTTTTTTTAATTTAGAGATGGTAATGATGATTATTCTTTTAATTTGCCACCATGTACATGCATGGATTTATGGGAAAGAAAGCCTTGTAGTGTTCACTGATTTGTGTGGCAACTGTCACTAGACAGCCTTCTGAACTTTTTTACTTTAAAAGAAAAAGAAGTGAAGGTGGATGTCTTTACTCTTCACTCAAACTAATTGCAGTTTATAACTAGTCAAGGAAATAGTTTGACTCTTGAAAATTCAAATATTTCCTTTAATAAGATGATGTGGAATTTGAGAACTAATATAAATCCATTATATATGGAGCCGAAGAAAAGTTGGAATGCAAGTAACAATATATCTATAAGTCGGGGTATTTATATTAAAATGTATCAGGAAAGTATTGTAAATAACTTTATCCTAATTATCGAATGTTCAGAAATATCTTTATAGATTGATAGGAAGTTGAAGTAGATTTAAAATAAAATCCTATTATATTAAATCCAGAACATTTGGAGTAGAGTAAATTTTAAAAAATATAAAATATTCTTACACATCTAGCTCTTCCATATATTCCATGGATTGTGGAAAATTTCCAAATCCCTTCATGTTCTCATGGTCATTATCTTCTTTGAATTAATTTGGCTTTGGCATTTTCTGCCAGTTCTATGCCTGCTGACCACACTCTAGCCTTTAGTAATGTGGGCATGGAAATCTTTTTTCCTTTAAACTCCATAGAAGAAAAAAAATCAGATAAATAAACAGTGTTCACAGAAGAGATGCCTGTGCATGTGTGCATATGTGCAGCAGAGCAGTTTACAGAGCAGCCATATGCAAAAAACCAAAACAAAACAGACCCTGGAATGTGAGGGCTATAGACTGAATATTTGTGTTCCCCCCATTTTTTTTTTCTTTTTAAATAGCAGCACTGATGGCATATGGAAGTTCCCAGGCCACGGACTGAATCTGAGCCACAGCTGCAACTTACATGGCAGCTGAGGTAACACCAGATCCTTTAATCCACTTTCCTGGGCTGGAGATCGAACCTGCACCTCTGCAGCCACCAGAACTGCTGCAGTTGGATTCTTTTTTTTTTTTTTTTTTTGCCTTTTGTCATTTTTATGGCTGCACCCGCGGCATGTGGAGGTTCCCAGGCTAGGGGTCTAATCGGAGCTGTAGCCACTGGCCTGCGCCGCAGCCACAGCAACGCAGGATCCGAGCCGCGTCTGCAACCTATACCACAGCTCACGGCAACGCCAGATCGTTAACCCACTGAGCAAGGGTAGGGATCGAACCCACAACCTCATGGTTCCTAGTCGGATTTGTTAACCACTGCGCCACGACGGGAACTCCTGCAGTTGCATTCTTAACCCATTGCTCCAGGGTAGGAACTTCTCCCTAAAATTTTTGTGTTGAAACACTACCCCCTAATGTAATGGTATTAAGAGGTGAAGATGTTGGACATTTGGGAAGTAATTAGGATTAGATATGGTCACCAGGGCAGAGCCCTCATGAATGGGATTAGCGCCCTTCTAAGAGTCGCTGGAGACTGCTTCCTCTCTGCTCTCTTCTATGTGAGGATGTAAGGAAATGGGCCACCTGCAACCTCATCAGAACCTGAACATGCTTGCATTCTGAACCTGGGCTTCCCGACTCACGTGACAAAACTACGAGAGCTATGAGAAACAAATTCCTATTGTTTACAAGTCACTGCGTACTTTATTATAGCAGCCCGCGCTGACTAAAATGGTTAGATATCCACGTTTTAAAATTATTGAGTATTCATGTCCTCAAGTTGGGAGATTCTTGTTCAGTTAAGTCTGGAGTGGCATTGTGGAATCTGTACTGAAGAAGATAACTAAGATGGGAACAACTGCTCTCAGATGCCTGGTCTTTATTTTCAGTTATCCAGTTCAGTGATACCAAATAAATGTAGGATCTCTCCATATGGACCTAGGCACCTACCCTCAATTTAGTTACTTCCTTCTTTTATCACTAAATTTCCCTCATTACTTGCCTCTTTTTTCATAACCAACCATGCTGGTCTGCTCAGGACTGTCCAGGTTTTAATCCCATGTCCTGAGAAACTCCCCTGTCTAACCAGAGCAATTTGTCACCAGATAAGGTCTTTAAAGAAATAACTGAATCTTTTTGACTTCTGTGACCTTTCTTCAGTATTTACTTATGACTTGTCTATTTTGTGGTTAAAAAAGTGGGAGAGAAATTTCGAGCAGAAGCTGAAAGGGCTGTTCCACAGGTCACCTGATGACATTCTGGACATGAGCTGTACAGTCCTAGCACCTAGGAGACAAGGTGCCACACAGGACTAAGGAGAGGAGAGAACCCCCATATCTACATGGATCTTAGCTTGGATCATACAGCTAAGACAGGTTGAAAGAGATAGTATACCTCTTTGAAGAGGCTCTTTGTTAGATCTGCCCTCTTTCTATCTGTATTCCCAAACCTGCAAAAATCTCAATAAGAGGTTTTAGGAAAATAATACTGTAATTCCCTACAATGATAGCCTGGTTTGGGAATGAGTTTGATTGTGAAAATAGACTGTGTAGAAATATTGTGGAAATATGGGTTAGAAGTTAGGTCACAGGAAAGTCTTAGAAAACTAAATTTCCAGAAAGCTTGATTCCATGATAAATAAATTTGATAAACTGATCTACTGTTTTGGACTCTATAACCAATATTTGGGATTCTACTTTCTATTTTCTAGTCCATACAAACAGTAATAGTTGGAGGTGTTGAGAATGAATGGAGTCTGAGGCTGGAGAAAAAAAGGGGACTTAATCTTAGGGAATATATATATAAATAAATTTGAGCCATCAAAAAAGTCCAAAAAGTCATGTTGAAAGCGAGGAGCAGAAATCAGCATCATGACAGACTATAGGGAATAGAGCAAGCAACAGCATTTAAAGAAATGTAACAAGAGGTTGAGACCAGAGGGGGAAAAAAAAAACATTTAATGCTTGGATGAATAAAAATGAATGAATTGACCACTATGTTTGTCTAGAAGAAAATCATTGGTTTTATCAGAGTGCAAAAAACTCAAATATAAGACAACCATTTTAATTTTACCTCTCTAAATTTAGAGGAAATATGCATCAGTGTGAAGAAAGGAAGTATTTGCTGAACTTAAAATCTTTTTTTTAAGTTTACTGACATTTATGGGAAAATTTAAAGAGCTTGTTTTTGGTCTCTCCAAGTGTTACCAGATGTATAAAGTTTGGGGAGGTGTGGAAGTGATAGGAAATCCTTTTTGATCTCCTTAATAAGTCCTCAATTTCCTTTATATAGTTTTTTCTTGTGTATCCAACATTCTTGCCATCCACCACAATTTCTGGGAGATTGAGGGAATACTGAGGGATTTCGAATCTGAGACCTGGGAATGGTTCCTGTGTCCTAAGTGAATTTCACCTCCACAGTCTGTTTCCTCATCTTTGAAATGAGAATGTTGAAATATAATTAATTATACACTAACATCAAATTTATCTTCCATTTTTATTATTTTTTCCATTTTTATTTTATTTTTTAATTTTTTATTTTTTTTTTTGTCTTTATCTGGGGCCGCACCCACGGCATATGGAGGTTCCCAGGCTAGGGGTCTAACAGGAGCTGCAGCTGCTGGCCATTGCCACAGCCACAGCAACACAGGATCCAAGCCGCATCTGCAACCTACACCACAGCTCACGGCAACGCCGGATCCTTAACCCACTGAGCAAGGCCAGGGATCGAACCCGCAACCACGTGGTTCTTAGATTCGTTAACCACTGAGCCATGAAGGGAACTCCTTTTTTCCATTTTTAATTCTATGTTTCTATTACATCCTAAATAAGCACCAAGCTAAATGTAGTCTCTAATGCCAATTCTCAGCCCTAAATACTCAAAAACAGGTACAGTTATTCTGAATGACATTCATTTTGAGAGCTCTATATCTCTTGCCTAATGTACAGCAGAGTGGCTATAGTTAACCACATAGTTTGTATACTTGAAGGTTTCTAAGAGATTAGATATTAAAAGTTCTCACCACAAGGAATAAAAAGAGGCAACCATGTGAAGTGATGGATGTGTTAATTAACCTTATTTTGGTAATCATCTCACTATATTTATTATATACTATATATACACACACATACATGTATACATATATATATATATAAACTCATCACATTGTATTTATTACACTTATACAATGTTATGTGTCAACTGAGTTTATTGTTATATATCGATACACTGGAACAAATTAAACAATACAAAGAATTGAGTTCAAGAAGAAAATAAATTGAATGATTCTTCTAAAGATAAGCAGATTCACTTTAGGAAATATTGTCATTTAGCATTTACAAAATGGGCTCCCAAACGGAGCATATTCAAAACAAAAACAGACCTGGGATGAGAGTGGGATGGATATATCACTTTGGGCCACTATTTAAATGTTGCTCTTGGAGTTGAGGTTGCTGAAAACAACAATCTACACATTTTACTTAAAAGATCAAGCCATTCCAAAACGTTAGGTAATTACTAGAGTGTATGGTGTAATAGGACTCAATAGGGTGGAAAGAAAGATAATGAAACTATGGTCTTTTATTTACTTCACACATTTTTTGTTGCTATAATGAAATGGTTTCTGTTCTTTCCAAATAAAAAGTTTAAACCTGACTCAGTAAGTATAGGACTTAAATAATCGGGAGTTAAATAGTTTTATCTCCTTGTGAACCTGAAATGATGAAAATCTTAGCTCTCACCCCATCTTTTAGTGAAATTAACCCGAAGTGATGGTTTTCTTTCTTGTTTTACAGGGCTGGAGCGAATTGCACGGGATTCATCATATGAACAGGAGGGAAAGGTACAATTTGTAATTGACGCCGTGTACTCCATGGCTTATGCCCTGCATAATATGCACAAAGATCTCTGCCCTGGATTCATTGGCATTTGCCCACGAATGAGTACCATTGATGGGAAAGAGCTACTCGGTTATATTCGGGCTGTAAATTTTAACGGTAAGTCACAACTATTTTTTTCCTTTTTCCTTTTTTTTTGGTATCTAAATACTTGAGGAGTGACAGGGTGTGTTCTTTCTCCCTATATATAGAGTATACTCAAGCAGAATGGAAAGCACAGGATTAGAAGCAGTTCCCCTTTTAATCAGAAGTGTGAGTTTTTCCACCTGCTTTCAAATCTCAAACATATTTTTTTTCTGCTGCCATTAATCTGCTCCTGAAAGAGGCAGAAGTTAAAAATAAGCCTCTATCAATCAAAATATCACTCTTTCAGAAATAACTTAGAAGGCTCGTTTGGAACCACTGACAACAGATTAGATTTCTTTGAAAATGTTTTGTTCATGCCGTTATTAGAGAAGGATTTGTAGACATTTTGTTTTGAAACCAATTTCAAGCATTTTAAACAGTAAAATGACTTGAGGGAAGTGAATGATTTGGAATTGCTATATATTTACCTTCTAAGAGTGCTGTGTTAAATTTCTGCATCTTTTCTCTTTCCTTGCATATCTTTCTATGACTGCGTCAGTTTGAAGCAATGAGCTGCATCGTGTAAGGTAGAGCTATATACAGTGCAGTGTAGATGGGACTTGCCTATTGCAGAAGCAGAAATGCTGCTTTGTGAGTGTCACAAGAAATTGGTACAGAATATTGGTACAGAAATTGGTATTTGGCCGAGAATAGCCAAACTGCTGGTGTCAAGTGATGGAGCTATTGAATGCTGCTGTTCTTTCATGGAAGTTGTAATGGTTGCTGCCCATGACTTTGACCATTATTTTCAAATGAAATGATAGAATGCTCTGAGCTGTCTAATTCTTTCTGTTTGGCTGTAATCCACACAATGGACATGCCTCCGAGCCATGCACAGCACTGCACTGTCCATCATCATACACTCCAGTGACCTCAGCTGCCAGCCTTTCTCAAAAAAGCACAAGGTCATCTTCAATTTAGAATTCAAGTGGAAACTTTGTCTTTTGCTCTATTCAGGCAACATGAGACACAATTTGGTTTACATTCAACACAAAGTATCCTCTTTTTCAGCAGAATTTTTGTGAAACGTTACATAACATTGTTCCTTTTGTTGAGAATATAAATAGTAAGGGGGATTTGAAAATAATTTTCTTACAATTATTAAATGGAGCAAAAGAAGAGTGTTACAATCCAAGGTTATTTATCCTAGTGTGAGGTTGGGGAATACTTTATTTATCCAAATTGTTAGGAGGTGGGAAGAGGAATGCAAATGAATATATTTTTTCAATAAATAAAGCTCAACTCCAGAAGACAGGGAAATGTTTTAAAGAAATGCTGGATTAAAGTATTTTGAAGGTGAATTATCAATTTCTCCCTTATCTTAACTATAGATAAAAACCTTTCTTGATGACTTTAATTATTATGCCATACTGTAATGTAATGATGCTATTAAAGAGTACTAAAAAAAAGTCATAATATCTAATGATTATTAAGACAGTTTGCCTCTAGACTCCAGTGATTTATGAGTTCTTCTGTTCCCTTTTTGCGTTTTTTTCCCCCACTTCTACATTATCAGACTACTGTTGCTGTGATCGTGGTTTTTTTTTTTTGACTGATCCCTCCTGTAATCTGCTTCTTTCAATCCCTGGAGAGAGGAACACACATAAAATTTCATTAATTTCATCAGGATATTTATGGAGCATATAGAATATATTAAGCATTATGATAGGTGCTAAAGATAATATTGCTGGTAAAAACAATCAAAACGGACATGGGTTTCTTGGGAAACTTGGATATTAATCAAATAAACACACAAAGGTATAATCATATAATCTTCAATGAATACCAAGAGAATAGGGGTGCTAGACTAAGAACTTATAATGGGGAAATATGTCCCTGTTCTAGAGTGTTAGGGATGGCTGGAATCTGGAGATGAGGGTCAGAGATAAGGGTAAAGCAATAGACAGGATCAGATAGATCATGAGAGGTCTTACAGGTCATTCTTAAGATTTGATCTTCATCTTGAAAGCAATAGCAACACACTGAAGCATAATAGAATGCCGTATGCTGGAGTGAGTGTATTCCAGATGAGGATCATGTAAAATATATGAATTTTAGTGTATAAACTTAAAAGGGAAATTCCTTGGAGATTTATTTTGCTAATGGCTTGAAACTTGGCTGTGTAATAATAATAGGATAATAGAGTAAGAAAGCTGAGCTTAAGTGAATTATCAGGGCATACATAATTCAGCTTTTAGTAATTTTCAGGATGTTTTATCAATTTTTTAATTTCATGATTGGCTTACTGTTAGCATTCATTCATTATTAATACTTCACCTGTTTCTAATAGAAAGACATTGGGCTCTTCAAATAGAAGCAAACCATCAAAATCATTGAAGGGGAAGAAAACAATGTAGTAGTCAGAATCAAAGACCACATTAAGTTCTGAGCTTCCCAAGTAGCCAGAATGTAAAGGGGCAGTCAATGGAATATATGTTACATTACATGATAAAAGCAAGCCTACCTATTTTGGGATGAGAGAATGAATTTTCTTGGAAATTATTTCTAAAAGAAAAGGATGTGGACTTTTAACAGCCACATAAGCAGTGTTATTTGACAATTTTTTACTTGGGGAGCCAGAGGGAAACAAAGACTTGCCTTTTAGGATTACTTTTATTGCTACCATTTGAACAAAATGCCCCTTCCATAAATTTTTTAAATGCAAAGATTTATCAAAAGAAAAAACCATAAAGAAGATTTCAGATTTTTCAGGTACTTAAGCAACAATGTCAATTCCTTACTCCGGTCTGGTCTATAGGTGATAAAATATTAATACTGTACATCTGTACAGAATCAAAGATTTTTCTGTTGGCATGAAAAACTTATTCATCGTAAAGAGAAGCGCTGGATAGAATTCCAGAGATATTTTCCTTCTCTTATAGTTGAGCAGGGCTGGGTAGGCACAGCAGCATACTAATCAGAATTGTTTGACTGCAGGTAACAGAAACCAACCTAAGCCTGCTTAAGCTGAAAGGAAGGGTTTATGAGGGTGTGGCAAGAAACCCCATAGCAGAAGGGTCTAAGAAAAAAAAAAAAAACTGGTTTTAAGTACTAAAGCCTTTCAGAAATCCAAACATCTCCCTGCTTTGTTGGGTTCTCTTTATGGTGGTTTCCTCCGCTTCTAGGTTCACAGGGTAGATAGCAGAAAGCCATCTGCATTTCTAAAATTAGTTGCTGTTGTTCACAACACATGCTAAGACAACACATGTGTGTATATATACACACTAATTCTAACTTATTCTAACTTAACATATATATTTTGTGTCCTAATTCTAACTTCTTGGAAATAAATCTTATTAGCAAAAACTTAGGTTGGATGTCAGTTCTGTTCCAAATTATCAGTGGCAAGGAGCAAGTGGTACAAACTTCGTTGTCCTGGAACACTGACAGGGGTGAAAGGGACATTTAGGATCTTTCTGTAAGTGACTTAGAGGTAAAGTTTAAAGCAGGTGCACAGAGAGGTGAAAACCTGAGAGAGGTAATGCCATGGTCTCTGAATCTTTTTGCTTCTCTGGGTGAGTGAGTTTTTGTTAGGCTGAAGGACACAATTAAGGATCCCATAGGATCTGTGAGAATCAGAGAGGAATCAATTTTGGAATTATTTAATGCAAACCTTCATGTTGTGACTAAATTCCCTGAATGAAGCAGATTGCTTCAACTCACAGTGAGGCAGTGGTCTAACCACTTCAGTGTTCAGTATTCTAAGAAACATATGTAAACTGTGTAAACACTTGCCTGATTGTAGAAACTGGTACAGAGATGGAATTTATCAACAACTTTTTTTTTTCTTTTGGAGACCTTACTGATTTTAGGGACTTAGTGCACATTTTCCAAACATACAATTTTAAGAGTTTCTAAACACTGTAGTTTTTAAAGCAGATTTCTTATGTGTATCATGCCCTTAAGCTACCTAAAAGAAATAGGTACTGCTTAATATTAGAGAATGTATTACAAACACACTAATAGGTCAAATGAGACAATGATGAATATCTCTTAAGATTCTGTAAAAGCCACTTGATTAAAATATGATCCTCCTTTCTGTTACAAGTATGAAAACAAACTAGAAATGGAAAAAATCTTTAACACAATAAAGCACATCTCTTTCAGCCTATAACTGATTACTTATAGTTATTCCTATTACAGAAAAATATTAGTCCTATTAGCACTTCTATTAATTTTCTATAAATTTTAACCAATGTGATAAAGCATTAAAAAAAGAGATTACTACTAAAAAGGAAAAAGTTGCATTGATTATTTTCAAATGATTTGATCTTAAGACAATAAATTGAAAAATATATTAGAAGTACTTGCTTTAAAATATTAATATATTAAATTTATGTATATTAATAATATATATATAATTCAAACATTAAGAACTTAACCTATATACTAGTGAGAAATCATAACTATTATATGGGAAATAAACTTTTATTTGCAAAAAATTTATAAAATGTCTTAGAATAAATTGAGTCAAAAATATGAAAGACCTATATGAAGACAACTTTGAGAGACATTTCTTGTTTCTAGACAGAAAAATTAGTTACAGGAAAAAAGTCTTTAATCTTTTCTGAGTGAATCTGTATTCAGGCTTACTATAATTCCAACCAAAATGACAAAGTAGTCTTCATCTTGAAATGATATTTAAAATTTAATTGTGAGAATAAATGAAAATAACCAGTTATTTTAAAGAAAAAATTATTCCTACCAAACATTTAACATTTGAGCATAATGTTAAGATACATCAATTAATCTAGTATGGAACTAGTACCAGAACAGACACATGGTAAATGGAACCAGATAGAAATAGGCAGATATATATAATAAGTTTGTACATATTTATGTGTGTGTGTGTGTGTGTATATATATATATATATATATATATACGTATATATATATATATATATGAATTTATGATGTGATGAAAGTGAGTTAGAACTCAGTGGGAAAGGACATTTTATTAACCAGTTATCAACTTACAGTAAAATGATCATGATTTCTTAATATAAGAAAGTATTATCCATTTGGAGTTTATTTTAAAGTTAGGTGAAAAGGAAGAGCAAAAGAAAAAGAATGAAAATATGGAAAATAGAAAACAGTGTATTAGATTTGAATGGAGAAACTTAAAATCAGTAAAAGAAATTACAGTGGGATTGCAGACATGTTTGATTTAGTAAAATTTAACACTTCTGATATTAAAAATTACCACAGGAGTTCTCACTATGACGTAGTGGGTTAAGAATTCAACCGCAGTAGCTTTGGTTGCTGTGGAGGTTCAGGTTCCATCTCTGGCCTGGCACAGAGGGTTAAACCATCTGGTGTTGCTACAGTTGCGGCGACTCAGTTTCAGTCCCTCGCCCAGGTGTGACCATAAAAAAATAAATACATAAAAATTATCATAAACATAGCTTTAAGACAGAATATAAAGTAAGGAATATACTTGTATCAAAGGATAATACCTAAAATATTTTTTAAAGCTAGTTAAATTGATACAAATGATGGCACCTCCAAGAGATCAATTGACAGAACTTAACGAATGTTAATAAATATTTGAAAAAATGGTAAGCCTCACTAATAATCAAAAAAAGTCCATTTAATCAGCAATGAAAGACTGTTTCCTATCTACCAAATTTACAAAGACTTAAAAAATTATAATAGCAATTACCAAAAGATTAATTGCATTGTCTCTTAATATGCTTGGTAAGAGTGGATACTGGTGAAATATTTTTGGAGAGTATTTGCATAGTGTATATTATTACTTTTAGGAATGTAGTCTAAGGAAATTTTTTGAAATAATTGTATGTACAAAAATCCATTGAAAGATACATAAAGCACAATCACAGTTGTGTTTTAATGCCCACCAACAATATGTTATATTGAGGCATGAAGCCTTGGATGCATCTCGGAATCCTAGGTTTTTATCCTAATTGTGCCTCTACTTCCCTCTGAATTGTGGGGCCATCTTTACCTCTCAGCTTCATCTTTTATTTATTTATTTTTTTTTTGCCTTTTGTCATTTTAGGGCCGCACCTGCGGCATGTGGAGGTTCTCAGCTTCATCTTTTAGATGGAAGGATTATACTGACATGATCTAACCTCTGAGAGATCTCCTCCATCTCTGTAGTCACTATAGATTCTTGTAAAGATATAGGTATATTTTTAAAACAGATGCCTACGGGTGTTCTTACTGTCATTTTTCAGTTTTGTGTTTTTATTTTTTATGAGTCATTCCTTTAGCTAACATATATTTCATTGGGGATTTATTTGTTTATAATTTTGTGGCCGCACTCACAGCATATGGAAGTTCCCAGGCCAGAGATTAAATCCAAACCACAGCTGCAACCTACACCACAGCTGCAGCAATGCTGGCTCCTTTAATCCACTGCACCTAGTTGGGCATCAAATCTGCACTTCCACAGATTTCCACAGGGACCTGAGCCACTGCAGTCGGATTCTTAACCCACTGCGTCGTGTGGGAACTCCTGGGAATCTTAGAAAATATCTGGTAAAAGGGCTTTCTGCTAGGCATCAAGAATACAGAGATTAGTAAAACATAGTTCTATGAGTTTTCAAATGTCATAGCTTAACAGAAGAGAGACACAAACATTACCAACAGTACTTCCTTTTGATAGGTAGTATGATAGAGGCATGTACAAACACAGCATAAGGCTGAGATTAGGAAAGTACATTGGGGGGCTCAAAGGATACCACACAGAGAGCCTGTGACATCTGATTTAAATTACAAATGGAAAGTGACATTTCCTTAGACAGACAAGTTGGGAAAAGGTTCATGGCAGACAGCGCCATTAAATAGTAGCTGGAGACAGGCAAGAGGATACATTGTGAGAAAGTGGTGTAAGAATTCTAGTGAGTGGCATGGGAGCCACCTAGAGATGAGACCTGAACATGAACTTGGGCCTGGTTAGAAATCCCTGCCAAACTCTGATGCTTGAATGTGACACCAGAGGTGACAAGGGAACTGAAGCCTTCTGAGCAGGACAGGGAAGTGCTAGGATTTGTGTTTTAGAAAAGTAACTACGGCAGCAATCTGCCGACAGGAGAGAAAGATTGAAGACAGAGATGACAAGTTAAGAGGTGGTTCTAGTAATTTTTGTGAGAAAAGCGTGCCTGAAATGGGGAAATCAGAGTACTAATGGAATGTAAAGACGTGAAGAGGGAGCAAGTGAACAAAGAATCACTTGAAAGCTGGCTCCATTCTAGGCACTGTGCTTTGATTAGAAACCAGGAGGTTTTGAGAAATATCTTTACTTCCCCAAATGGTCTTTCTTTGTAACTCCTTGTGACAGCTCCATTATTAGAGTTAATTCGGTATTTCAGTGTATACATTATTGATGAAATCGGCTTGGCACTACTTTACATTTTATCCGCCTTTGTAAGTAGAAAATGAGATACAAAATGTCAATATATGGAAAAACTGACATAAAATGTCAACTCTAGAAGCTTGATGCATAATTTCCTTGTGCTTAGGTATTAATTATTTAGTAGAAATGAAACAAAGTCCAATGTGATAAAGTGGTTCTCTGTTAACCTTAAACATAAATATCCTTTTTGATAATTACTTTATTTGAAATAAAATTGAGAAAAGTATTAATAATTTGGAAATACATTACATAACTTATTCTTGAAGATCAGGATTTGCAGGTTATGAAGTAATTCCTGGAAGTACTTACATATATATTTTTAAAAAGTGAATAGCATATGATATAGCAATATTGAATACGTAGAGATAAATAAACGGGCTGATTTGAAATTAGGTAATTTTTTCACTTTCTGATTAAGGAAACTTCAGGCTGGCTATAAAATATTAATCCTACAAATTAAGCCATCATGAAATTTAGCAGCATAATTATACCTGCCTCTGTTTTCTAAGTAAGGTGATAAACTGTGGGTTTTTTTAAGTCTAATTTCTTTTATAGTCATGAAGAATAAAGACTTATTTCCTCCTTTAATATATAAAGACTTATAAGTGGGCCAAGATGGAGCCAGCATCAAAGAAAAGCTTAGGGGAAATCAATGAAGTTGCCTTAGTTCTTCTTTGGATCCTATTCAACTTTACCCACTGTAATGGGTTTTATTTTCCTCCTTCTTTATTCTTATAATGCATGAAGTTCATCATGTGCTGAAAATTAGTGTGCTGATCATGTGCTAAAAAGGATTGGCAAATCCCAGAAAGAGATGGGGTGTCATGAGCTCACTAAGGGTTCAGGGCTGGCATTGGGTCTAAGTGAGGGTGCAATGGGGAGCCCTGAATGAAGAAAGGGGACAGAGATGAAGTGCCATAGAGGATTTGAGGTGTGGGGGAGTTTCTGAAGGAGTTTACTGTTTGTGCTAGGTTTTCTCAAAACCTTAGGTTCTAATCAAACCACAGTGCCTAGAACGGAGCGAGTATTCAAACAATTCATTGTTCATTTCCTCCCTCTTCACTTCTTTACATTCCCTTTGTACATAGTGATCATAAGCACAGGCTTTATATTCAGAGTTTGAACACAGTTTCAGCATTCACTACTTTGTGCCCTTGGTCAGGTAACAAAACCTCTTTAAATCGTTCTTTCCTCATGAATAAAATGGGATGTTAATAGTAGATATATTTTAGTGTTCCTGTGAAATCTAAAAACAAGATGATATATACATATATAAATATATATATTTATATATTTTTATAAATATATATATTTATATATTTTTATAAATATATATTTATATATATTTTATAAATATATATTTATATATTTTTATAAATATATATTTATATATTTTTATAAATATATAGAAAGTGCTTAATAAAGTATTATACGTGGATAATACTTAAATCAATAGAGAAGTAATGAAATTCACACTGGGATCATCTTATAAAAGTGATTGGATGGGTGGAAAGGGACTGCGGGCTTGAGAATCTTTAGAACAATGCAGTAAAAACCTCTGCATACAGGAATCACCAGTAGGAATGAAAACAAGGCACAGGTTGGAAAAGATACTTTTTCCAGGTCACCCATCAACAAGGTTTCCCCAGCAGCATCAGCTTCTTAGATAAAGGAAGAGAAATGTGAATGCGTACAACCTCCTCAAAGTTCATGGCAAAGTACGTTATTGCTGATATGGGCATCTGATGAGTCTAGGGTAGATCAAACGGGGCTCATTCTTTCATTGTTTCCTTGATTTTCTTCAAAATTACATACCTTTTTTTTTTAAATGAAGGAAAGCCATTTAATAGAATAGCTCCTGTGTTATTAGGGGTAATTATTTTCTAGTGATATTTTGCTTCAGAAAGACTCAACTGGAAAATTATAATGGAGACTTGATTATTTTTCTCTTTAAGGTTATTAACTCATAATTACATTAAAGTCTAATCAAGGAGTTAGTTTGAAAGCGAAGGATATGAATGAGAAAATTCTTTTTAATTCAGGTGCCTAATTGTTACACTTTGGGGATTTTGGCTTTCTCAGTTTTTAGAATGTTCAAAAACCATGACTAAAATAACTTTTCTTTTGAACCACGCAAAGGTTTATATACCTTTATCTGTAGCTAAGTTAAGGGGAAAATGATCAAATTTAATTTTTAAAAAATGTAAGGAGTGTATATAGCATTTATTTATATATGTCATATACATTCATTTAACAAACATTTATTGAATGGCTATCATATGCCTGAATTGTGCTATTAGTATTTTATCTCTCTTTCAGTTCTCACATTGTTTTCTTCATATTCTTTTATATCCTAAATTCTTTTACTCTCCTTTTGTCCTCTTTTCTTGCCCAGTTTTTCTCCATTTGCTCTTGGGATCATTCAGTTATCAAGATAGTAGCAAGTGGTTAAAAATATGAGCTTTCAAGTTGAAACAGAGATGAACTAAAATCTTAGCTCTCCCTCTTAGGTTGTGAGACCTTGAATAAGTCACTTAATTTTTATAAACCTCTATGTTCTCCTTTTTGGATGGGAATAATAATCATACTTACCTTATAGTGTAATTATGAGCATTTAATGAGACAATTCCCAACTTCCAGCACATTGTGAGTGATAAAAAAATGGTAACTACTTTTTTTTCCCCTCTGCCCCATGACAAAAATACATTTTCTGTATATGCTTACTGAATTTCAAACATACATACATAATTACTCCCCAAATACACAGCAAATTCACATGAATTCCTTTAGGCACTTCAGATTCCAAAGCATCTGTTAAATCTCTTATAATTGGTAATATTTTGTGGTATGAAATTAATTTCTATTCCTTCAAGGTTTAATTCATCTATTCTAAAGGTTGATTAGGATTTTTAGCTCAGTTTTTTTCTCTTCTCTTTCAGTCACCTTCTGAACCCTTAATTTTTTTTTTATTAGCAATTTAAGTTCAGATATGGGAATAAAAGGACATAAAGCCCTTGCTAATCCATTTTTGCCTTGAGTAAAATGACCTGATAGGTCAAGAGGTGGAGGCTGTGGTAGGAACCAGTGTTCAGGGAAAGTGTCGTACATCACCTATATTAAGAAGCTCGGAAACTCACTTAGACATAGGCTATGAAAGAGACACCTGTGACCTGCACAAATAATTTAGCTGGAGGTCACTGGTCCCACCCAACTGAATTAGACAAAACTGTTGGACCAGTGTACAACCCATCTGAGTTGTCCGTGCCCATTGAACAAGGAAGAATTAGTTAAAACCCATAAGCAGCCGTAAGCCCTGTCGTTAAAAATAGTAATTCAAATAAAAATGACAATACACATGTGACAGGTAAGAGGAATGTGGTACAAGTCTCTTAGAAAGACGTTTATTAATTCTTACCTTACTGTTAATCCTTAATCCTGCTTAAGAAAGCTCTAACTTTCCCCAGATCTTATGTTTTCCTTTGCTGGTTGTCTAGGTTATAAAGACATCCCTATGATTTATATTAGGTCATGACTTAACACCAAGCAATTTTAACCTGTTTAATAATACATCCAAAAGGCCATTCCTCTCTGCTCCTTTAACTTCCTTTTCATTCTTCTCTAGCCTTATGTAAACCACAGACTTATGTAAAACTATCTATACCCTCATATCCATACCCTTTTGGGTTTAATCAAAATAGTGATGTGAAGAACCATATTTACTACCTTTTAAAAATCTTTTTCTAAAAAGTATAACATATATACAGAAAAGTACAATGAGTCTACAGGTCCATGAATTTTTATAAACCAAAAACAAGCTAAACCAATACACAGAATAATCAACCAAACCCCCACATCCCCAACTGGCACCCCAGAACTTTCCTGTGCTCTTCCAGTCAGTACAAGTTGGTCTAGAAAGTCACTGCCCTGACTCTGAACAACACAGACCAGGGTTGCTTGCTTTTGTGCTCCTATAAATGAAACTAAATAATCTGTGCTCTTTTGTGCCTGGCTTCATTTCACTGTAATTTTTGATAAAGAGGAGGTAAAGCACATTCCCTCCGTTATCTCTCTCTATTAACATCAGATTCAGTTATTTAATTTACTTTGTTACATATTAAGAATTTAATTTTTAAAGCCTAATGAATTATTTTATGGAATAATAACATTTAATATCTATTAATGAAGTTTAAAATATGAAAATTAAAATTTTAATACAATGCCTACAATTTCTTAAACAGTGGTAAAAAAAATATTGCTTCCAATAATCTTCTTATTTGGGTCATGTTCCCATCATTTAAAAAAAGAATAGACCTTAATTTTTAGAGCTGTTTTAGGTTCACACCAAAGTTGAGTGGAAAGTATAGAGAATTCCCCTATTCCCTATACCCTCCCCCAGCCTCTCCTACTCTCATCATTCTGAACCAGAGTGGTACATTTGTTACAGCAGATTAATCTGCATTGATACATCATTATCCAAAGTCTATAGTTTACATTAGGGTTCATTCTTGATGCACATTTTATGGGTTTTTGCATATGTATAATTCTATATATTTTACCTTCCAGGCAACAGCATTCTCATGACTGTTTCAATTTTAATGAGGATTATGGAAAAATCCTCCTTTGTTGCCTAATTCCTTCAGTCTCAATCCTAGGCACTAGAGAGTAGCAAATTATACTTTTTCCAGCTAGTGCTCTAGGATAGTTCCCAGTATCCAAAATATCGGTATAGGACTTAGCAGAAAGATTTTTAGTATACAGTCCTTTTATTTTACCAGGAAAGAAAATGCATTTGCTTTCCTTACTTAGCTATTAATGACAGCATGTCAGAGTTGTCACAAATTCTAGAGTCAGTAAATTCTAGAGTACTAAGAGGCACTTGAGAAAACCTCAGTGTTCTTGATTGCATGTTGCCCCCATTTCTGGAAATAAGTGCTCTCTGATTTTTCTATCTTCATGTCTATCTTTTGAAATAATAGTGTCCCCTGTTTAAAAAAAACAAAAGGCTTCAGACTGACATTGAAAGAATTTTGTTTTTCAGTTAACATTTAGATAAGAATTAGTTGGGGGAGGAGTTCCCGTCATGGCACAGCGGAAACGAATCTGACTAGGAACCATGAGGTTGCAGGTTCGATCCCTGGCCTCACTCAGTGGGTTAAGGATCCTGTGTTGCCATGAGCTGTGGTGTAGGTTGCAGAGGTGGCTCAGATCTGGCGTTGCTGTGGCTCTGGCGTAGGCCGGCAGCAACAGCTCCTGTTAGACCCCTAGCCTGGGAACCTCCATATGCTGCAGGTGTGGCCCTAAAAAGCAAAAAAAAAAAAAAAAAGAAAAAAAGAATTAATTGGGTATATCTTTCTGACCCTACAAGCTGTGGTTTAACCCAAACCAAAGAGAGAACTGACACTTTTTATACCCAGATGCTAGTTTCGGGTGAGGGAGGAAGATGGTATTTTCCAACAGTTAATGGCTCTAACTACTAGTTTGGGGTGAGAAAGTTTTTATTTTCTTCAACATGGTTCATCTTCATAAGCACAAACTATCAGGTTTGTTAAAAAATAATGAGGTTTTTATTCCAATGTTGACATAATACTTTATTTTTATACCTGTACAAATGTGCTTTATCAATTTGAACCATCTTAGCCTTTATAATGGGCTGTAGATGCAAAATTTAAATGACACTACTTTGGACAATTATATGCTAATATCTGGATAAACAAATATCATTTCATGTTGGATTTTTTCTTCTTTTAGCGTTACTTGAAGTCATCTTTTGGCTTTTAAGCATAATACCAATCTGCTTTACTGGTATTGAAGCAGAAAATAACCAGTCCATAAATTTTCTAGCAACTTTCACAAACAAAACGTTTATGAAAATAAAATAACATGTTTAGCAGACCCATGGATGGTTTCAGCTAAGCAACGTTAAGTCCTGTAACACATCTAACTAGAAAGTGAATTTCTAATACCAAGTTTACAATAGAGCTCTTTTTTATAGAAAAAGAAGTGAAGAAAAAATGGTAAAATGATATGATGGAAAGAAGGTTTTATTTCCTTGTGAATGTCAAGGTAATTTTCTAACTCCATAGAGACTGAGTAGAATTTTTAAATCATTCATATTTTTGAACAGGGGCTCGGATAAACCAAATGACACTTGAGTCTTTGTTAACTCTGGCTAGCACTTATAGAAAATATTTCCAGACCCAGATCACTACCTGTGATGTTATTTATTTTTTTGTCTTGATAATTTTTTAGTGTTAATGAGTTCCTGCTGTTACACAGGATCTGGTGTTGTCTGTGCAGCTTGGGTCACTGTTGAGGTGTGGGTTTGATCCCTGGCTTCCATGTGTCTTGGGTGCAGCCAAAAAAAAAAAAAAAAAAAAGAAGGAACTGACAACTAGAATCACAAATATAGAGTACTATGCTATAACATTTATTTTCTTTACTACATTTTTATAGAACATCATAATTTAGGCATGATGTAATTGCAGACTAGTGTGATACACTATTTTAAAATCTTAGTAGCAGTCTACAGCAAATTTCAGGCCCTCCATTCAAAAGCCGCCCCCCCCCCATGAGTTCAGGTGCTCTGTGGTCCCATGGCACCAGGGATTATACTTAGAAATTCAACCTAACATAAAAAATTACCCCTCTGCATTTCAAGAGTTCTTTGAAATAATCGTACCTAACTAGCCTATCCATCTCTATCATTTGATCTGAATTAGTAATAAAATATTAACTGTCACGTCATTTTCCAGTGGTAGTTTTCTGAGTTTTTTTCAGTACTTCCCTTTGTGAATAAGGAAATATGATTCCTTAATTACTGTGATTAAAAAGACTTTTAATAGTTGCCTGGCAAAGATGTTGCTGTCACAAAGACAATTCTAGGGTGAATTCTAATCCCTTGAAATGTACAATAAATAGGAAGGGTCAAATAAAAATAGCTACATGATGTTCAGGAAAAAAAAATAACTGCTGAAAACTTGTGTATTGTTTTCTGTTCTCATCAGAGACTTTGAATTGTCAAAATCCTGTTAGTATTGGAGGTGAAAAATAATCTTGTCATTTGGGATTTATAGTCAAACAAATGTGTATGTGTAAAGATAAGCCCCTAATAATCATTCCCCAGGTTTTTTTGTTTTGTATCTCAGTGAAAGATTTATTTTTTGATGATAAATTTTATATGTATCCATATTAAGTCCTTTTAATGCTAATTACCTTGAATTTCACCATATTGCAATAACAATCCCAAGCATCTTAATGCTTTTCATTTTAAAATACTTTCATCTATATTCTCTCCTTAGACCTAACAGTTCTATGTGGGAGGGCAAGTAAATGGATGTTATTACACCATTTGACAGCAGAGGTGTGCAAAAGTTAAGAAATATATTCAAGGCTCCCAGGTACAAAAACAAGGCATTGGGACTAGACCCAGAATTTTCAGTTCTGTGTTTAGTGCCCCAAGTATCAATTTCAAAGGAGCTGAAATAGGATATTGCTTTGAAGGTAGCCTATTAAAACTGCTAAATCTTCATTCATTCATCAAGTTATTCATTCAACAAACAACTTAATGCCTACTTTGTACTAGTCTGCATTAGGAACTGTGTTACTGGAATCTGGGTTCTTGTTCACGGAGCCGAGGTATGAACTTCACGAACACGCAGGCGGCAAGCAAGCAAGTCTTTATTACAGAAAGGCAGATAGCTTCCAGCACAGTCACTGGGAGGGGGAGAAAGAGTCCCCTTCTCTAATTTTCTAAGGAGGTTTTATCTTTAAAGACAGGGGTACCAGTGTGGGGTCCTGCTATTACTACTTCTCCCTGTTGGCCTTTGCCCAGCACCTATATTGGGCCTTGTCCAATAGGGAGTTAGTGTATGCTCCGTAAGTTGCATGGTCCTTTTTTTCTTCTCTCTCCTAGACTTAAGAGTTGTCACTCTTTCTATTCTTTTGATAACAGTCAAATGTATAGGTCAGGGGTTAATGTCCACCTTTTCAATAGTTAATCTTCCAACAAGCAAGGCCTGTTTGTTTTGATTGGTTTTTATAAATCTTAAACCATGGACATTAATCAGGGAGTATATCAAAGCCCATGTTCCTACACTAAGTACCTGAATTATTATTCTGCCTCAAGTGGACCAGTGATGGTGAGCGGAAACAGCCCCTGCCCTTAGGAGGATACAGTTTAGCAGTGCAAGCAGTCAACAAACAACTACCAAATGTGAAGTGTTACAGTGCTAAAATAGAGCATGTGACGGGAGATGGAGGGTGGGGTTGTAGGAAAGTTGGTGAAATCATCACTAGGATAGTTATATTTAAATTGAGACTTGAGTTATGAGAAGGATAAGAGCCTAAGCAAAAAGTGGTACAAAAACCTTGCAGTAGAAAAGAGATTTACCTTGCTATCATGCTAAATTCTGTCTCTGGAGTCACAGACCTTTTTTACTAAAAAGTATGGGATTTCCTCAAGTTCTCCAAATGGCACATTATCTTGTAAACACTTTATAGAAACTCATGGAATGGCACATAGCTATTCTTATAGGCTTTATGATCCAGGCATGTCCCTTACATGAACCTGAACTATACCCCACTGTGGTTAGAAAGTACTGATGTTTAAAGTGTTTTCTTTCTTTTTTTGTGGTTTATAAATTTTATATTCTTTCATTCTTTTCTACTTGTTTAATTAAAATATTAAATTGAAACATGGTTGATGTTAATTGTGTTAATTTACACACACCAGTTGATGTGTAATTTATACACAATTGATGTGCCGACTTTGTGGGGCTAAGTAATTCAGTTATACATTTACGTATGTATGTATACATTCTTTTTCATATTCTTTTCTATTATGGTTTATCACAGGATATTGAATATCCTGTGCTATACAGTAGGACCTTGTTGTTCAGCCATTCTACATGTAATAGTTCACATCCACTAATCCCAAATTCCTTATCCATCCCTCCTCCTCCCGCTCCCCCATGGCAAACACAAGTCTGTTCTCTATGTCTATGCGTCTGTTTCTGTTTCATAAATAAGTTCAATTGTGTCATATTTTAGAATCTACATCTAAGTGATACCATGTGGTATTTGTGTTTCTCTCTTTCTGACTTCAAACGTGTTTTCTTGGAAGTTCACACTCTGAACATGATGTTACTGAACACTGAAGAAATATTTTTTCTTGCCAGTACTTCCCAGACTGTCATAGCCACAGTGGGGGTGTAGAGCACAGTAAATGACGTCAGCTAATAACAAGTCACATTTTCATTTTCACAGAGATTTTAACAACTGCTTTGGGCTTACGGGGAAAGTAAATGCTCTCCACTCTGTGTCATCACTAAGTGCCCCCCAGGCCCCCAAGGAGGAAGAGATTGATTTGCAGGGGTCAAGTTTGAGGTTCGATCACTGTGCTCCTGGGAAAAGTTACTCCCTGGCTGAAAATGAGTGAAGAGAGCTCTTGCTGGAGGAGTTCCTGAAGGAACAGTGACAATGAGGTGCTGGGATGATGCTCTGTCTAAACAGGCTGGCTCATCTAACTGTGGTTTTGTAGATGTGCTTTCCTACATGTGGTTGCTGTCCAGAGATCACTGCCATGGTCCGGACTGTGACTTCTCTAATCTGAAAAGGCCCAGAGCATGTTGGCTTTGTCCAACTCAAAATCGGGCCCTGTTTTTATAACTGGTTCATTTTCTTAATTAACGTAGAGACAAGGAACCCTCCATATTGTCTCCCCTGGCTTATGAAATTCCACCGTGGAATTTGAGGCCAGAGTCATAGCTAATAATAAAATATGATCCAATCCAATCTAATTATAAAGTGCCTTCTCTTGCCTTCTATATGCATGTTTCCTTGGAGGCCTCCATAGTGGGACTCGTTAAACCAAGGCAGGACTTGAGTATTCCTAGTTTTCCTATCCAAGTAATATATTCAGTGTAAGTCCTTTCAAGAGTCCCAAATTAAATTTTGGATAAGATAGATTAATGTAGGTACACACATGTCAGGCAAAAACACATACACGATATAATAGGTTGTAAGAGGTTTAAGGTATATCATCTTAAGACATAATGTTTAATTTAGTCCTCTCTATTTTAACATAAACCCGAAAATTAAAAAAGTGCAATGATAAAGAGTTCCTATTGTGGCTCAGTGGGTTAAGAACCCAGCATAGTCACCGTGAGGATGTGAGTTCAGTCCCTGGCCTTGTTCAGTGGGTTAAGGATCTGGCATTGCTGCAAGCTGCAGTGTGGGTTGCAGATGTGGCTCAGATCCATTGTTGCCGTAGCTGTGGCTACGCAGCTGTAGCTCTGATTGAACACCTAGCCTAGGAACTTTCATATGCTGTAGGTGAGGCCTTGAAAAAAAAATGCAATGATAACAACAACAAAAAATAAGCCATACAAAACAGAGAAGCTGAGGATGATTTTTCTGTTGAGTTTTGGAATTGTGGGTGAGTACAATGCTTGTATTTAAAATTCCAGTTTGGTATTTTTTTCAGTCACTCTGGATTCATGTTTTTTTCTGAAATTTCCAGTGGAAAATATGAGGCTGATACAAATGTTAACATTTATTGAGTCATTATGATGTTCCAGGTATATTTCTAAGCATTGTTTATGTATTATCTTTTTAATCCTCAAAACAATCCGATGAAATAGGAATGGTTTTTATCCCTGTTGCTGCAGATGAGGAAACTGAAGCACATACTTAATTTACTTACTTTGTCAAGTGATGGAGCCAGGGTTTGTGCCACTGGAACCTTAGCTGAGAGTTGCACTCCTAATTACTATGGTAATTATGGTGATTATGGTAATTACTATGTTGTTTAAGGTGTACTATCTCTAATGATAGCTGTTATTGCAGAAGCAGGGGAAAACTTGTTAGTGAAAAAAACGTGTTTCTAAAGAGAAAACAAAGAGCCTTTATAATTTTGATGGAACACTGGAGTCAAATTAGTTTTCTGTGACTATGCAGATAATATGAAACAAAGTGAAAACAGCTACTGAGTAGCAAAAACCAAAAAAAAGTTGTTTCTAAGAGTGGGAAGACAAGGAATTTAACAAACATAAGTCAAAGTAAATCTTTTGAAAGCTCATTACCATCACATATTAGTCTTGGATATTAACATCTATGGCTTTCTTGAGGCTGACGACTAGGCATTAATGATTCATGCCAGTCCAATAATTTTTGATGAGTTTCACTTGAGATAAAATATATACAACATAAAACCAACTGCTTTTACGTGTACAATATGATGTATTTTTTGCAAATATATGTAATTTATAACCAGCACTACAGTCATTGTCTAGAACATTTTCATCACCCCCAAAGGTTTCTTCCTCTCTCTTTTCGGTCAGTTCCTTCCCCACAATATCATTCCCTGGAAGCCAGTGGTCTCCTTTCTGTCAGGACATTTTTGCTTTCTTAAAAATTAATATGAATGGAATCATATATTTTGCAATTTTTGTCTTTTTTTTTACCACTTAGCATAAAGCTTTTGAAATTTGCCCATGATGTTATATTTATTAGTAGCTCATTGCCTTTTTTAAACAATGAATATATCACAATTTGTTTCTTCATTCACCAGTTGATAGAATTTGGATTATTTTTAGCTTTTTCCATTATGAATAGAGCTTCTGTGAATATACAAGTATAACACTTTCTGAGGACTTATGTTTTTGTTTCTCTTGGGTGAATACTTAGAAACAAGATCACTGAATTATAAGGGACAAATATGTTTAACTTTATCAAAAACTGCCAAACTTTTTTCTAAAGTTACTATACCATTTTGTATCCCTAACAGCAAGAAATGATGATTCCAGTTATTCCTTTCCTCTCCAATGCCTAATACTGTCAGTCATTTTAATTTTAGCCATAGTATATACAGTGATTTCTCATTGTGTCTCTAATGTGCGTTTCTCTGATTACTAATCATCTTTGTATATTTTTATCACTTATTGCTATTTTTACATCTTCTTTGTATCTTCAAATCTTTTACTCATTTTAAAATGAAGTTGCTTAATTTCTTATTATTGAGTTGTAAAATTCTTTATTCATTCTAGAAACAAGTTCCTATATTTTATATGTGCATATGTGTATGTGTATATATACACATACACATATATACACATATATATATATACACATATATACACAAACAAATTTTTTCTATTTTTATTTTTATAATGGTGTCTTTTGATAAATATTTTTAATTTTGATAAAAGCCAACTTGTCAAATTTTTCTTTTATGAATCTCACTTTTTCTATCCTAGCTAAAAAAAAATTATGTCTAACTCAAGATTACAAAAATTTTCTTCTGGAAGTTTTATAGTTTTGCTTTTTATATTTAATTCTATGATCAATAGAAATGTCATTTTTGAGTATAGTATAAAGTAAGGGCTGGCTTAATTTTTTAAAATACAGATATTCAGTTGTTCCACTACCATAAAAAATCTGCTCATTTACCATTGAATACCTGTATATTTTTTTTTTGCTGCAGATCGTTTGAACATATATGTGTGGCTCTTTTTCTGGAATTGCTGTCTTTTTCTATAAATTTATGTGTTTATGATTATGCTAATACCAGATTGTCTTGATTATTATAGCATTATATTAGGTTTTGAAATGAAGTAGTTTAAATTCTCTTAGTTTCTATTTCTAAAAATTACTTTTCTACTCTATATCTTTTGCATCTACGTATCAATTTTAGAATCTGTCAGTTTCTATAAAAAAGATCTGTTCTTGTTTTGATTGGAATTACATTGAATCGGTAAATCTATTTGGAGACATTTGATATCTTAACAACATTGAGTCTTTTTATCTATGAACATGGTATATCTTTCCATTTAGTTAGATATTTTAAAATTTCTCTCTTCAATGTTTGTACTTTTCAGTATAAAATTTTTGCATATGTTTTGTTAAGTTTACCTCTAATTTCATAACATTTCATATGTAAGTCTTGTAAGTGCAGTTGCTTTTGAGTAAAAGTAGTAAAAGCAGGTATCCACATCTTTTCCCCTATCTTAGAAATAGTTCCATCTTTTACCATTTAGTATGATGTACCAACCTTGATAAACATAGAAAATATGAGCCATATAAACTAGCTGCAGAAGAATGTAATATATGACACAGTATTATACAATATAATACCATAGAAACATTAATATATTGCATACTTTTTTTTTTTTTTTTTTTTTTGCTTTTTAGGGCTGCACCCATGGCATATGGAAGTTCCCAGGCTAGAGGTCGAATCAGAGCTGCAGCTGCTGGCCTACACCACAGCCACAGCAACACAGGATCCAAGTTGCGTCTGTGACCTACACCATTAGCTCATGGCAATGCAGGATCCT
The DNA here is from genome assembly GCA_004024745.2 of Catagonus wagneri. Lineage (NCBI taxonomy): Eukaryota > Metazoa > Chordata > Mammalia > Artiodactyla > Tayassuidae > Catagonus > Catagonus wagneri. Next base: position 6,278,878 of record PVHT020000093.1, on the reverse strand, counting down.
TTACCCACTGAACGAGGTCAGGGTTTGAACCCACATCCTCCTGGATACTAGTTGGGTTTGTTTCTGCTGTGCCACAACAATATCTCCAATGTATATTATATACTTTTTAAAGATACAAACATGTATATAAAATGAATAAAAACATAGCATAGAAATGATAAATACCTGGGATAGTGGTTAACTCTGGAAAGCAAGGGGGAGAGGGAGAGGGACTGGGAAAAGCTCATAATTTTTCAGTTGTATTTGTATGGTTTTATATTTGAAATAAAACTGAAGGAAAGAGAAAAGAACAAGTAGTATTTACACAGATGAAGGAAACAGGAAGAACTATATATCTGTTTCAAATGTTGGAAAATTTTATATGATAGCAAAAATTAATTTTTTTCACTTTTTAAAGCTTTATTGAAGTATAGTTGATTTACAGTGTTATGATAATTTCTGCTGTACAACCAAGTGATGTCGTTATACATATACACACATTTATTTTTTTTGAATTCTTTCTCCATATAGATTATCACAGAATATAGGGTGGAGAACCCTGTGCGTCACAGCAGGTCCCCATTAGCTAATCATTCCATATTACATTTGTTACTGTCACCACCAGAGTGACCAGGAAAATCTGATCAGAAAAGCCTGTTTAGATTTTATGGAGGAGATAAGTTTTCCAAAATAAGAATTTTCACTTGAAAGCCCAAGTTTTATCATTGGCCAAAATGTCATAAGTTTTTCTTTACTAAAAGGTTTACCTTATCCATGTTTGAGAAATATCTGCCACACACCCATATCTCAATAATTATGGTTTATCTTTCAGTAGACTTGTTTTGTTTTGTTTAGTTTTGTTTGCTTTTTAGGGCCACACTCGTGGCATATGAAGTTCCCAGGCTGGGGGTCTAATCAGAGATACAGCTGCTGGCCTACACCATAGCCACAGCAATTCGGGATCTGAGCCGCATTTGTGACCTACATGACAGCTCAGGGCAATGCTGGATCCTGGACCCACTGAGAGAGGCCAGGGATAGGACCCGCATCTGCATGGTTCGTTTCCACTGAGCCCTAACAGAAACTCTCTGTCAGTAGACTTTTTAAGTAAAAATGATATGCCATTAATAACGTGGCTGGTTCACAGCACAGCTGAAATGATTATATAAATGTTTCTCTGACCCCTCCCCAAGTCAAACATCATCTTTCCGTCTGTAACAGAAGTGCTTTATGTCCATGTTACATTTCATCATATGGGATATTAAGAAGATCTTTACTACAGTCAGGATTTTAAAAATCAATAGATTTTACTGCTTCATCAAGACTGTCCTTAAGTGAAACTAGCAATTTTCCTTTTACTCCAAGTATGTAGCAGTGAAGGGTATACTGACATCTAGTATAGTTTGGCTCCTCTGCCTTCTTCACAGCAAGACATCAGGAGTTTTACCCACCATCACCTTTTGTTACTATCAGGGCAAATGTTAACACAGTTCTGGAAGAGGCAAATGTAATTTTAATGTCACCATGAAAACAGGTTTCACATGGAGGATCTCCTGCAGGAGAACCCTGAGGGCTGCACTGAGAGCCACTCTTCTAATTAATATTTCTCCATAAATACTGTTTTATGAAGGAAAAAGAAAAAAATAACTATTGTAAAAATATGTAGGCAAACTATGCTGTTTCTTAAGCAGCTTGAATATTATTCCATTTAAAAATTTCAGCACCCTTGCTTGGTACACTTTCTTTAAGGAACACTAAGAGAAAATGTTATGTTTAGCCATGGCTGAATTTCCTCTCCATTTTCACTCCAGGTACATATATTTTTCCTTCTTTACTTCTTTTGCTCCTTTTTTCCCTTTTTCCTTCTTTCCCTACCTTCCTCCTTACCTCTCCCTCCTTCACTTTCCCCCTCCCTGCTTCCTTCCTTTTCTTTTTTTCTTTATTTTTCCAGTAAGGTTGTGATTGAAATCTAATTTAGTAAAGTTTTTAAATCTTATAAAAAATGTGTCAAAAGGGTTAGTATAAGGTGTGATATGAAAAGTGAATAATTTTAATAGCACATGAACTGAAAATCAATTTCTGTTCCTGGGACATTATATTGTATGTCTTCAAATGTTTAAAAATGAAAATGGCAGAGGTTTTATTGGATCTGCATTAATTTATAATATCTTTATATGTTAGAATGATTTTTTAAACTGCCAATTAGTTGCATCTTTTCACAGAAATTTTACTACATATGCCCCAAGCTCAATTTTACACTAGTCTCTTTTTCAGATATTAAAGACTTTATGCTATATTTTTAGAGCACACTTTCACTTAGTGTCTGCCATACACTGAGTTAAAGGCATCATGGCAGGTACCACATGATTGGGACAAATTTTGCTTTGGGTTCCATCTATGGTCATGACAGTCTGAAGTGCCTACATATTATTCTGCAAATTTGTGTCAAATGCCTACCATATGCAAGACAGTAGTTCAGCCTTTATAGGAAAAAACTGAAGATTATCTAAGATCAGCTCCCATCAGGAAACTTGAAACCTAGTAGAAACCCAAGTTTTATAAATTGCCAATTATTAAGATATGTCAGAATGGACTAGTGAGTACAATTTGTAATGAAGATATATATATATATATATATATATATATATATATATTTAAATATATATATATATATATATATATATAAATTATTCTATAGGAGCCCAGTAGAAACATAGGGGAAAGGAGTTATAATATTTGGTCAGGTCTTGTGGGGAGTGACTTAGATTTTGTTGGTGAAGATGTGGTTTGTGGGTTCCATTTTAGGCAGAAAGAAGGCCAAGAGTGCAGGCACTGAGGAACAAGATACTCAGAGTGTTTGATTAATGGTGAGTTGGGGGTGGGACATAGGAGAGGTGGTTGGGAAGAGTGGTCTTTTATGTTAGCGACATGTGTGGTTTTGGTGGAGGCTGTCATAAGGAGCGGAGACTAATCCTTGAAATGCTAGCCCTGGGTATTGTTTTCGTATTTCTTGAGATACAATTGTATAAGTTTAAGATGTATAATGTGGCGATGTAATATACGTATATATTGCAAAATGATGACCACAATTAGGTTAACACATCTGTCATCTCACATAGTTTTGTGTGTACGTGTGTATGTTGAGAGTTTTTAAGATCTACTCTTTCAAGAGGAACTTTCAAATCTATAATACAGCATTGTTAACTATAGTCGCCTTGCTGTACATTACATCTCCAAAATTAGTCATCTTGTAGCTGGAAGTTTGTACCCTATGATCACCTTCACCCATTTCTCCCGTTTCCCAAGAAACCACCAATCTACTCTATTTCTATGAGTTTGTTTGTTTGTTTTTTAGATTCAAAATATAAGTAAGATCCTACATTGTCTTTTTCTTTCTGACTAATTCCAACAGGTTTCATCCATGTTGTCAAATGGCAAGATCTCATTTTTTAAGGCCGAATAATATTCCCTTGTATACCTATACCACATGTTCTCTATCAAGGCATCTGTCAGTGGACACTTAGATTGTTTCTGTCCTGTCCTGACTATTGCAAATAATGGTGCAGTAAACATGGGGGCGCAGGTATCTTTTTGAGAGAGTGATTTCATTTCTTTAAGATATATACCCAGAGGTGAAATTGCTGGATCACTTGGTAATTCTATTTTTAAATTTTTGAGGAACTTCCAAAATATTTTCTATCTAAGTCTTCTTAAGATCCCAGATCAAAGAAACCAAAGGTTACTATTTTAGGGCTGTTTTACAGCCCTGAAACATGCCTTCAAACTGTTCTCCTTGTTTTTTCAGTCTCTGATGGTGAATGGGTTTCTGAGCACATTCAGTGCATATGTTTTCCCTTGACTCATACCTGGGGATGAAGTTTAAAAAATGAGAAAGTAATGTTTACAAATCCTTTATTAGGCCAGTTTCATTGAAAAGGTTTAACTTAATCCTTGCAGCAATCCCAATACAAATAGCAACAATGCATGCATTACCTTGTTTACTTCTCTTCACCTCTTTGAGGAGGCTTAGAATCCTTGATTTACAGATAAGGAACTTAGAAGTAGGTAGCGGAGTTGGGATTTGAATCCACCCTTAACTACCAAGCTATCACACTGCCTACAGTCTCGTGGAAGTGGCTCCTATTATTACATTCCTTATTTATAAATAAGGAAACTAAGGCACAGGGAGATTAAAAATTTGCCAGTATTCATATACCTTCACAAATGGCAGGTTGGGATTTTAGCTTGTCTTTGCTGTGCCCCCAAAGCCTTTATTCTTTTCATGACATCATGCTGTCAGCTTGTGTTGGACCAGTCTTACTTCCTGAGGACATTTCAGTTCTCTCACACTTGGGACTAGATTTGAAAAAAAAAAAAAAATCCTGACCTGTTCTTAGTGTAAGCAGAAAGGAGAGCAACTGATGCTTACAAAATCATGTGCCCTTGGAGGCAGATGAAGTGCATCTCTAAATTGAGCAATTCTACTGTATGACAGTCCTTTCAAAAGAAGACCAAATGCTCAGATGATGATTTCTTCCACTTGCAAATAGAGGATTTTTTTTCTTTTTTGCAAGTAATATAATTTAATGATTTCCGTGCATTGGACACATATCCACAGAGCAGATATGTCCCTGGAATTTTGCCTCAGTAGGTATTAGGTGGTACCCAGTCATCTGTTTTCGAAAAGCTTCTTGGTTCAGGCAGTACAGTGCAGTGGTAAAAGTCTGGGTCTCTGGAGCCAGATCTCATTGGTTTTATTCCCAGCTATGTAGCTTTAGCAACTTAAGTAGCTTCTCAGTGCCTCAATTCATCATCTATATTTGAGTTCCTCATATACTATGGTTATTTTGTATTCTCATTCTGGTTTGAGAAACACTGGTCCAGTAGATGTGATAACTTAGATATCAAAAGATGAGTGAGAGGAGTTCCAGTTGTGGCGCAGCAGAAACGAACCCGACTAGTGTCCCTGAGCATGCAGATTTGATTCCTGGCCTTGCTCAGTGGGTCAAGGATCCAATGTTGCCATGAGCTATGGTGTAGGTTGCAGACATGGCTCGGATCCCATGTTGCTGTGGCTGTGGTGCAGGCTGGTAGCTGTAGCTCTAAAAGTTTACTCCTAGCCTGGGAACTTCCAAATGCCCTGGGTGTGGCCCTAAAAAGCACAAAAAAAAAAAAAAAAAAAGAAAAAAAAGAAAAGAAAGGTGAGTGAGAAAATTCCTTACATCTAAGGCACTATTTCCCTAGTTATGTGAAGAGAAGGACAGTTATAACTGAATAAACCCAGGGCAATTCGATTATGGATCCCACTTACATTTAATGTGCGTAGTTCAAATATTATAGTAAAGCAGCATAAGTTTAGAGCTATTAAATTAAAGTTAGACTGATTTAGATGTAGAATAAACTGAAGTTCATACTTAAAATGTTTACAGCACAAGTGCTTAGTAAGCATGTTGATATTGTAATCCCACTGCATGAGGGGCGTTTGACCTAATTAAATGAAAAACAACAGCAACTAATCTTAATTGCCTTGCAGCATATACTTGTACACAATCACATATACAGCTTTTCCTGGCAGTGAATCTATTTAGCAACACTTTTATAGACCAGAAGGACCTTGGAGATTGTTAAAACCTAACAAATTGCTCATTTTTATAGATGGAGAAATTGAATCCCAGTAAGGTTAAGTTGAGGATCTAAACACCTCACACTGGTTAACTGCCAAATCAAGGCTAGGAGTCAGATTTTAATCTTTTTTTTTCTGTACCCACAGCATGTGGAAGTTCCCAGGCCAGGGATTGAACCCACATCAAGCAGCGACAACACCTGATCCTTAAACTGCTGAGCCACCAGGGAACTCCTAAAAATTTTTGTTCTCATCGAAACGATGTAAAACTAGTTTTCATTAAAGTGATTCCAGGAATTCAGACCATTCATTATGACAGAATGGGTGGGAGATGCTGTGTGATAAAGGAAAGAAAACAGGCTTTGGCATTCTCTAGACCTTAACTGAAAGGCTCTCTCATTTACTGGATGTGTGGCTGGGGCATATTACTTAGTTTTAAGTAAGTAAACTTCCTCTTTTCTGTGAATACAGATTACAGTAAAATCGACCCTTACCATTCACAGGTCTAGCACTCATATATATCTTTATATTTGAGAGCAACTTCCAAGTTCCACAATGTGTAGCAAATCACATGCTTCAGAGCAGTGAATGCCTTAGCTAATGAGTGAGCATAAGCAACTGTGCAGATTTTTCCACTGAAGTTATAACAACCTCTATTTCTTTATTAAAAAATATGAGCTTAAAAAGAATTGCTGGTGATGATGCTAGAAGGGAAAATAAATGAGAGGAGATGTAATAAAGTGATGTTTCTTAGCAGATAGAAAGTTCGGATGTAGTAAAGGGTAGACTGTCGAAGTCTGTACTGGGTCAGGTTCAAGATATGACTGGTTCTGGAGTTCCCTTCGTGGCTCAGTGGTTAATGAATCCGACTAAGAACCATGAGGTTGCGGCTTCAATCCCTGGCCTTGCTCAGTGGGTTAAGGATCCGGCGCTGCCGTGAGCTGTGGTGTAGGTCACAGACGCGGCTCGGATTCTGCGTTGCCTAGCCTGGGAACCTCCATGTGCCACGGGTGCAGCCCTAGATAAGGCAAAAAGACAAAAAAAGATATGACTAGTTCTGCCCTAAGTCCCATATGCAGGAACCAGAGAAAGTGCTTCATAAAGCTGTTTTAGTAAGTGTTGTCATTTTCGCAAAGCAGCTTAAAGGAAATTAAGCTTTAGTGCAAACTGAAATGTAAGTTACAATGTGAAGATATGTACAGGTGACAGCTGAATTAAAAGTGAAAGTGATTTTAAAGACCAGAAGCTTGCATTAAAATTTCCACAGTTGAATATTTAGTGATTTGTAAAACTATTGAATATATTGCTAACAAATGTAAGAATCTACTGTAAATAAAGTAGTTATGAGGCTCTTATGAGATAAAAAATCTAATACATTTAGCAGTTGTCTAGGATATTCTATGTCCATCATCATCATCACCATCTTCATCATCATAATTCCTCAATTTAATCTGTACAAGTAGAGTTTTACAATATAGGCAAGTACGTTTTATACTTGCTGTCATTTTCTATACGAATAATTAATTAATTACTCTTTTTATTTTTTGGCCACAGTCACAGCATATGGAAGTTCCCAGGCTGGGGTGCGAATCTGAGCCACAGCTGCCACCTAAGCCACAGATCTTTTAACCTATTGCTCAGGGCCAGGGATTGAACCTGCACCTCTGGAGTGACCTGAGCCTCTCCAGTTGGATTCTTAACCCACTGTGCCACAGCAGGTATTCCTCTTGCTTTTTAAAATCACTGACTCCTAACTGCCCCTACTTTCAACTTCTTCAACTTTCATAGTAAAAGTTATTAAGATCTTATGTGCTTTACTGCAGAAAGATGTTAATCAGGGTAGTAAATGTTTTAGCCTCACAATTTTCCTTAATATTCTTTAGTAAATTTAAGCTACCCACTATTATGGCTGGTTGATGTACATGCCTAAAACTGCAAAAATCACCTGTAGGTAGAGGAATCTTTTAGGTATACTTCATGGTCTTTCAAATCAAGAATTGCTGACTTCAAGTCAGAAATAATAGCGTTTTCCTTCCAAATGTATAAGACTAAGAGTTAGTGTAAGTACTTTGCTCGGGGTCACAGAAGGAATGATTGTTTGGGTCCAGATTTGTAGCAGGGGAGCCACACTTTGTATCAGCTATTAACCACGAAGTTTCTTGTTTAGTTGTAAAAGCTTAGTTTAAGAAAGAATTTTTTTTAAATATATGCATAAAGTACCTGCATTTTATTCAAGCCTTTTTTATTATTCAAGCGTTTTTAAATGGCCATTGATCTTCTTGGCAAAACTAATTCTATCGGACTTGGTAAGAGTTATATCCCAGTGCATAAAAAAATGGCCCATGTTTAACAGTCAGAGATCATATCAGTTTGCGGCATGGTGTTCAGTGGAGCATCTCCTGTGATTGATAGTAGCTCAAGTCTCAGGAAGCATCTTTTTTGTTTGAGAGCTAGGTAAAAGCATGTTAATAGTGTGACTGGTTGTTTTCATCATTCTTAATGTTGCCTGGCATTTATTCATGTGAGCAGTGTGTAGTTTGGAAAGGCGCTTTGGGGTCTCTCAGGGTGAACTATGCTATACGAATGTAAGTTACCACAGTTATTAAAAATTTATAGCTGACATTAAATTAGAGTTAGAAACAAACAGTAGGATGAACTAAATGTAATTATACAAAGAGGTTGTGGGAGAATTACCAGTCCGAAAAGGGGCTAGCAAGAAGAGAATTTACTAGTAAAATTGAGAGCAATGCTTTGCATCTTTTTGGAAGAATTAATCTAAAACACTAGTGTTAAATATCAAGTGACTAAACAGAACCCCATGATCCTAAAATAAATGTAAGATGCAATGTAGTGAATATTACACATTTACTTACACTCCAGTAGAATAAATTTTGTTTTGTGTGAATGACGTGTATCTGTACAAACACGATTTTGAATAACTTTGGAAGGAAACTTCAAGGTGATTCACTCTAATTCCCAACTGTTGCTCCTGCTGGCGATGCTATTTTATTAAATATTTTGGCATCAGAGTAGAAAAAAAAAGTTTATCTCCTATTCCATCAAAACTGTTTACAAAAGACTTCATTTCTCTTTGAGAAGGATGTTGCCAAATAGGCATTGCAGAAGAAATTAGATATTACAATTTTTTATTTAAAAAATAATGCTTGATATGGAGCATATCTGCATCTTTCTTTTCTTCCTTTGATAAACTATTAGGAACACTGGTCCATGCTGCCCATCTTCCCTCTTAACCTTCTGGAATCTGGCTACTTCTCTTTTCCTTTTTCCTCCTATCCCTGTTTCCTTCAGCTCTGATTTCCGCATTGCTAAAAGCTCTGAGCATTTGTCTTGTTCATCCTAAATGACTCTTTCAAAGCCTCTGAAACACTTTACTTCTTGAAGTTTGTCTTTATCAATCTTTGTAGATCTCTTCCTCATCTTCCTTCTCCTCATCTGTTCCTCTAATAAGTATTTGTAACTGTCTACTGCTCTCCTCTTAATTTAGAGTTTCCCAGGGTTCCCTGCTAGTACCTGTGTTTTTGTTTTGTTTTGTTTTGTTTTTCGGAATAACATCAACCTCCTACCCCCGCCTCCTCACCCCTGTAGCCTTGACCACTCTCATGACTTCAATTATCTCTTCTATACAGTTAAGTCCGCTTTCACTTATCTAGCTGTATTCTGCATTAATTCCCTTGGATTTTGAACTCAAGTTCAAAACTAGGTTTATCATCTCTCATTTCAAACCTAATCGTTCATTTGAATTTATCATCTTAGTGAGTTAAACAGCATTCACGTTGTGTTCCAAAGCAGAAATTTAGAACCGGTTTAGACTCCTTTCCCTATAAAAAATATTTCACCTGTTCTGAAACATACTCCAAATCTGTTCTCCACCCTAGATCTCTCCTACCTTAATTGAAGCTGTTAAGATTTCTCGCCTGGATTGTTGCAACGATGTCCCATTTCCCTCTCTCTAGTTGGCTCTCCTTTCAGTGTATCCTCCATAGAGTAGCTAGAGGGCTTGTCTTGAAAACACTTGTCTCATCATATTTTTCTCTTGCTTAAAGTCAGGCAATGGCTCCCTGCAGCATTCAGCATCATGTCCAGAATCCTTGCCTTAGCACATCACATCCTTCCTCAAAGGGGTTTTATTTTCTTTCTACCACACGTGTGCTTTACTCTGGCTATGCTGAACTTCTACTTCTATAAATGGATCATACTATGTCCCATCTTTGTGGTAACTCATATATTCTTCCTATTTTCTGGAGAATTCTCCCTCTTGTCTTTGACGTGTCACCTTTTCATCATCCTTGTTCCCATCTCAGTTCAAGGGTCACTCCTAGAAAGCCTTCCCCAACTTGAGCCCATCGTCATTATTATTAGATTGATTCTATGCTACTCCTCCAAGCTGCTTAATCAGTAGGTAGCACTTGCTCTACTGAGGTTGAACTGCTAATTTACTTGTCTGTCTCTGGCTAGACTATAATTTTCTTGAGGGCAGGAGTCATGATTTATTAGACTTAATAGCCTCATAACTTGGCTCAGTGCTTAGCTAAGTGCTATTCAATAAATATTTCCTGAATAAATGAAGGAATTAATGGGCATTGGGAATGGTTCTTTTGTAAGTCTGGCCATTGGTCAAGAAAGGCTGGAGAAATCAAATGCCAATGAATGTTTAGCCTAGAGTTAAATTTAATATCTTAGCAGTTATCTTTAAAGGAAAAATGAGAAAAACTATATTTTATTGAAGTGGTACTAAGTTGGGACGTAATTTTAATTCTCTAAGAAACTTGACAGTATTGCTTGAATGACAGCATTTTCCAGTCTGACATATCTTTGGATATTTAGAAAAGTGAGCATATTTAGTTTCTTAAGAAAAGCTATTGAGAATAGTGACGGACTGCACTTTTCTTTCTATTGAGATATTTTGGAATTGTGTAGCCTTAGAGGATAAACAGTAGCAAAGGTTGGGAATATTTAATCCCTAAATACAGTGAGAGGAACACAAAAACACCCAGATCGCAATTACAGACACATAATGTTGATGCACATAATGAATGAATGGCCTTGTCCAAATTGCAGGATGGATTGAGTGTGTCAGACATGGACATGGAGAGCTTTCCCTTGGTTCAGCAGGTTCTTGGTTCAGCAGGTTATGTTTACACAGTCTAGACGGTTTCTGATCCCTGTTTTGGGGAGTTATGTTTACACACAGTTTAAGCAATTAAAAATTTCAATAGATGCATAACTGTAAAGGTGTTGCCTACTTCCAATTAGTGAGAAGGGCCCATACATTCAGATTCATCCACGCATTGTAAATTAGGTTAAGTTTCTGATTTAATGCAGCACATTTTGGTGGAGGCCTTCCTGACCCCTGGTTCCCAAATAGATCAAAAAACTGCTGTTGATATCATGCATACTAAGTAGAGTGATGCTCCATGTGTGAAAATTTTCTGTTTGTGCTGGGTCACAGTCTTTTGTACCCAGAGCTTACATCAACCTTCTGGAGGAATTTAACATTAACAATCTGTACACTTCTGTTTAAGGTATTATATTCAAATATTGAGCTCTTCCGGTTCTCGAATCAAATTTAGGATTAGCACAGCTTCTTTTTCGTCCAGAGAAAGGAAGATAGTTAGTGCCCAGGTGTCCCTGTCTCTGCCCCCAGCTTTTCAGTGTTCCAGAGAACCCATTTCACTGCAGGTGCACAAATGGTACTCACATTGTCTCCATCTGTGTCTTTTATTCTGTGTTTCTCTTTGTTCTTGTGATTAGAGCTTTTGAATTGTGGGTGCCATCTAAAAAAGAATCTTTGAGTTTTCTTGATTTGAGTATACTGTGAGGACAGGGTCTTTACAATGCTAAACAGCTTTTTATTCTGAAAAATAAATAATTCATCAGAATCTTGGTAATAACATGGTGTCTTCTGTATATGAAGACTCTGACAACAGTCTGTTTACTTGCTCAATTATTTTTTTAGGAAAAATTCTTAGGCATGTAATTGCTGCCTTTAAGATTCTTGATCAATATTATCAATTGCCCTTCATAGTTATATACACAGTAGTATCGGATAAGTTTACCTACCTTCCCATACATTTTTCAAAATTGGGTATTATTATTATTATTATTATTTCAGCTTTATCAATACCAGGGGTAAATTTATTTTATTATTTTAGTTTGGATGTCTTGATTCCTAATGGACTTAAAAGTTTTATACACTAATTAGTCAATTTGTTTTTTCTTTTGCAAATTGCTTGTTCATTTTTTGGCCTTTTTTTTGTTTTGGGGTATTCCTTTGTTTCTTGTTGATTTGTAAGAACCTCTTTTAGATTAAATACATCAACCCTTTGTCAGACATATATTTTACAAATTTATTTCTGTGGTTATCCTTTCACGCATGGTGTTACTTGCCATAATTTAAACAAATTAGGAGGTCACATCCATCAAGATTTTCTCTATCCTTTCTGTCATTGTGTTATGCTTAGGAATGTGTGTTGATAGTCCCATGGAAAACCTTTTGTGGAAGGCCTCAGTTCTCCAAAAATATTACTTTTCAATGTTACTTTTCTTTTTGTACTCCAGACTCTCCACTAAATTATTTGGAATCTGGGTGCCTCAAGTTATAAGTCAAATGATGCCAGTTTGCTGTAGTATGATAGTTTGAATTAAGGTAAATTTCATACCTGCATTACAAAAAGTGGAATTAGATTTTAGCAAAACAATTTCAGAAAGATGTATGTAACTTGTACGTATCCAGGCTAGCGTGCCAATGCATGATTACAGGTAAGAGACGTGGCTACTCTAAGTTAATTCCAGGAGGTAGGAATGTAGTCCTCTGCTCTTCTCTCTGGGACAAACAGAAATATGCATTAATGCATGCACGTGTACATGTCTTCTGATGGCCACCATTATTATTATCGGGTGCTCTTTCTCATCTAAGCTAATATGGTTGACCCAGCCTTTCCCATGGACTTACAGCTACCTTATGATGCCTACTTCCGTGCTACTCCTGTTTCCCTAACACTCTCCAGCAATCACTGCCTTGAGATTAACTACCAAAAATATTCCTTTTTGCTGTTGTCAGGGACCCTTCCCCTTTCTCACTACTGCCTCCTGGGTGCAGGTGTCCATAACTCCTTTTGTTTTAGATACACATGATGAGTTTTATGTTCTCAATTATGATCCTATTCTCATTGAGGTCTTTCAACTGGGATGTTAGTTTTAAAACATATGCTATGCTTTCAGAATTATTAAGGAATATGTTTTCTTATAGCTTTTTTGTGATTTTATTCTCTTGCCATAAAATATTGAATTAATCTGCATTTTATAAGAAATGAGGTGGACATCTAACATTTTAATTTATGTATAGCCAGCATCCAGCATTATTAGTAGAAGAACCATCAACTGTTTCAGTGGTTTGAAATGCCATTTTAATCATATACTACAATATTACATTTTCTGGATCTGTTTATGAATTTTCTGTTCCACTGATCTGACTATCCATTTTTTTGTGCTAGTAAAGCACCATTTTAAATATTGTTGTTGAATAGTATATGTTAAGTTTTGGTGTAAAAAGTGGCTATCATTTGTATTGGTTTCAAAACATCCTTACTTTATTCTTGTACAATTAGGTACATTTTATAAAATTCCTGCCTGCAAAATAGATTGTGATTTTCTTTAGAAATAGACTTAATTTACAAATCAATTTGGAAAAGAATGCTATATCTTTACTAGGCAGTGAGTAAAACATTTTTTTTTTTTTTTTTTTTGCTTTTTAGGACTGCACCTGCGGCATATGGAAGTTCCCAGGCTAGGTGTCAAATTGGAGCTACAGCTGCTGGACTAAGCCACAGCCACGGCAACGGGATCTGAGCCATGGCTGTGACCCACACCATGGTTCACAGCAACACCAGATCCCTAGGGATCGAACTCACATCCTCATGGATCCTAGTCAGGTCCACTAACAGCTGAGCCATGAAGGGAAGTCCTAAAACTTTTTTATTTGATTCATGTGTGGCTCTCAGTAGTATATTTCTAGTTTTTAATATAGTTAGGGAAAATTCTCATTAAGTATATTTATGAGAATTTTATGTTTGCTTATGTTATTAACAGGATTATTTCCCCAGAATATTTTAGGGTAATTATTGCAGATATATTGGAAAGTTATTAATATTTTTCAAGTAGGGATTTGTAAGCATCATTTTTATTTACTATTTAACTATATCTAATGGAATTTCAGGTGGTTAGCTATTTTTTCTATAAACATTCATGTCAAAATGTGAGGGTAATTTTTTTGCCTCTTCCTTCCATATATTTATCTCTTACTTATTTTATTGTCTTATTGCACTGGCTAGGAGATCTCAAGTGTCATGCAATACTGATTATAATACTTCACATCCTGGTTTGACCATGACATTAATGAGGATGCCTCTGCTATTGCAGTTTTGGGGGTTATAAAGCTCACTATTGACCTCTGATAATTATTGTTGACTATGCTAAAAACTATTTCTAATCCAAAGTTTTTCTAGAAACACGATTCAATTTGAACTTTCTCAATGCCTTTTTTGTCATCTACTGACATAATATATTTTTGTTCTTTTATTGAATTTATTAGACATTAGGATTTTTCCCCCTAATATCTAGCCATGCTTTAATCTGTATAATAAATACTCTTTTGATATGGTGTATTTTTCTTTTAATGTAATATTAAGTCTATTAATTAATATTTAGTATTTTATTGAGAAATTTTACAATTATATTTATAAATGAGATTTAGTTTGTAGAACTTTTTGAAAGAATTATTTTCCTAACAAGTTTTTTTTTTTTAAACTGGGAAGAAAAAAACACTATTCATTGCCAAATATATAGCCCGACATCATAATACATTATATATTATGGTGTCAATATCCTGTGTATTATACATATAATAAAGTGAAGAAAATAATGAAGTAAAAGCAAGAAAAGTATGTCTTTTGCTAATATTTTCTTTTACTACAACTTCTATTAGGTTAATTTGATGTTAGAAATATTCTCTAATAATTGTAGTGTTTTTATTTCACTTGAATTTGTCAGAAAGACATTGCCCTTTACAAGTGAGTTAGTTAAGTATGCCTTTACTCCTTAACTATTGTTTAGAAAAATGTTATTTTATATTCTTTGAAATTTTGATTCAGAAGACAGTGATTCAATGGAAAGTATAAAAGTTGTTATGTGAAAAGAAAATAATTCCTCGTTTAAAAAATTTAACAATGATAAAGCAAAAAGAAAGTACTTTCCTCATGCCACTATTTTTCATGTGTAGACGTGCTAAAATATATTTGACCAGGCTTTCAACTAAGCAGAAATTATTAACTCAAATGAACTCCATAATGTAGGATGTGTGAATTTTTAAAATATATTTTATAAAGCTTTCTATATGCTATATTAATATTTTCAATGAAACAAAAGAAAACAATGTTTTCTTCTTTCATGATTTAAGTCATTGTGACTAGCTAGAGAGGATGATTTCACTAATATATCTTCCTTGAAATTAGGATATGGGTAGATTTTCCTACTAACTCCCAAAATGATACTCATCTAAAATGTAAAATTCAAGAGATCAAAAATAATTTGTTCACTGGAGTCTTTGAATATTTCTTAGATAACTCAAAGATAGTTGCTGTTGCTCTGAATAGATGTAGAAAAGTTAATTACGTAATTTCTTAGATTTCTTAATGGGTCTTTTAATTTTTACAACAGATGTTCTTTTATGACAGGTCTTTTATCACCCATAATAACCTGCCTGCAGTTTTTTCAGTTACATTTTAAATTAGTTTATTTAAAATTATATTAAACATCTAATGTGAAAAAATATATGATGATATTTGTTCTGACTGCAGACTGAATTTGGTTAATAACTGTATAAAAGGAATAACTGCTGACACGTTAAACTAATTAGGGTTTTGGTGGTACTTTTATCCTGAGGGATAGTCATTATGGAAGCTTCCTAGACTTTACACTCCATGGCAACTCCTCATTTCCAGTAAATTTAGTTCCCAAATAGAAAATTTATATTATTTCTTATTTAGAAGAAGCCTTTACAACATTGCACTATAAAAAACTCATTTAAAACAAAAAACAAAAACAAAACACAAAAAAACCCTCTATTCTCGATAATCAAATGATGTACCTAATTAATTACTTTACCTGGAGGTATTTTGTTTTCAGACATTTATTAGACAGATAAAATGAGAAAGTAATATATTCTCACTGTCTCTAGGAAACTATTTGTATTCATCATTTATATGAATATATATACATTTATTATAATACCATGATTATTATAATGATGGTTCATATCCTAGTGAAATATATGAATCTAAATTTGTGTATTCGCTTCTGCTACAAAATTGTGTAAAATGAGAATATTTAAATAAAGAAATCTTAAGTAGGAATTTTGGTGTGTCTAGAAATAGTCCATATTGATAATAAAATATCAAAGATTGCCTAAGTTCAAATGAGAAATTTCTGGAATGGACTTTGTTTTTCTTCTGTTTACTGCCATTGGGAATATCCAGGCAATATTCTCTAAATTTATTCTTATAACTCATTTAGAAAATTAAGGATTAAAGAAATGCTGGAAAAAGCAGATGGAAATAGAAATCAGGAAACACATAAAATGATTCCTCAAGCTCCTGAGATGATTAAAACCCAAGGATAAATATTTATGTCAAATTTAGGTCTATATTTAACCAAGTGATAAAACAGGTTCTCAGGATATCCAGTGGTTCTTTCACATCCTGCTGATAATGACCAAGATATCAAGCTAATCAAATGTGATCTAATGTAGGTAGTCAATTCATATTAAAGCCTTACCATTGGGACATCCTGGAGAGCAAATGGCTAAAAGATGGTAGCATCCTTTTACTTTCACAAGTTTCTTTCTAAATGATAGTTTGGTTTAATAATGAGTAATTAATCTTAAACCTCTATTCTTTGAGGTACCTTTAAATAAGTAACTGTTTTTAAAATATATTCTTTAGAAATGTCCTTGTAGAGCAATGGATTAAAGATCTGGTGTTTTCACCACAGCAGTCACTGTTGAGGCACAAATTGGAGCCCTGGCCTGGGAAGTTCCATACGTTGTGGATGCAACCAAAAAAAAATTTAACATGTATATATTTTTTCTTTTGAAAGCTGCACCTGGGACATAGGGAAGTGCCCCAGCTGGGGGTCTAATTGGAGCTGTAGCTGCCAGCCCATGCCACAGCCACAGCAACACTGGATCTGAGCTGTATCAGTGACCTATGCCACACCTTTCATCAATGCCAGATCCTTAACCCACTAAGGAAGGCCAGGGATTAAACCTCTATCCTCATGGACACTATGTTGGGTTCTTAACCCACTGCACCACAATAGGATTACCCCCACATTTTTAAATAAAAAAAAATAAAATGTATTATTTGAAAAATATATGTATAACTTAATTAAATTATAACTTTCAACCACATTCATTAGTAAAATATTGTATTAAATGATTATATTCAAGGTGGGAGACATACATCATTATCGAAAGGTGAATTTGATGAATAATTAACTAGCTAATGATTACCTCCAAATGTACATAGCTAATGGATAACTGAATTCTTTCTTAAAACATTTTTAAATTAAAACTAAATCAGTTATTGTTGATTTACAGTGTATCAATTTTTCTTGTACAGCAAAGTGTTGCAAGCATACACAGTTCCTTATAGTGTATAGTAGGACCCCATTGCCCATCCATTCCAAATGTAACAGTTTGCACCCACCACACCCAAACTCCTGCTCCATTTCACTTCTTCTCCTACCCCCTTGGCAAACACAAGTCTTTTCTCTATGTCTGTGGATCTGTTTATGTTCTACAGATTGGTTCATCTGTGCCATATTTTAGATTTCACATGTAAGTGATATCACATTGTATTTGTCTTGCTCTTTCTGACTTGCTTCACTTATTATGAGAATATCGAGTTCCATCCATGTTGCTGCAGATGGCATTATTTTGCCCTTTTTGTGGCTGAGTAGTATTCCATTGTATATATGTACTACATCTTCTAAATCCATTTATCTGTCAGTGGACATTTAGGTTGTTTCCATATCTTGGCTATTGTGAATAGTGCTGCAGTGAACATAGGGGTGCATCTATCTTTTTCAATAAAAGTTTTGTCTGGATATATTCCCAAGAGTGGGATTGCTGGATCATATGGTAGTTCTATATTTAGTTTTCTGAGATACCTTAATAATGTTTTCCATGGTGGTTGTACCAATTTGCATTTCCACCAACAGTGAAGGAGGTTATCCTTTCTCCATACTCTCTCCAATATTCGTTATTTGTTGACTTGCTAATGATGTCCATTCTGACTGGTGTGAGGTGGTTTCTCATTTCAGTTTTGATTTGCATTTCTCTGATAAGTAGTGATGTTGAACATTTTTTCATGTGCCTGTTGTGCATCCATATATCTTCTTTGGAGAAATGTCTATTTAGGTCTTCTGCCCATTTTTCAAATGAGTTTTTTTTTTTTGTTGTTGTTGTTGATTTGTGTGAGTTGTTTCTATATTTTGGAGATTAGGCCTTTGTCTGTTGCATCATTTGCAAAGATTTTCTCCCATATTGTGGGTTGTGTTTTTGTTTTTCTTAATGGTTTCCTTTGCTATGCAAAACTTTTGAGTTTAATTAGGTCCAACTGGTTATTTCTGTTTTTATTGACCTTATTTTAGGAGGTGGATCAAACAAGATGAGCGTGGTTTATGTCAAAGAGTGTTCTGCCTATGTTTCCTCCAGGAATTTTATAGTATATGGCCTTGTATTTAGGTTTTTAATCTATTTTGAGTTTACTGTTGGTATGGTGTTAGAGACTTCTAATTTTATTCTTTCACATGTAGCTGTCCAGTTTTCCCAGATTCACTTATTGAAGAGATTATCTTTCTTCCATTGTATGTTCTTGCCTCCTTTGTCATATATTACTTGACCATAGGTGGTTGGGTTTATTTCTGGGTTTTCTATCCTGTTCTGTTGATCTACATTTCTGATTTTGTGCTGGTACCATATTGTTTTGATAACTCTAGCTTTGTAGCATTGTCTGAAGTCAGGGAGCCTGATCCCTCCATTTATGTTTTTCTTTTCCACCATTGCCTTGGCTATTCAGGGTCTTTTGAGTTTCCACACAGATTTTAAAGTGTTTTGTTCTAGGAGTCCCCATTGTGGTAGAGCAGAAATGAATCTGACTAGTATCCAAGAGGGTGCAGTTTTGATCCCTAGCCTGCTCAGTGTGTCAGGGATCCAGTGTTGCTGTGAGCTGTGATGTAGGTCGCAGATGCTGCTCGGATCCCATATTGCTGTGGCTGTGGTGTAGACCAGCAGCTGTAGCTCTAGTTTGACCCCTAGCCTGGAAACTTACATATGCTGCAAGTGTGGTCCTAAAAAGCAAAAACAAACAAAACAAAACAAAACAAAACAAAACAAAACAAAACAAAAAAGACTCTGTCCTAGTTCTGTGGGTAATGTCCTTGGTAGTTTGATAGGGATTGCATTGAATCTGTAGATTGCTCTGGGTAATATAGTCATTTTGACAATATTGATTCTTCCAATCCAGGAACATGGTATATCTTTACATTTGTTTGTGTCATATTTTTTTTTCTTTCATCAGCATCTTAGAGTTTTCAGAGTATAGATATTTTGTCTAATTAGATAGGTTTATTCCTAGGTATTTTATTATTTTTGATACTATGGTAAATGGGACAGTTTCTTTAATTTCTCTTATCTTTCATTGTTAGCATATAGAAATACAGTAAATTTCTTTGTAATAATTTTGTATCCTACAGCTTTCCCAAATTCATTTATGAGTTCTAACAGTTTGCTTGTAGTGTCTTTAGGATTTTCTAGGTATAATATCATGTCACCTGAAAATGAGGATAATTTTACATCTTTTCCTATTTGGATTCCTTGATAACTTAATTCTTTTTGTGCTCTGTACCTAAAATACTTTTGCATCCTTCATTTTCTAATTTAATCAGTAACCTGAACATTATCCTGTTTTGATAAGTTCAAATAGTATCTTTCTCCATATTGAGCCTCATATGTAAGCAGTAACCAAATATTGTTGATTTTCCATCACACTCTTTCTTCCATTTTTTTTCTCTCCTTTTATTATTTTTGGTATAGCTACATTCTGTCTCCCTCTGGCATTAGACAGACAGATTAATGCTCCTTGGCTATTCCATTTTTTTTCATGCTCAAAAGTTTTTTTTTAACTCAATGAATTTTATTACATTTATAATTGTACACTGATCATCACAACAGAATTTTATAGCATTTCCATCCCAAACCCTCAGCCCATCCTCCCACCTCCCAGCCTGTTTCCTTTGGAAACCATAAGTGTTTCAAAGTCTGTGAGTCAATGTCTGTTTGGCAAAGAATTTCATTGTATACTTTTTTTTTTTTAAGATTCCTCATATAGTGGCAGCAAATGAATATGGTGTCTCACTGTCTGACTAACTTCACCTAGCATGATAATTTCTGGGCCCATCCATGTTGCTGCAATTGTTTCTTTCCTTTTTATGGCTGAGTAATATTCCATTGTGTATACCACATCTTCTTTATCTGCTCCATTCTCTCCATGTTTTGACTGTTGTATATAGTGCTGCAATAAATATTGGCGTACATGTATCTTTTCAAGTCATGATTTTCTCTGGATAGATGCCCAGGAGTGGGATTGCTGGATCAAATGGTAATTCTATTTTTTGTTTTTTGAGGAATCTCCATACTGTTTTCCACAGTGGTTGCACCAATTTACATTCCCACTGACAGTTTAAGAGGGTTCCCTCTTCTCCACATCCTCTCCAGCATTTATTGTTTGTAGAATTTTTGATAATGGTCATTCAGCTGGTGTAAAATGTTACCTCATAGTAGTTTTGATTTGTATTTTTCTAATAATTAGTGATGTTGCATATCTTTTCATGTGTTTTTTGGCCATCTGTACATCTTTTTGAATAATTGTTTATTTAGGTCTTCTGCCCATTTTCTGATGGGATTTTTTTTGTTAGATATTGAGCTGAAGGAGGTATTTAAAAATTTTGTAGATTAATCCCTTGTCAGTCACTTGATTTGCAAATATTTTCTCCCATTCTATGTGTTGTCTTTTTGTTTTCTTTAGGATTTCCTTTGCTGTACAGAAACTTTTATGTTTGGTTAGGTCCCATTTGTTTATTTTTATTGTCATTACTCTAGGAGGTAGATCTGAGAAGATATTTCTGTGATTTATGTCAGAGTGTGTTCAGCCTATGTTTTTCTCTAAGTTATATAGTATTTGGTCTTATACTTAGGTCTTTAATCCATTTTGAGTTTATCTTTGTGTATGGTGTTAGGAAGTGTTCTAATTTCATTATTTTACATGGAGCTGTTCAATTTTGCCATCACCACTTATTGATGGGGCTGTCTTTTCTCCATTGCATATTCTTGTCTTCTTTGTCATAGTATAGTTGACTACAGGTGCGTGAGTTTAATTCTGGGCTTTCTATCCTGTTCCACTGATTTATATTTCTGTTTTTATTCCAGTACCATACTGTTTTGATAACTGTACCTTTGTAGTATAGTCCAAAGTCAGGGAGCCTGTTTCCTCCAGCTCCATTTTTCTTTCTCGAGGATGGTCTAACTACTCTGGTTCTTTGTGCCTCCAAAGTTTAAAATATTTTGTTCTAGTTCTGTGAAAAATGTCCTTCCTAATTTGATAGGGATTGCATTGAATCTGTAGATTGCCTTGGGTAGTATAGTCATTTTGACAATATTGATGCTTCCAATCCAAGAGCATGGCATGTCTTTCCATCTGTTTGTGGTTTCTTTGATTTCTTTCATCAGCATCTTATTGTTTTTGGAGTACAGGTCTTTTGTCTCTTTAGGTAAGTTCATTTCTATGTTATTTTTTTTTTTTTTTTTGGTGTGGTAGGGTAAATGGGATTGTTGCCCTAATGTCTTTTTCTGACCTTTTGTTTTTAGTATATAGAAATGTAGTTGATTTCTGCATATTAATTTTGTATCCTGCAACTTTACCAAATTCTGATGAAATCTAGCAGTTTTCTGGTAGAGTCTTTAGGATTCTCTAAGTATAGTATCATGTCGTTTACAAACAGTTCCAATTTGGATTCCTTTTATTTCTTTTTCTTCTCTTCTGTGGCTAGGACTTTCAGAACTATTTTGAATAGTAGTGGTGAGAGTGGACATCCTTGTCTTGTTCCTGATCTTGGAATTCTTTCAGCTTTTCTCCATTGAGAATGATGTCAGCTGTGGTTTGTCACATACAGCCTTTATTACGTTGAGGTAGAGTCCCTCTATGCCCACTCTCTGCAGGTTTTTTTTTTTTTTTTTAAGAAATGTGTTTTGAATTTTGTCAAAGGCTTTTCACGCATCTATTGAGAGGATCATATGGTTTTTAGTCTTCAGTTTGTTAATATGGTGTATCACACTGATTGATTTGCAGATATTGAAGAATCCTTGCATCCCTGGAATAATTCCCACTTGATCATGGTGTACAATCCTTTTAATGTATTGTTGGATTTGGTTTGCTAATATTTTCCTGAGGATTTTTGCATATATGTTCATTAATGATATTGGCCTGTAATTTTCTCTTTTGTGATATATTTGTCTGGTTTTAGTATCAGGGTGATGGTTTCATAGAATGAGTCAGGGAGTGCTCCTTCCTCTGCAATTTCTTGGAATAGTTTCAGAAGGCTAGATGTTTAGCTCTTCTCTAAATGTTTGATAGAATTTGCCTGTGAAGCTATTTGATCCTGGGCTTTTGTTTGTCAGAAGTTTATAAATCAGTTTCAATTTCAGTACTGGTGATTGGTCCATTTATCTTTTCTATTTCATCTTGGTTTAGTCTTGTAAGATTGTGCTTTTCTAAGAATTTGTCTATTTCTTCTAGGTTGTCCATTTTATTGGCATATAGTTGCTTGTAGTAGTCTCTTAGGATCCTTTGTATTTCTGTGATGTCGGTTGTAATTTCTCCTTTTTCATTTCTAATTTTTTTAATTTGAGTCCTGTCTCTTTTTTTCTTGATGAGTCTGGCTAAGGGTTTATTAATTTTGTTGATCTTTGAAAGAATCAGTTTTTAGTTTCATTGGTCTTTTCTGTGGTTTTGTTTGTTTCTATTTCATTTATTTCTGCTCTGACCTTCATGATTTCTTTCCTTCTGCTAGCTTTAGGTCTTGTCTGTTCTCTCTTTAAATGCTTTAGGTGTAATATTAGGTTGTTCACTTGAGCTTTTTCTTGTTTCCTGAGGCAGGCTTGTATTGCTACAAACTTCCCTCTTAGAACTGCTTTTGCCACATCCCATAGGTTTTGGATTGTTGTGTCTTTGTTGTCATTTGCTTCTAGGTATTTTTTAATTTCATCTTTGATTTATTCAGTGATCCATTATTTGTTTAGTAGCACATTGTTTAGTCTCCACGTGTTTGTGTTTTTTTGCAATTTTTAACTTGTTTTCCAGTTGCATAGCATTGTGGTCAGAAAATATGCTTGATATCATTTCAGTTTTTCTTAAATTTACCGAGACCTGATTTGTGGCCCAGAATGTAATCAATCCTAGAGAATCTTCCATGCGTACTTGAGAAGAATGTGTGTTCTGATGCTTTGGGATGGAATGTTCTATAAATATCTATTAATTCTGTCTGGTCTAATGAATCATTATGGCCTGAGTTTCCTTGTTGATTTTCTGTCTGGATGATCTGTTCACTGCTGTAAGTGGGGTGTTAAAGTCCCCCACTATTGTGTTACTGTCAATTTCTTCTTTGAAGGTTGTTAACAGTTGCCTTATACATTGAGGTGATCCTATGTTGGGTGCATATATATTTATAATTGTGTTATCTTCTTCTTGGATTGATCCTGGTTTGTCTGATATTGAGTATTGCTAGTCTAGCTTTGTTTTGATTCTTTTTTCATGAAATATTTTCTTGGTTTGTCTGATATTGAGTATTGCTACTCTAGCTTTGTTTTGATTCCCGTTTTCATGGAATATTTTCTCCCATCCTCTCACTTTCAATTTATATGTGTCCCTAGTGGTCTCTTGAAGACAGCATATATATGGGTCTTGTTTTTCTATCCATTCAGTCACTCTATGTCTTTTGGTTGGGACATTTAATCTATTAACATTTAAGGTAATTTTTGATATTTATGTTCTCATTATCATTTTATTAACTGTTTTGGATTTGTTTTTATTGGTCTTTTTTCTTTCCTTCTTCTCTTGTTCTCTTCTCTTGTGGTGTGATGACTACCTTTAGCACTGTATTTAGATTGCTTTTCTTATTTGGGAGTGTATTTAGATTTTTGGTTTGCAGTTACCCTGAAGTTTTGATATAGGAGTCTGTATACATACAAGATTGTTTTAAGTTTTTGATCTCTTAATTGCAAGTGCATCTGCAGTGTCCTGCATTTGTACACTCCTCTTCTCACAATTTCTGATTCTGGTAACATATTTTTGTGTGGATGGTTTCCTACCTTTATTATACATATGCCTTTTCTTGTGAGCTTTGTCATTTGTACTATTTTTGTTTCTAGTTGTGGCCTTTTCTTTTCCAGCTAGAGAAGTTCCTTTAGTAGTTGTTGTAAAGCTGGCTTAGTGGTGAGGAACTCTCTTAGCATTTCTTTTTCTATAAGGCTTTTGATTTCTCCTTCAAATCTGAATGAGAACCTTGCTGGGTAAAGTAATCTTGGTAGGAGGTTTTTTCCTTTCATCACTTTAAGTTTATCATGCCATTCCCTCCTGGCCTGCAGAGTTTATGCTTAAAAATCTGCTGATAACCTTATTGAGGTTCCCCTGCATGCTATTTGTTTATCTTCCCTAGCTGCTTTCAATATTTTCTCTTTGCCTTTAATTTTGGTTAGTTTGATTAATATGTATCTTGGGGTTTTCCTACAATTAATATGGTACCCGTGCTTCCTGGATTTAAGTGTGTGATTCCTTTCCCAGGTTAAGGAAGCTATTATCTTTTCAGATATTTTCTCTGGCCCTTTCTGTCTCTCTTCTTCTTCTGGAACCCCTGTGATATGGATGTTGTTGCATTTATTGTTGTCCCAGAGTTCTCTTAGGCTGCCTTAATTTATTTTCAATCTTTTTTCTCTTTTCTGTTCCACATCTGTGATTTCTACTAATCTGATGTCCACCTCGCTTATTCATTCTTATGCCTCCTACGTTTTGCTGGTTTCTTCTAATGAATTTTTTATTTCAGTTATTGTATTTTGCATCTTTTCTTGCTTAATCCTTAAATACTATATTTCTTTGCTCGGTGTTTCTTGTAATTTATCAGTTTTTGCTTCCAGTTTGTTTCCTAGATCTTGAATCATCTTCACTATCATAAGCCCAAAGTCTTTTCTGGAGGTTGATAATCTCCAGATCACTTAGGTGTTTTTCTGTTTTCTTTTTTTCTTTTCTTGCTCCCTTACTGAGTCATAATTTTCTGCCTTTCATTTTGTATAGATTTTTGGTGTGGTCTCCTTTTTGCAGACAATAGAGTTGTAGCCTCTCTTGCTTCTGATTTCTGCCCTCCTGTGTTTAAAGTTAGTATGGGGCCTTGCTGTAGGCTTCTTGATGGGAGGGACTGTTCCCTGCCCACTGGTAGGTGGAGCTGATTCTCATCCCTCTGGTGGGTGGGACTTTGTCTCTGGGTGAGATTAGAGGTTCACTGTGTTCCTGGGAGGTCATTAGACAGCCTCTTTGCTAATGGGTGGGGCTGTGATCCCACCTGGATTATTGTTTGGTCTGGGGCTACTCAGCACTGATAGGTGGGGCCAGATTTTTCCAAAATGGTCACCTCTAGAGGAGTCCATGCTAATGACTATTCCCAAGAGCTTTTTCTCCAATGTCCTTCCCCTACACCAAGCAACAGTCCCCATTTTCCCAGGAGATCCTCCAAGAACTGCAGTCAGGTCTGACCTAGATTCTTATGGAGTCTCTGCTTTGCCCTGGACCCAGTGCACATGAAAGTCAGAGTGCACTTTTCAAGAATTAGGTCTTCCTTTCCCCCAGTCCTGTGGAGCACCCTGCACAAGGCCCACTGGCCTTCAATGCCAAATGCTCTAGGGGCCCTTTCTCCCAATGTCAGATCTCCAGGCATGGGGACCTGACGTGGAGCTCAGAACTCTTACTCTGGTAGGTGAACCTCTGTGATACAGTTACTTTCCAGTGTATGGGCTGCCCACCTGGTGGGTATGGGGTTGCTTATATCACGTAATCTCCCCTCCTACCATCTTGATGTGATGACCTCTTTGTCTGGGTTAGGATATCCTTTTTGATAGTGTGTAGTCTATTTGGTTGAACATTGTTGCTTTTATGAGAGAAGGTGAGCTCTATCATTCTACTCTGCCATCTTGACCCTGTCTCTCAAAAGGTTTTAACAAATCTGCCTTATTCATAAAAAAATTATAAATTTCCTGGACTGACATCCAGACTCCTTCATGATCTACCACAAATTCACTTCCAAATTTACTTTCCAATATCCCCGAAGAGATTTTTTTTCATTTTCAATGCAACTAGTATATTTATCATTACACAAATTGATATTATAACTTCCCATATCTTGGGTCTTTCATCATGCATTTTCCAACTTCACAAGTGCTCCTATTTTGTATTCCATATCCATACAAATCTTAAGCTTTTTTTTTTCAAATCTCTGATCAAGCTGCATAGCCCTCATTATTTTTTCTGCTTCTAAATCAGTGCATTGCCAATATCATTTCTTTGACACATGTATGGTTTATGTGTGGATCTATTACTAATCTTCTCAACTGTTCCCATAAGCCTTAGATCATGACCTGAACTGAACAGAAGAGACTCAAACATTATTACTCTTGTATTACTTCTTCCTTATTCCTAACTTTTTACTTACGATTCAGCTCTAATTTGATCTGTATGTTTTGTTCTATTTTTTTCCTACTGAACTTTTTCTTAGTGGAAAGATGGTCTTTCTAAACTCTCACAGATTTGAGGCTTTATTTCTCTTCCCTTAGTTTTGCCTGGTATAAACCCTTGAGTCTTGGACTTTTGCTCCAGATCTGCTTAGATTTCTATATTTTCTCCTGACATTTAATATAGTGGAGATATTTTTAAAACAGTCTGATTTTCTTAATCTTAATTCTTTGGTTAAAGTCTTTTGTTTTTTCTCACAGCTTGAGAGATTTTTACATCCGTTCTTGTAATTCCAGAAATAATTGGCAGGCATGTTTAGGTGTGAGTTGTATGGATTCAGTGGGATTTCAGGTCTTGAATTCTTCTCATTGAGAGTCTTGGATGAGGAAAAATCATAGAATAAACCTGGGACTTACATGAAAAATAAGGCATTATTGGAGTTTCCACTGTGGCACAATGGGTTAAGAATCTGACTAAAGTGACTCAGGTTGATCCCTGGCCCAGCGCAGTGTGTTAAAGGATCTGGCATTGCCACAGCTGCAGCATAGGTTGCAGCTGTGGTGTAGGTTACAGTGGTGGCTCAGATTCATTGTCTGCCCCAGGAACTGCCACATACTGTGGGAGCAGCCATAAAATTTAAAATAAATAAATAATACATTTTAAAAAAATTAATGCATTACTTTCTTTAGGGCTAGTCCAGTGCTCAATATCCCCCAAATATTGAATTTCTGAACTCTAAAACACAGCTTATTGTTTTAGACTTATTAAAGTTATTTGCTTTCTAGAGCCCACATAACCAGCCGGGCACACCTATGATGGCAGCTTCCCCAAAGGGCCGGGCTCTAGGATCCTCATACTGTATGGAAGACAGAGATGAGCACTTGGGCAGGCTTTTCTCTTTTGAGGCACAAAAATCCTCTTCTTCCATTAGTAAAATGTGACCCCTAAAGGCCCTGGGCTCCTTCCAAACAAATGAGTACTCGCTTTTTTTGTGGAGAGCCCTGAAGTGGGAGAAGAAAGTGGAAATGACCCTTAGGCCTCCTTCCCTCTTCTTCTACTTAATGTTGAGCTTATTTCCCCCTGGTTATGATTACTTTTGATTTCTTCCTTAGGAATTCCTAAAATTCTTCACTTTGATTTTCACTCTTTGACCTCCCTATTCATCATATTCGTTCCAGTCACTTTCACTTCTGTGTCTCTTTTCTTTATATTCTGGAATAGCCTCTCACGCCTGCTTCAATATTCCTAACAGGATTTTTCTTTATGTCATTTCAGGGCTTTATTGTCCTCTAATTTGAATTATAGTAGAGCTGCCATATATGTGTGTGTGTGTGTGTGTGTGTATTTATGCTTCTTTATTTCCCTCATCTCCCTTTTCTCTCATATAATTGTTCTTTTATCCATTTTTATCCATTTTTAAATTCATTCCACAAACTATTTATTAACCTGTGCCTTTTTCTGGGCATTGTTCTAGACACTGAGAGATAACAATGAATAACAAAATAATACTTGCTAAGTACTTACTCTGTTCCAGGTACTGTTTTAAATATTTGATTATATCAAATTCTTTACACAATTACCCTACAATGTAGGTATCATGGATTGGGTTCCCTCAGAGGCAAGCCCTGATACTACCATTTGAATGCATACAATTGAGGTGGGAAGGCATCTTGGAAAGGACTAATAAGGGAGTGGAGAACTGAGATGGGGAAGGAAAGGAGGAGAAGAAAGTCATTACAAGGTGGATAGGCTGCAGGCACACTGGGGTCAGTCCAGTTGCAGACCTCTGGTGTATAGCTGACTTTTGTTGCTACACCCAAGGGGTGAGGGGGCTGAGACTTCAGACTTTGATTCATCATAATGTGGAGACCATTCCTTGGAGTTTTAACTTCTTGGCACTTCTGGTCTGCCCACACCTAGGTTGGGCATGCTCTTTGATTGAAGATTATACGTGCTGCAGTGGGAGGCTATCCAAGGGCACAAGAATCCGGAGTGTTGAGGTACTAACACTAACTGGCTACAATTAGTACCAAATGATAAAGATGAAGCAAAGAGAGGATAAGTCACACATCCAGGTAGCTCCAGGATTGAACACAGCCCTTTCAATAGGATAGTCTGTCCTTGTGCTCATATGCTGTGAAGACCACCTAGTTTAAAGCAAGAGAAACAATAAAAAGTTTCTGTTCAATAAGAGAGGCTTTCTGAAGAGGGCACCTGAGAACAGAGACCTGAATGAGGTGAGGAGGTGACCCTAGGTCACCTGGAGAGTGTCTGGCATGTTTAAGATACGGCAAGGAGACCAGGTTGGCTAGGGCAGGGTGAGTTCAGAGAAGAATGACAGGCCGCCTATGGCCATATCACGTAGGATCCAGAAGCCCACATAAGACTTCCTGGGTTTTAAGCACCTATGTCATTAATGATGTTCCTTCTTGTCTCCTGTTGCATCTATCAGTTTTCTAAAATGTTCATCTAGCCCCTCTTCTTAAATATTGTCAAAGGTCCTCTCTTTTGACTTTTCAGAATCAGCTTCTTTTTCTTGTGGATTTCGAGTGTTTGCCAGAGGCACCATGTGTTTTTATTTTCATGCTTGTACATTTGTGTAACTGGGGCAACCTCTCCAGAGCCAATGAGGGTGTGATGCTTCTCTGTGATTCTTTCTCTACTCCTGTGTTTGGTCTTTCACAGACAGAAAAGACACTAGGGGAATGCACAAAGCTCCAAACCCTAGCCTCATCCCGGGATCAAGGAAGCTTTCCTTTTCTGCAAGGTTACTGCTTTGACCTGGAATCCTGTCTTCTGCTCCCACTGTGAGCCAGCCAGCTTGGTCCATGTTTCTTCAGGAATTAAAGGGAAATTAGTGGTTGTGCACAGATAGCATCCCTAGCATTGCTCAGGCAAGGGCACAGACAGGAGGAGGTCTGTCCCAGGGCATTGGGTCTGTGAAGAGGAGCCCAGATGGCCGGGATGGGGTGAGGTGCGGGGCGGTAGTGGCAGGAAGAGATTGTTCTTGCTGCCTCATAAAGCAGTGGCTGTGCAGCACACAGCTTCTCAACAATTATACTCTGCCTGGCATTTCTTAAAATGGTATTCACACGCACAGCCCCCTTTCCTTTGTGTCCACAGGGGCTTGTGCGATTCCTAATGTGCTAGAGCTAACGCCACCCTTTCTTTCTGGGTTTGTAAATTGAATCAGAATGCAAGCACTAAGGCAGTCTTAGATGTAATTGTGCTCAAGTGTTTATAAAATAATATTAGTCAGAAACTACTTACTATACACCTCACAGCTGGCCTCAATGCCTAGCTGCTCAGTTTTCAGGTGGTCAATCTAGGAAGGCAGACGGGGCCAGGGAGGGAATTTTGTTTTTTGGCATCTTTTCAGGTGAATAGGTGTTCTCTTTTCTGGGCACCCTGCTGGGGATACTTTTAAATCCACTTTAAGCCATTTAAAAATGCTCTCCAAATCCTGAAATTAGCCTTATTGTTAGCACTTCCTTTAGATGATTATTTATTTTTCACTCTTTCTTAGTGTTTGTAATTATTTTTTTTTCCATTATACCCAGCTGCACAGCGTGGTGACAGGGTAACACATACATATATGGATTCATCACAAGTGGTTAGACATAGTTCCCAGTGCTATACAGTAGGATCTCCTTGCTTTTCCAGCCCAGAGGCAATTAGAAATCTGCATGAAACATATCTACCTATATGACAGTTTATTTCATTGAGTTTTTTAAAAATTATAATAATAAATCTACCATCATTCAAAAAAGCTAGATTTTTCATTTAAATTGCTTTAGATTCAAAAACTATGTCTAAAGGTCTATATTATTCTGAGGCAATGAAATTCTGAATCAGATATTTCTATATTTTTATAGCTCTTAGGTATTAATTTATTCACAGCAATGGTTAGAGCTTTGTTTGTGTGTGCTCTTTAGGGCTGCACCCATGGCATATGGAAGTTCCCAGGCTAGGGGTTGAATCAGAGCTACAGCTGCTGACCTATGCCACAGCCACGGCAATGCCAGATCTGAGCCGCATCTGTAACCTACTCCATAGCTCATGGCAATGCCAGCAACTTAGCCCACTGAGCAGGGCCAGAGATCGAACCCGCATCCTTACGGATACTAGTTGGGTTTCTTTCCGCTGAGCCACAATGGGAACTCTGGTTAGAGCTTTTTAAAAGTATGTTCTTAATGTACTCATATACCTCATACCCAAATCCACAGATACTTATAGAATATTTGAAGTACTGTCTTATTAAATTTGTGTTGATACACATTAACATTTAAATGTATATTTAGTATGTTTCATTATATATTTAACTATTTAAATACTTGAATCCATATAGATACCAGCTAAAATTGCTTGATTTTTGTTATTCAATAATTATATGCATGCATATATTTGTATAGCTATATTAAAATCTCTTATAAGCAAAATATCTCAAATATGAGATATTTTAAACTTACTAATAGTCTATATATTATTTAAAATACTGTTTTTAGACTTTCTATTATATAGTCATTGGAACCTAGATAATTAAATACTGTGTTATACTTTGGGGAAATCTTATTTTTTTAAAGAAGAATAAGTGATATATAGAGAATATATAAATTTCTATTTTTAAGTACTTGACAATATTTTTAGAAGTATATTTTAAGTGCTTGACAATATTTTTTAAACCTGGTTCTGGGCTGAAGGGGGAATAAGTGACAGAAGGAACTGGTCATATGGGGGACCAGGTTCATCCTTGCAGCTCAAAGTGTGGCAGTGGTGGCCAGAGCAGGAAGTTGCTCATCAACACAGGCATGGAGATGCAACATGTCCCTCGGAGTCTGGATCCCTCTGCCTCTGAAAAGTTGGGGTATCAAAGAATTATTGACTCTGAGTGTCCTGGCCAGGCCAACAGGCAAGCCACTGACATCGGGGCCTGCTGCCCTCAAAAAACCACAGAAGACGGGATATGTGATGGCCACTAAAATCAGAGACTGGCCTCCACCTTCCTTTTTGCTGACATGATCCACCAGTAATAATGGTGATCATGGTTCTGATCATGATCATAATGCTGTCAGGTGGCACAGTTTTCTTGGCATCAGACACTCTTTTAAAAGTGTTTAATAGGCATTAATTATGTTACCTATAAAAATGCTATAAGGAAGGAATACTATTTTTATTTAAAATATGAAGAGGCACAGAGAAGTACATTTAAATATCCAATATGGTAATTGGATAACTCTGCCTCTTCAGCTTAGATTCTGAATGTCTAGGTCATTCTCTGTCTCTATTCAAAAGCCAGTGGACCTTCTGCTACAGCCAGTGCACTAAACAAGGAGTGGACCATATTGAATTCTTCTGCATTCCCTCTCTTCTTAGCCATATTTACCAACTTAGGGATTGTTGGCTAAAGCTTGGAGGGGACAGCCAGGGCCTCTTGCTGCTGTTTCTGAGGTCCTAAACATAGCATCAGGGGCATGACAGTTGTGTGTTTGCACCCCAAATTGTAAAGGGAGATGCCCTAGGTTGAAATATGTACACATCATATGTATTTATCCATATGTGATAATGAACAATCTCAGTGAAAGTGGCAGAGACAGCAGATCACTTACTTTCATTATTGAGTTTAATGAGATTACTCTTGGAGAGGCCAACTTTGTTGAAGATGTGAATCTGGGGGTTTGTGTCTAGCTTCAATCTGCCTGGCTGTTGATAACTCATAGACTGTGCTTTGATGCTTTCAGAAAATCTCCAGTTGTCTTGAGTGAACATCCGCTCTTGTCATTCCCTTTGCAATTTTTTTTCACAGCATGTCCCTCATCTGTGAGAACCTACAGACTGTAAAGGCTGACATGAAGTACTATCCGTTTCTAGATACGTATAAGAATGTGCATCAATTTAAGTAACTTTGGATAGCTTCTTTTTTCAGTTCCTTCTCTTCTCAAGACCCGTTATATGCTACCATTGATTTTTCATTTCTTTTTTAAGTGCTGCTTAAAAATCAGTTTTGAAGATGGTTTCAGGAAACTTGTGTTAAAACAACCAAAGTCCTCAATCATTTTTTTTCTTCTAAAATAGAAGCCTATTATGCCTGTGTGCATGTTTTCAGCTTCCCCTTTTCAGGCACATATTTTAAAATGTGCGTTAAGCAAACGTGTCTTTAAGTTATACACATGCACACTCATAAAAGAGACAATATAAGTGGATCATCCTGACACATCCCTGAGATACACCTATTTGTCAGGATGACCAATTGTTGCAATAAGCAATGCTGGAATCTCAGTGAATTAACATGATAAAGTTTGATTTCTTTATCAGTACCATGGTCTGATGCAGGTCAGTGCAGGTGAGGGAGGACACTTTGCTGCATGCATTCATTCAGGGACTCAGATTTCTTTCACACAGTGACTCTGCCATCCCCTGGGACCTTATGGTTCCCAACCAGATCTGGTCAATAAAAGAAGAGAGAAAACAGGAGAGATACATCCAACAGAGGAAGTCTTTCATAGGCGAGCCTTGAAGGGTCACGGAACACTTCTGCTCACGTTTGTTGACCAGAACTCAGTCATGGCCCCACCTCACTGAAAGGCATGCTGGGATATGAAGGAGGAAAGAGAGACAGTCTGGTGGACAAGCTGGCCTGATATGTCTCATTAAGGAGAACTCACTCGAGCAGCTGAGTTGGCTCCCAGAGACTAGGTCTAGTGAAAGAAGAATAGCTCCAAGCAGAGAACCAAAAGAAAACATTCACAAAACCCCCTCCCATAGGCACCTGTTTAAACCTGTATATGCTCCATGGAAATGTGAACTCCTAGAATTTTATCTATATTCCCTTCCTTTAGTAAAAGTAATAGCTTTAGTGTTTTTTTTTTTCTCTACTTCTTTTTATCATTCTTGAACACTTGAGTCTTTTACCCTGACCCTAATTTCTTCAATGCTCTCACCTTTTTTTTTTTTTTTTAACCTACTGCCCAGGGTATCCGAACTTCAGTAGACGTTAGGAGAAAAGCAATTTGGTTAGATGATTTGCACTAAGATATAATTAATTGTAAAATTCTCTTTAACTGCCAAATGTAAAATCAACGTTCTCATTTTTACTCCTCATTCAGGCATGTTATAATGGCCCCTCGAGCCCTGTTTTCACTCTACCTCCACTTTCAGTGGCCCATGCCTGTGAGTCCAAAGTTGCCCAAGCGTTGCTGTTAATATAAATTGATTCCCTTCACGTCTCTGACCTATTGTTATCCTGTTGTTAAAACAAGGCTATTTGGGTTTACCTCTGAGCATTAATAACTACAAATTCCTTGGCCATTGTTCTGATTCAGAGGCATTCTGACTTCTAGTATCCATGGAACTCTTTCATTCTTGACTTTTTCTTTAAGACAGATCAGTTTGGGCGCTCCATTTCCCACCCCTGGCCTATTCTGCTAGCTGCCAGTCCCAGATACGGAGTAACTTTTCACCTGAATCCAGGAGTTAGTAGAAAAAGGGAATCATCAACTGACAGAATGGTTTGTTTGCTTGTTTGTGTTGTCTTTTTTAGGGCTGCACCCAAGGCATACGGAATTTCCCAGGCTAGGGGCTGAATCAGAGCTACAGCTGCCGGCCTACACCACAGCTACAGCAATGCCAGATCCAAGCTGCATCTGCAGTCTACACCACAGCTCATGATAATGCCAGGTCCTTAACCCACTGAGCAAGGCCAGGGATCAAACTCATGTCCTTACAGATACTAGACGAGTTCCTTACTGCTGAGCCATAACAGGAACTCCAACTGACGGAATTTTTTAAGTGAAGAAATGTGGGTGGTCTCATGAAGGAGGCACATGGTGAAGAAGATATTTCCCATGCTCCTTCACGCCGTACCCTTCGCCATCATCAGTGGCGTTAGAACTGCTTTCATCTGTCAACTCATCCAGCTCTAGATAAGGAAACTGGGAAAGTAGGATTCTTACAGCCAGCCCTTCAAATTCTACCTTCTCTGAGGAAACAGGGGATTGGTTCTTTTCATAAAGAGGCAAGTGTCTCAAAGGGGGACCTGCAAGATGGGCAGCCTGACTTAACTTTACTCTTCCATACATTATCCCAATAATTCCACATCCCTGTGAAAAGGAGACCTGACTCTTTACATGTTTAGGTTGCTAGAGCCTTGTGCTGGAAAATGAAGCAAGTCCAGATCCTAAATTCTCCGGGGATCTTCAGAGAGATGTCAGAGATGACTAGTCATAACTTATTCTCCCAGAGACCCATTTCAGAAATCCCTCTCTCTTTCTAATTTCCTTAGACCCTCATCTCCCCGACCAGCCCTAGCCCTCAACCTTTCCTTCATGCTATGAGGCTGTGTCAGGGACCACTGTTTGGCCATCAGTTTACTCATTCTTCTTTATGGTTACAGGCTAGACTGCATTTCTCCCTTGTATGTAAGTGTGTCCATGTCACAAGTTCCCTTGGCTGCCTTAATTGATCTTGCCATGTGATGCAATGGATTCACAATTTCTAGTGGTTAGGATGTGGAAATCTGTGGGAGGGGCCATCATTCTGCCTACCACAAGCACTGTACCAAATGCTGGGTGATCGCCTGACCCTGAGGATTGTAAAGTCCACTCGAGAGCAATTAATAAGGTAACGATGCTGTGATAGAGATGAATCACAAATTATTATTATAATATTAGAAGACTGCTCCAGAAATTGTCATGGATGGATCCTTCACTGAGCTTTGTTGATTTAGTGAAAAAGGAATAGCACTAGCAGTGGCAGAGAGTCTGAAAATTATCTCTAAGGCCATAAGAATCAACGGACTTTAGACTATAGAGTGACGTGAATAGTTTGTCATTTAGAAAGATCATCCCCATAGCCCCTTGGAGGATTGACTAGAGAGAGATAAGCCTGGAAGTAGGAAGATCTAAAATGCTGTGACAAACATCCAGTGACTGATGATGACAGCAGCGGCAGTAGAGATGGAGCCTAGGGCATATTTGAGAACAATGCAGGAGATGGATTCTATGGCCCTTGGTAATGCTTGGCTAGAGGAAGGAGAAAGAGAATAGGATCTATGATAGCTCATTTTTTTTTTAGGTGATGGAAGTATGATAAATATAGGAGGAAGAGGAGGTCTGTAAAGAGAAAATCTGGTTTTGAATGTGTTGAGCTGAGCTCTCCATGAGGCATTCAAGTAGAGTTCCAGGTGGAAATAAAATAAACCAGTGTGGTGCTCAGGAGCAAAGCTAAGGAAATGGTTTAAATGCCTGGTGGTTCATGATACCCATTCAAGGGCATAATGTTGTCAGAGACATGTGTATCAGTTAGCCATCTTCAAATGCGCTTCTCCTAAGGAGTCCATTGGTACCACTCAGCCTTTCAAATATGCAATTATAACATTTGGGCCTAGCCTATTCCTCAAAAAAGCAAACAACAGAAAAATCAAAACAAGATCTACAAATGCGGTGAGGATTAGGACTAGAAAAGAAGAGAGTCTCTGTTACAGATATTTTCTCTTTAAATGTTGGAGAGTGGGGTAGACAGGAAAAAAAGAGGAAATATTTGACAGTGCAATTTAATGAAGGTGTGGGAAAGTTCACAGAGTTTATTTAAATGAATGTTCATTAAATGAAAGTGAATCAGCATTCAGAGGAGGATGTGACAGGACGAGTCCAAGGAGAGAGAAACAGAAAATGAGAATGAGAGGAAGACAATCTATTAGGCCAATAGAATGTACCTTGAAAATAAATTAATGATGTTGATTTTTTTGATGGACCTCGGAAGCTCTCATTGAAGTCAGTTCCAAGGAGTTCCAAAATGAGTGTCCCAGGCCATGACCACAGCACCAACAAAGTGTTTCAACTTTTAGGGAGTCACAAAAGGATATGTTTCTTCAGAACAGGTGTTATAGTAAAATTGGTACAAAAAAATCTGTTTCATTTTTTTATAACCTCATTATGTTCATTTTTTAAAAGCTTAAAGGAGAAAGCAGTGCTTTTGTGGGGGCTTCATTTTATTATTCCATGGTGAAGTTCAGGTTTTGAGTTAGAATTGAAAAGATTTTTGATTGCGTAGATTCAGGACCAGACCCAAAATGGTGTGCCTTTGAATTTGATCACCATTCAAGCCAAGCTGAGGCTTTTGACACTGCGAAGAAATAGTGACAGATCAAAGGATAAAAAGAAAAATCACTGCAGATAAAATTCGGTTCACACATTTTAAAGACAGGTATATCCTATATACCATTGGGATGTAAGGTCAAGCTGTTAGTGCTGATGAGATGGCAGCTCAAGGGAGCAGAAAACATTTTATGTTTTGATGACAGTAGAATGACCAACACACTGATCTTTAATCCCTGTATTTGCTAGAGGGAAAAAGTGAAGGAAGGCGGCAAAACAAACCCTCACAAAGCAGTTCACCAAAAAGCCATTTGTAAGCTTTGAGTCTCTTCCAACTTTCTTAGGGTTGAAAATTCTACCCCCATCCAGTAAAAATGTTCTTTCCCTTCATTTGTAAAAATAAATCAGGCATTATAAAGGAATGCCTTTGGCTAAGGCAATATTTTTATATTATGTTAATTTGTTTATATAAGCTAGTGTTATGTTTTTCCTGATTTATAACTATCCAAAGTTTTATGTTTTATCAGAGTATTCCTTATAATCAGAAATTATGAAATCTTGTCATTTTAAAGATGGCAGGAGGTCTTAAAAATCATTTAATCTTTCTATGTCATCCCCTTTTTTTTGGGGGGGGGGCGCTCATCTGTGGCATATGGAAGTTCCCAAGCTAGGGGTCCAACTGGAGCTGCAGCTGCAGGCCTATACCATGGCCATTGCAATGCCAGATCCGACCCACATCTGCAACCTATGCTGCAGCTCATGGCAATGCCGGATTCTTAACGCATTTAGTGGGGCCAACAGTGGAACCTGCATCCTTATGGATACTAGTTGGGTTCATTACCACTGAGCCACAATGAAAACTCCACATGATCCATTTTAAATAATCATACAGTGACAGTTTTGGTTAAAAAAGCAATTTTGCTTTCTTCATAGTTACCTATAGTTTAGCACCCTTGTCAGGAAGTAACCTGTCATAAGAACGACAGAGGGTCTGATATACATCTAGTTATTTCAGAGATAACTTTTGAGGATTTAATGAACTAAATAGATGTAAAGAAGGATGGAAAAGGAGAGAGGGAAAGAAGGAGGGGGAAGAGGGAGGGAGAGAGAACAAGGAAAGGAAGGGTATATTTATGACATAGAGACGTATCTACTCCTTTTTAAGGGATGCTATAAATTAAGTAAAAAGTACAGCTGTTGCTTTAAAAGGATAACACTGAAATTTAGAAGAAGTAAAGGAAAGGAAAAAATAGAACTTGCTATAGAAATCAGTAAACACCTTGTATTTCTTGATTTCCTTTTTAAAGACTCAAGATTGCCTTTTATCCTAACAGCTGCTGCTTTGAAGAAAAAAAAAAAAAAGCCACCCACTCCTCAAGTCTCTATTTGTAATTTTCTAGCTCCCTAGAGGCCTGATGAATTGTGTGGCATTTTTCCAGAGAAAAATTGCCTAGCTAAGTACTATTGTGGATCGCGGCCTGGGTAAACTCGAACTATCATAAGACTTTCCCAATAACACACCTCTGTAAGGTCTCTCAGTGGTTCCAAGGCTCCGTATTGTCATCTTTCATATGAGGTGACTGTCACAAACCACAATGTCATACTTTCACGGGAATGGACTGAAAGCTTGACAAAATCATTCACAACCTTCTTAATGGCTTCTTTTGGTATCGTACCAAACTACGCCTCCTAGGTTACTTGTATTTGATTTCACCAAAATTCCTATGGGTTTAAAGCTCTACATGCTGATAAATACTTCATTGAGCAAACATTTCAACTTTGACCACTTAATAAAGTTTATAAAAGAAAATACGTGTTTATGTTATGTTGAAAGAATTGCTTTCAGAATATGCCTCTATATTGCCAGGGCTGAGTGAGTTAAAAATGAGTAATGCCTACTGTGACTGTGTGCCAAGAATTATGCAAAATGCTCGTGTATTATCTCATTTATTGATTTATTCTTCGTGGTAACTTTGTAAAGTACATACTACCCACTCTATGGGTAAAAGAATCTGAGGTTCGTAGAGGTTAGTTAAACTTTCCTAAAACCACCTGCCTCTTAGGTGGCTGGTCTAGGAATTGGACTCACGTCTGTTTGGCTCCAAAAGCCAGATATTTACATTCTCTCCCAGCATAGAGATTATACAGTGATTATACATTAATTTTCTTTTGAGGTGGAGAAAAGCCAGATGATCCTAGAGCGCTAAACATTTTCCCCAAAGAAGGAGAAAGTGAGATCACTTACTTGGGGAAGTGTAGCAGATTATGAAAAAGACTTAAGCCACCTCCATGAGAAATGTTTTTGGTCATCTATAAAAAGTTAATCCTTGTGCTGAGAGCCCAAAGGAAAGTGGTGTAATCCCTGGAATCCTGTGGCTCTCAGTGAGTTCTGGGCAGGGAAGAGTTAGAAAGTATGGACAACAGAGCTGATTCTTGAGACAGACAATTCTAGAGACTGGAAATGGAAAGCAAACGGAAACTATAAAGTTGGTTACATCCACCTCTGACTCTCACTGGCCATAATGCCCTTGCAAAGTAGCCAGGGGAGCTGCTGTTCTACCTGCCCCAGCCTCCACTTCAGACCAGCAGTGGAACTCCCAGCAGAGGTCAAGCTCATCACTGCAAATTCTGTACCTGACTCAGGTTATGCAGTGGAATTTCTGAATCAAACCCCCAAACTTCTGTGAATCAATTCATTTATTTTCCTTTTTTTTTTTTTTTTGGTCTTTTTAGGGCTGCATCTGTGGCGTATAGAAATTCCCAGGTTAGGGTTTGAATAAGAGCTGTAATTGCTGGCCTATGCCACAGCCACAGCAATGCCAGATCCCAGCCACCTCTGTGACCTATACCATGGCTCAGGGCAATGCCAGATCCTTAATCCGCTGAGTGAGGCCAGGGATTGAACCCACGTCCTCATGGATTCTAGTTGGGTTCATTACCACTGAGCCATAACTGGAAGTCCTCAAATCATTTCTCCTCTTCCAGAGCCTGATTCTGAAATAGTCATTTGGTCCCTGAAGGATGCATTTTTTTAAAAAACTTCCCTATATGGAGCAAGTTTAGCCTTAAACTCTGAAAAATGAGAAAACAGAGATAACCCACCGAAATCCTGAAAGTGTCACCGTTCAAATTAAAATATCCACTCAACTATTCTTGCAAAACAGTTATTTCTAGAAATAAGAATAATAGTTTTCAGGAGTTCCCATTGTGGTGCAGCAGAAATGAATCCGCTAATATCCATGAGGGTGTGGGTTCAATCCCTGGCCTTGCTCAGTGGGTCAGGGATCCAGCCTTGCCATGAGCTGTGGTGTAGGTCGCAGGTGCAGCTCAGACCCCGAGTTGCTGTGGCTGTGGCTGGCAGCTGCAGCTCCAACTGGACCTCTAGCCTGGGAACTTCCATATGACACAGCTGCAGCCCAAAAAATCAAGAATAAATAAATGAATAAATAGTTTTCAGATAATCATAATTTTTTATGCTCAGTGTGGTTTCTAAGTAAATGGATTTTTCGACATAATTATTTAGGTATTAACCAAGAGAACTGGTAACTCAAGGTCTATTATTATTTTGATTACATAATTGCCAGTGAATTTTATTTCTAACGAACATGTAACTTGATAATTCGTAACGTGGGGTAACAAGTATTTTCAAATATTAGATATCACAATCTTCTGAAGTAGAAGTAAAGGCTATACTGAAAAATATGTAGAGAAAATTGTATGTAGAGAAAGCATGGTCATTGACCTGCTTTAAATCTCTTAATAGTCTCTTTTTGGGGAAACCTGTCCACAATCGTATGTCTCAGCCCAATGTGACCTGCTGTCCCAGCATAAAGGAGAGAGACAGTTGGCTGTGTCCGTGAACACTGCCACCCCCCCCCCTCACAGCCCGGCTGGCTCACACTGATGTCCTGTGCAGGTCCAGCAGGCTCCTCCTGTCTGTCTCTCCCTGCTGCCAAGCCAGGACCTGTCAGTCACACTAACGCTCTCCACATCCAGTCCCTAGAGCCTCCAGGAATAGCTCCATTTTCCATGCTATTTACCTCTTCCCTGCCCAGAACTGGCACAGGATTCCAGAGATTACACCATTGTACGTGTGTGCCGTCCACTTTCCTCTGGGCTCTCACCCCAAGGATTAACGTTTTATAGACGCCCAAAGGCATCCACCTCATGGAGGTGGCTTGAAGCCTTTTCATAATCTGCTGCCCTTCCCAGGTAAATGATCTCACTTTCTACTTTAAGGAAAAGGTTTAGACTCTGTAGGGTCTCACATAGTTATGTTTCTCCACCTCATAAAATTTTTAAAGAAACTCTTTTCTTCCTTCTCCCTTTGACTTGTTTATGGCTCCTCTTCATTGATGGAGAAATAGCTCACTAGCCTTATTTGGAGAATAACCCCTGCACTCATGTTCATGATCCTTCATCCGCTCTCTCATGCTTTCCTCTCTAAATTGCTCCCATTTATTTAGTCTCTCCCTCCTCACTGATACTTTACCTTCTCTCTACAAGTATCCTCAGATATTCTGTCTCTGCATGAGAGTAGAATGGTCCTTAAAAACACCCTCAGGGAGAACAAGGGTTCTTGGCTCTTAAAGTGTTGGGGCATCGGCACAGATAACATGGAAGATGAATTATGTTTTGGACAAAGGAGGATGTGTGAT
Source organism: Catagonus wagneri (assembly GCA_004024745.2). Lineage (NCBI taxonomy): Eukaryota > Metazoa > Chordata > Mammalia > Artiodactyla > Tayassuidae > Catagonus > Catagonus wagneri. The sequence continues at coordinate 6,237,618 of PVHT020000093.1, read as the reverse complement.
GGGAGACAGGGGTGAGAACCACCACTCCATAACATCATTTAGGGAGGGACTACAAGAACAGTGGGTAGGATACAGCAGGAAGTCATGCTTTCTAGCAGCACCCACTTTCGGGACTCAGGGAGAATGACATCAACAGATGCCACAGGGGAGCAAAAAGTATTCTAGAAAAACGGTCGTTATTACAATCCTAACTGATCTCTTTCTAAATTTCAGTGCATTTCCGCAGAGAAATAACTTAGCTGTCAAATATACTTCTCTGGCTAACTGCTATATAACGCCAGATAGTTATGGAAAATGCTGCTGCCAACATGATTTGTAAATTAGGCCAATTAGACTGAAAAATCAGGGGCCTAAGATTGACTGTGTATAAGGAAAGAGAAAAAAGCTGTTTTGAGAGAGAAATCAGCCTGGCCTTTTAGAAAGAAAAAATAAATACATTTATTAATTTTACATGCTTAAATTGAAATGTTTCCTAATCCAATTAAATTGTATCAAATAGAGTCTTAGTAAACACCTACTATGTGTCTAGCTGTGCTAGAGAAGGGAAATGTCTGGCTTAAAAATAGCACTCTGTAAGTAAATACTGTCACTATTGAATGACTTTTGCTAGTTTCTGAACTCCCTAAGGTCAGGGGCTTATGTTTTGAAACCCCAATGCCTGCTGTAGACAAGGGCACAGGAGAAACTAAGCAAATGTTTGATGAAGGAGATAAAGAACACTGACATGATGTCTTCCCTGGTACTATACTTCCTCTCACATATACCTGGTGACAGACACAGTTTGCTTCCAGTACCCACCCCCTCTGCCAGTACAGTACTCATCTCATTTCTAGTTGCCTTCCAATTCTGACTCCTCTTTGAAACTCTAAAAGTGGATATAGGGACTTTAACTTTTATTTTTTTTTTTTTTTTGATTTTGCTTTTTAGGGCTGTACCTGCAGCATATGGAGGTTCCCAGGCTAGGGGTCCAATCAGAGTTACAGCTGCTGGCCTACGCCACAGCTGACGACAACACAGGATCCAAGCCACATCTGCGACCTACATCACAGCTCATGGCAATGCCAGACCCTTAACCCACTGAGCGAGGCCAGGTATTGAACCCACAGCCGGATTCGCTTCCGCTGTGCCAGGACAGGAACTCCTAACTTTTAACTTTTTAACATCTAACACATAATAGCCACAGCCTCTTTGTAGGGATGAAAGTTAATCTGCCATTGCTGCTTTGGTGAGCCATTGTAGGTTCTAGATTATGGGAGCGTTGTGATGAGAGTAATGTTTGGGGAAGATGTATTGAGTAATGGTGTAGAAATGGATTGTTACAAAGAAAGGCTGGGGATAAGGCTGCCAGATAGGCATGAGATCACAAGGACTAAGGTCTCAGGAAGTGTTTTATCCACTGTGACTATAGATATGGCAGGTATTGGCTATGATAAAGCATATTGAATAATGGGAGCCATTGGAAATAAGGATATGAGGATAATGCATATAATGCTTTTTACCACCAGACTTTGAGTGGTTTACACTCCCTCTGTCAGTTACTATTCTTGTTCACTCTTTTCTTTAGTATAGAGTTTGAGTAAAGACAAAGGAGCCTGTATCCTCAGAGAATGCTGACCTACTATGATGATCAGTTTTATGTGTTAATTTGATTGGGCTGCAAGGAGACCAGATATTTGGTAAAACATTATTTTGGGTGTTTCTATGAGGGCGATTTTAGACTCGACATTTAAATTAGTAGACTGAGTAAAGCAGATTGCCTTCCCCAACTGGGTGGGCCATGTCCAATCAGTTGAAGGCCTGACCTTTCTCTGAGTAAGAGGATTTCTCCTGCCTGACTCCCTTAAAACTGGGACATTGGTTTCCTGCCTTCAGATTTGAAGTGAAATATTGATACTTCCTATATCCTGAGCCTTACAGCCCTTGGACTCGAACTCCACCTGTTTCTCTCTTAGGTCTCCAGCTTGCTGACTCCCCCTATAGTTCTTGGGACCTGTTGGCCTCCATAATTGTTGGCTCATAAGTGCATGATCCAATTCCCTACAAATCTCCCTCTCTCTCTCTCTCTCTCTCTCTCTCTCTCTCTCTCTCTCTCTCTCTCTCTCTCCCTGTCTCTCTCTGTCTCTCTCTCTTTCTCTCTCTGTCTCTGTCTCTCTCTCTCTCTCTCTCTCTCTCTCTGTGTGTGTGTGTGTGTATATACATATATCCTGTTCGTTCTGTTTCTCAGGAGAGCCCTAACTAATCACCCTTTTATACATTTTCCCAGCGAAATAGGTGATTTCTCTCAGGTTCACATGGATATTGAAACAACAGCAAAAAAAACTGATTTTATTTATATCTTCTTCCTGCTAAATATATGGTCAATGACATTAAATTAATTTCAGAGTTCCCATGGTGGTTCATCAGTAATGAACCCAACTAGTATCCATGAGGATGCAGGTTTGATCCCTGGCCCCACTCAGTGGGTTAAGGATCTGGTGTTGTTGTGAGTTATAGCGTGGGTGGCAGATGCAGCTTAGATCTGGCATTGCTGTGGCTGTGGTGTAGGCTGGCAGCTACAGCTCTTATTCAGTCTCTAGCCTGGAAGCTCCCATTTTAGGTGTGGCCCTAAAAATAAATAAATAAAAATAAATAAATAAAAATAAAATTAATATCAATCCATGAAGTTATATGTGCTCTCTCCTTTCTTAAAATAATAGAACTTTTATCCAAAATTTATTCCCTAGTGATGTGTATTTAATGATTACTTGGGTCTTCTTTTCTTGCATTAGGTCTTAAAAAACCATATCACATGTAAAATAATAATTAGAAGTTAACATAGTAAAATCTCCTAAAAGAAGCAATCCCTTGGTTACTTATTGTTATTCCTAAATAAATATGCCAGGATCTTTATTTCTCTTCTTTTACTGTAGTGAATACTTTCATCTTAAACATTGAACATTTAAACATTTTGAAGTTCTTCAATATTTCCAGATTGTGAAATCTTAAAAGTTTTGTATGTTTCAATGGCTATGAATGAAAATAACACATTCACGCGAGCTCCCATGGTGGTACAATGGGATCAGCAGGATCATGGGAGCACTGGGACATGGGTTCAATCCCTGGAGTGGCACATTGGGTTAGGGATCTGGCTTTGCCACAGCTGCAGCTTAGGGCGCAACTGCGGCTCTGATCTGATCCTGGCCAGGAGCTCCATGTGCTGCAGAGCAGCCCAAAATGAAAAAACAAAACAAAATACATTCATGACACAATGCTAGTTGTGTCTGCATGTGTGTGTGTGAACACATAAATCTGTGTGTATTCTGTAAAGATTTCAGGCACACAAATATCTTTAGTTTGAAATAAAGTATATGTTCAAAGAATGACTGACATGGTCAGTTTTCAGTATATAGCAGTTATGAAAACAACTATAACCACAGTGATGCTGATGATTATGATGGTAAAATGTGCATATGGAATAGGCAGGTTTATTCACTAACAAGGTTATTGGCATCATGACACCATATGATGTTGTGAACATGTTTATGAAGAAGAGAAAGTCAGCTGCTCTAGGTAGTTATTAGTGTAGGTTGAGTAGACAGGAGGTTATGGTCTCAGGGTCTGGGTTAGAAGTGTCACATAAACGTGCAGTAGGAGCCTTGTAGATGACCAGACAGCCTGATTTCATTATTTGTTGTTGATGGCTAGGCAGGAGATGTTCAGACCTTAGTGGATCTGAGGAAGTGTTCATGAATTTTGGGAAAAACACCGGTGTCATTATATTGGGGTTAATATGTTGGTACTGACAATGGTCTTTGATGACAGCCAACATAACAAGCAGGTTCTTGAATGTGCTGGGCTCAGAGGATTTTTTAACCTCGCTCTTGTGCTAAAACAGTTTTACCTAGTTCAGATGAGGGTCTCTAGATGGAAACTGCTCTTTTATAGACTCTTATTTACAAGCTTTCCTTGACAAATACTCTTGGATATCCAGTCAGCATCTCAAATTCAGCTTTTGCAAGAAAAAAACTCCTGATGCCTAAAACACAAATTTATTCTATCCCCAAAGTTTCCATTTCAGTGAGTTGTACCACACCTATCCTTTGATTCAGCTAAAAGCTAAGGACTCGCTTTTAAATCTTCCTTTCCCTCGCTGCTGCTGCTGTTACCAGCACCACCACTACTGGAACAGCCTCATAACTAGTCTTCCTGCTTTTGCTCCAAGGCATCCAGAATAACCTTCTTAAAACTAGACCATATGTGACTGAACCTCTTCATTGACTCTCTAATGTACTTGCGGAAAAATCGGGACTTGATCTCACTGGCATAGACCTGATCCATCTCCCACTGTGTCCTGTCCTTCCCATTCCCGCCTATTTACTCTGCTCCAGCAGCAATGACCTTTGTGTTCCTTGAGCATGCCAAGCCCTTTTCCAACCTTACCGTCCTTTGCATCTGCTGTTCTCTCTGCCTAGAAATCTCTTTTTCTGATTTGTCACATGCATCCTTTTCATTCTTCAGATCTTTTCTCCCTTACTGTTCTTCAGCAGATGACAGAAACCACTCCATTTTTAGCAGAAAGGAATTTAATATGATAAATTAGTGCTTACAGTTTTTTTGGAAGGGCTTGAGAAGAGCTTCAGGGTGGACCTTCAAAAGTGACTCCATGAACACCACCCTGGAACCGTTCCATCAGCACTGCCACATCAGGAAGCAAAGGAATCAGGAAGCCACTATCCCAGCTACTGGCTTCAGGGTCAACCACTGTTGCCATGGGCCTGAGGAATGAGATTGTCTAAAACAAACCAGGACATGGAGTCAGCCTATTTATTATGAACACTATCCTCAGACAGACTCACTTCTTAGGTTGCCTCGGAAGGGTCCAGATGTCTCAGTCCTGGCCTGCTCGGTTACTCTACCTCTGTCATCTCCAGTGACTGGGCAAGGGTTTGATTAGGTGGATTGTGTTAACAGTTTTCTATATCTAGTGGTGCTTCTAAGACTAAACAAAAGCATTTCTCACAAAACCTGACAATTTGAACTCAACTCTAGTAATAATAAAAGTCAAAAGCAGGGCTGTGGCCTAAGGTTTTCCCAGACCATTTTAGTGATGCTACTCAGAAATCACTGGGAGAGTTTACTAGAAACACAGATTTATTTTTTAACTTCCCTCCCGGAAATATGAATTCCCCTGGTGTAACTCAATAATGCATTCCTTGTAAAAACTACCAGCGTCTCTGGTACATGGTTAGATTTAGATTTGAGAACCAGGAGACTAGAAATATCTGAGGTCCCTTCCGTGTCTGGTATGAGAATTAGTAAGTACATTATATATATATATATGTATGTGTGTGTGTGTGTGTGTGTGTGTGTGTGTGTGTGTATAGTAAGCAGTGGCATTAACTAAGATAAGAGCTATTAACTGGTCCACAGTGTGAACTGACAGGCCCCTGTGCTCCTACAGGTCTGCATTGCATGTGGTTGCAATTCAAGGCGGCCCAGCCCAGCATTCTGGGCCTGCAGCTGGGAGCAATGTGACTAAACTGATTCCAGAAATAGCTGACACATTTCATTGCTTCCTGTTTCTCTTCCTGTACTTTAAAATGTTTGCAATGGAGAACCTAGAACATTGCCCAGTGTATTGCAAGTACTTGGTAATTATTAGTTATATATACATGTGTATTAAAAGAAGGAGGAGCGGGAGGGAGGAAAGGAAGAGAGGAAGAGAGGGATGGAAAGAAAGAAGAACCAAGTAATGAGATTATATGGGAAATATACCATGGAAACAAATTATTTACTGTTCTTAGGTCAGGATTCAGTTCTGACTTAGCAACAGAAGTGTGTAAGTTTCTTGAGAAGATGCCATTATGTCCTCCACTGTTTTATGGCTGGTACAAAAAATTAAATTTTGTTGGGATGATTTTTAGACATCTGAGAGCTTATTAGGTGGCTGTTTTGGGGACTGAACAGAACTTAAATGTGATAGACATTTTTATTTCATCAAGTGATGTGAGAATGGCCTTGGGCAGGGCACACTTAATCGGGCCTGAGATCTAGGGACCTCTTAACTACCCTATCAAATTATTTATCTCAACTTTTTAAACTCTAAAATATAGATTATAACAAACTTTTAATTATAGGTTTGCTAAAAGGATCAAGTGAGGTAACGAATGAGGATGTGGTAAGAAATATTTAAAAGTGAGTTATAAAAAAAGATTGCTTGACATTCTTGCAGAAATAGGTTCTCGCGAAAATCAATCACTAATTGCTAGAATGTAGAGGCATGAAGTATTCAATGTTGTTACAGTCTCCAGCTTTATTTCCATTGAATTGAATTTTTGAATTCTTGATTTCCTTTAGGTACAACATGGTTTCTTTCAGATATATGACACACAAAGCTGCTTTTTATCTTCCTTAGTGGTCGAGAAATTCTGACATTCCAATTGTCCATCTACTCTACATCAACTTCCCACATATTAAGTCGATGTGTAAAGTCAAGTGGATGATCAGTAGGACCTGTGAACTATCTGCACAGTGTATGCCTTGGTTATGATATTCTTCTATCTCTTGCAGACCCCACACCAATTCAGTTAATGTCTTTTATTTCCTTCTGCAGTGATGCTTACTTACCCTAAACAGGTATTACGGTGCCTAGAAAGAAAAATAGCAGTTTTTCAATAGACCCAGATCTTATGCCTCTGAGGAATACTTTCCATCACTCTTTTTTGAGCCAGTATTTATCATTTCCTCCCTAAATATGCATTGCACCTAGAAAGATACAGCTAGCTCAGGCAAGCAAGGCCCCAGTGGGCTTATTAGGGCACTTCTGATGCACCCCAGTTCTCTCTCTGGAGTCTGGAAATGATTGTTTGACAAACGTCAAAGGGAGCACCTCATCAGACACTGGAATGGCACCCTGGAGTCTGCAAAAACCTTCCAATTGCTTCAGGGGTGGAAAAATGCAAAGATGCAGAAACATAAAAGTCAAATTCAAAATGTAATAGGAAAATGAAAGGAAATAGAAAAGGAAAAAGGTGATAAAAGAAAGGTATGAATTGCTGTTCTATTTCTAGCGGTCTTATCAAAATCATAGGGGGTGTGTTTTGCCCATTGAAGTCCTGAGTCCTTGGGCATCTAATGAAAATATCATGAATTTTCCAAGTGCCTTCCATTTTACATTTTTTTGCAAGCAAGGGGATTTACATTTGGCATCAATCCAGCGGATACAAAACAGCAGAACAGAGCTCTTATAAGTGTATTTTTATTGAATTCAATCCTCATAAAAGTGGTACAGTTACAATTTAGGGAAAGTACGGAAAATGGCTTTGCCCTGAAATTTTGATAGCACTGTTGAATCTTTAAAAATCTACTGTCATTCCGGTCATTCTGTCGTTAGTCTTTTCCTCTCAAGTCCTTTGATGGCAATCGTGTTTTACAGATGAACCCATTAATTCACTGGAAGTTAAGTGATTAGCTCTGCTTGGCAGTCAGGTGCAGGGTTAAGATTAGATAAAAGTCCCTAAGGTTTAGGTGATTGCTAAACTTTGAGGACAGCGACCAGACACTCAGAAATCACCCACCAGCTTCTCCCACCACATTCAAAAGAAAGTATTTTTCCCCTTACAGAAAAAATGCCTCTGAAGATTTTAAGGATCAGGTTGCTGGAAATATATGCTTTTCTCCTCAGAAGCTATGATTAAATAAATAGTTTCTTGAAGTAAATATAAATATATTCCACTGTGCACAACATGCCTGTAATTCATAATTTGGTAAATATTTACTTGGCCTCTTCACGTTTCGTGCACGATGGTGGGCTCTATTAGAGTCACGCAAATGATGAAGGTCATAGAATCTGCCACGTTGATCAATTTATATATTCCTTCGTTGTTTTCTCCACTGATTTTTGCATTCAATAACTATTTTTTTATATTAATGAAGAACAAGCCAACCAGGAAATGTTTAATGTTGCAGGAAGCATCAGATGGATAAAGTATTAACAGGCAGAGAGGGAGTTCTCTTGTGACACAATGGATTAAGGATCTGGCATTGTCACTACTGTGGCTCTGGTTATAGCTGTGAGGTGGGTTCAGTCCCCGGACTGGAGTATTTCACATGCTGCAGTCGTGGCCAAAAATAAAAAGTAAGAGGCAGAGACATCTGGGTCATTCCAGGTATAGGAAATAACATGCATTTTCCTTTCCCCCAAATCCCAAAGATGCAATAGCATATACCCTGATAAGCCTGGAGTATTTTGTGACACGGATGCAACTGAAAAAAAATCTTAATGTAAGTTAAATATTGACAAAATATTATATTATTAAAGGTAAGCATCCCTTTTGTTAGTTTTCCTGCAGATTTGTTTGTTTAGTTTTCCTTCCCTGGGGGAAAGGAGAATGATTTTATTATATTTGAGCCCTTGTAACATATGCCTCTAAATAAAATTATAACAAAGAGCAAGCTACTAATACCCTTTAAAAATTCCCCTTCCATTTACTGTAGAAGAAAAACAACTCTAAAGATTAATTGTGAGGGTTTCACCAGAGTATTGCCTAATTAAAGATGACCAGAGAAGCGCCAGCCTTGGAGATTCCTTTAATTTGACAGGCTGGATACTTAGCATGTTTGAGAAGTAATTCTGCAATCCATTCCATTAGTATCCACCTCTGGAGCTTAGCTCCAACAATAGTAGTGCACAAAGGAATAACTTACTTTCTCTGAATAACAAACATTTACTGCATTTGCTTGAATTGTTTTTCACCTTTTTAGTAGATATTTTATTGCTAAGATAGAAGAACAATTTTATGGAAAAAATTGCTCTAAGGTGCAGACTGTGGTAAACTTGAGGATCCAACCATTGTAGCCTTGAGTATAATTTTCCACCAGAAGGTTGGGGAGGAATATTTTTGAAATGATGTGAGCAGCACTTAAGCAGCACTTCTATTATTTCCATCAAACAGTGTTTTTAATGGTTCTTTGTTCTCTTGTTAAAGCTTCACATTAGTTACTGCTGATTGATGCTCCAAAGAGAGGGGGATTACGGAAGATAAACATGAGGTGCTAATTCCTGTAAATCTAGGGACTGGGAAAAACACAGAAGGATGTTAGGAAGTGTTACAAACCTTTCAAAAGATAAAGAGAATGACCTGCAGGGGGAGGATGTGCTGACATGTTATTTAAACAATAAAAGTGCTGTCCTTCACTGTCAGGTCCTAAGTGGAAACCCCCTTAGTTCCTAAGACCTTTACTCACTCACTTATCCATATCGGTCCCCATCTTCACCTCCTCGCCTCAAGCGTGCACACCCCCCATCGGCCCCCCACTCCCACGCCCCCATGCCCATGCTTCTCTGCCTGCCTTCTCTCAAAGCCCTCCCTCCGCTCCCTCAATCACCAGTCCTTTTTAACCTCAGGAAACAAACATGTTCAAGTTTCTTCTCTCATAAAAGAAGAATAAAAAAGAAGTATAAGCATCTCCCTTGTGTTAAACAACTAGATGGGAGGAAATCTTTCACAGTGTGTGACTATATCAAATTATTATGTTGTGTACTTTAAATACCTTTACAATTTCATTTTTCAATTCTACCTCTATAAAGTTGGGGGAAAACCCACAAAATACACCTTATTTAAACCGCCTGCCCAGCCGAGGACTTTCTAATTGCTCTTAATCACAACTTCCTTTGGGGAGCAGGGCTTCTGAGTGTGGTCACTATATTAAGTACCAGCATAGCGTATTCCCGATCTTCCTTTTCTTCCAAGGTAGCTCTGAGTAGAGGCATGACACTGGTCTTCATGCTGCCATTATTTAATAGATTTAATAGTTTGATATTTTGTTCATTAATTTCTGCCTTAATTTTTTTTTTTTCTTTTTAGGACGGCACCTGTGGCATATGGAGATTCCCAGGCTAGGGGTCAAATGCGAACTACAGCTGCGGGCCTATGCCACAGTCACAGAAATGTGGGATCTGAGCCACATCTGTGACCTACACCACAGCTCATGGCAACGCTGGATCCTTAACCCCCTGAGCGAGGCCTGGGACAAACCCATGTCCTCATGGGTCCTAGTCGGGTTCGTTAACCGCTGAGCTACAAAGGGAACTCCCTCTGCCTTAATTTTGATATAATTATTTTACATTAACATGGTGTTTACCCTGCCCTGACTATTTGCATCCTGTTCAGTACTTCCCTCTGCTCATTCCCCTCCCCCCAGTCCTGGTCCTACACATCCACCTGCACATGTGGTAGGTAACTCGGGATAGTTGTACCTACCTTCAGCCAAATCTCCCCTCACACTGTTACTCCCCATTTCTGTGAATGTCATCACCTATTACCTAGTTGCCAAAGCCAGAAAGCTGGGCCATCCCGGCGAGCCATCACTCTTTCTCTTATCCCCATCTCCTCAGCCATGTAACCAGCAGTCATATTTGGCCTTTTTTATCTTTTTACTATCTTACTTCAGAGTAAGACAAGACCCTCATAATTTCTTTCCTGAATGGCCACAGTTGCCATCGATTCTTTCTGTATCTGTATGTCCCCTGCATCCTTCCCCAGTTACATGGATGTAGCCGGAGAACTCATTCTAAAATGGAAATCTGATCATTCCCCTTGACTACTAATATTCCTGCAGTAACTCCCCATAGCCTAGGATAGAATTCAGAATCCTTAGCAAGACATATGAGAACCTTAATCAAGTGGCCATCTTAACCCCTTCATCTCCATCTCCTGCCACTGACCAATTAAGACCTTTCCTGGAAAACTTGCAAGACCATACATAGACTGTTTCTTCACAGCTTTGAAACTTCTCTTGTGCTGTTTCATCTGCCTGAAATTCAGTGCCTTTAAAATTGACCTTATAGGTCACCTTCTCCAGTAAGTCTTCCAGCTGTTTACAGTCTGAGCTAGGCATCCACTCCATCTGCTCCCTCTCATTTAATGCTGTCCTCTTATAGCTCTTGTACTGCTTTCTAGTTGGTCTGCTCACAGTGCTGTGAGCTCCTTGGGAATAAGGATTGTATCTTTTAACTCTTTGTCTCTAGTGCATGCTACAGTTCTTGGCACAAAGGATGTATTTCCCCAATTATAGAAGACATCAACTTGTATATCATTTTCTTATTTTATTTATAATATAAATATTTAAGAATGTTTACACATATTATTATTCTTACATTGGGATGGATCATGGTGTGTCTTGTCTGCCTAGAATTTGTTATTTTTGAATATGGACACCTCAGTCCCTCCCCCTCTCCCTACCCTACCCTACACACTCCCAGAAAAGTTACCCCATCCAGACAGTCCTAGTGGGAACAGAGGAAGATCTTAAAAAATCATGACTTTTTTTTTAAAATAGGACATCCAGGAGGCAAGACCAGGGATACAGACAAAGGCTGGATTTCAGTATTAGACAGGACCACACAAATTCTGTTTCTCATTCTTAATCTTAGACTTCTAGATATGTGACATTATCAAGGCAAGAGGCTGTTGTTGGGCAGCTTAAATGCCTCTGGCTTTGGAGCTAGACAAAAATTCCATGGGCATCTAATCCAGGCAGGGAAGCTAGAGGGGCAAACATATCTCAAGGGTCTGATTGACCCATACTAATATAATTTAATAACGAAGGCATGCCAACATCATTAAATCTAACTAGCTTTGCCTAAGCAGAACTCAGATGAGACACAGAGACCTAAAATAGACTTTCGTATATTTCAACACTCAAGAGCTTTCTGGATGCTAAGGCATGCTAAGAATTTTCCATAGATGTGACAGTTACGAGGCAATTAATGGAATACTTTGCAAATCTGTTGCAAAAAAAAAAAAAAGGAAAAAATGAGTAAGAAACAACTAAAGTAAAAAATGAAACTGCTATAAATTTAGATAATAGCTTCCATTAAAAATGTCTTCCAACATTGGAAAGTTTAATCACAGCTACATTCAAATCATTGGTTACACTCTATTTCATAGTCATCCAACTTGGGAAAATCTATGCACCATTAAACATGACAGGTTCAATGTTTTTTATAATATCTGGTCAGCAGTAGAAAATTTTGTTAGCTAATTTCATTAACAAGTTTCAGTTTCATTTAATTTTAACAGTAACGATTAAAAAGCAAGTATTATTTTTTTAATCTGTAGGTAACATTTAAAATAAGATTAGACTGGCTTTTGCTGAAGTAGATCTTGGAATATACTAGAATTGAATTTCTGGAAAAAAAATTGGTATCCACAAATGAGTGGGGAAAATAATGCATTTTCCTATTTGAAAAAGACTCAAGTTTAACTTCAAGCTGTACACCAATGTAATTACAGTGAGATCAAATCAGGCTCTTATGTGTAATAGCAAACCATATCAATTATTTAAAAGTGTAGATAGTGCATATCTAATCTGCAGTAGGGGAGGGATATTTCTAAACTTAAAGTAACTGAAGGGAAAAAACCATATAGGGAAATAAAAATAAATTTAGCTAAATAAAAGGCTTAAACACTATGAACAAAGTTAAGAAAAAAGTAGCTGAGGGAAATATGTGCTTCAAATGTAAAAGAAAACATTAATATATTGAATATTTACAATGGTTATACAGATTTCTAATAACCTCCCTCAAAATCCTAAGGTAGGAATCAACAAAGAACATAGTCAAACAATTCACAAAGGAAACTACACTTGACTATTTATGAAAATGATTAAGCTTTAGAAGTAATCAATTAAATGCAACTTGAGACATCATTTTTCACCTATTGAGTTAGAAAATGTTTTTAGGAGAAATAATTTGTGTTGATGAGAGGGCACAGAGATGGGCGTGCTCTTTTATATGGCTGGCAAAGGATTAAACAGCTTATTAGAAAATTTTCTGAAAAATAACTCGTCAGTTATTCTTTTCCTATCCTTTGGTTCAGAAATGTCTCTTCCAAGAATTTTACCCTAATAAGCAATCTGAAATAGGAAGTATTTGTGCATAAAGATATTTGTTACAGTTTTTATGTTAGAAAAAATACACAAATGGCAATAAAATGGAATATAATATAGGCATTAAATATAATAATTTAATGAAGGGAGAACATCTTTTTAAGTATAAAATGCAAATTACATACATGGTGTGATGTACAGGACTTGTATATACTGAAAGGCTGAAAGAAGGGTGCTGGTCTCTTACAGTGAGCATGTATGGTTGGTAGTTTTATTATCAATCACTATTGTTTTCTTATATTTTTCTCTATCTCCTTGATTTTCCAAAAGAGGCATGTATTACCCTCAAAATCACGGAAATCTGGCTAATAAAAGGATTTTGTTGAAAACGGATCCTATTATTCACCAGCCTTCAATAAAGTAGCAGATTCTTTGTACCCATGTTGACAATTTGGTCTTCTGTCCTGACATCTGTTATTCTAGTAAATGACTACTGTGACTTTTGAGGGAGGCACCGTATCTAATTAATGTTAATGAACTCTGAGATGATTATTAAGTTGTCTACTTTTCCATTCAACTCTTCCCTGTTGAGTGTTTAAGTGGTGGACGAGGGGAGGGGAAACTGTTTTTTGTAATAATTTAATGAGGGTAGTTAAATAAACAAAGTTTAAATAGTGAAAAGAATTCGCCCATAATATATGACCTACTCATTTTCTGATCTTGCATCGGCTTTACAAGACTAATATTTGAAAGGTGATTATTTTACTTTTTTTGGGGGGGGGATTTGACATTTGTGAGGAGTCAACTCCTGAAAGAATAACTCAGTTAAAGTAACCTTAACTAAATCCAAAGTCAGTAAGGAATTCTTCCATGGTAAGGAGAAAAAAAAATTACAATTTTTTTAAGTTAGGAAAGCATGAAAGCCAATAATCTGTAGTTAGAAGAAGCAATGGGTGTAGTCTTTGAGATTCTGAGATGGTCTCAGTTTATTGCTCAGGGCTGCAGTATTTTCCCATTATGTGCTGCTGGAGGAGTTCATTCTTCCCTGGGTGGCATATTGAACACACCTTCCAACTGGAGAGTGATGCTTTGTCCTGAAGGCAGACAGCTCCCTTCTCAACACCTTTAACACACATCACCCGATGTTGACAGCAAGGATGTAGACAGTGGCCTTAGCAGTCACTGTCCTTGGTGGATGACATCTCAAGGCCTCTGGACTCAACAATATGGCATTTCTTCACCATTCTTTTTACCTCCCATTCTACAACAAGTCTGCATATCTGCCATTGTTGCAGCATTTGGCACAATTATAGCAAAACTTCAAAGACTGCAGTGTGAAAACTAACATGCTGGTCTTCTGACTTTAGAGAATACAGGCAGTGTTGGTTAGCCCTCCCGTTCCTCTGTCAGGATCCTCCTCCCAGGGAAAGCCTGACTCCCTCTTGTGATTAGGCGATGTGGTCTTGTCCATCCCCACTTTCACTTCTGGTTTCTTCTCCTCCCAGCCTGTTTCTCTCTCCCTCAGAACACCAGGTCTTTGTCTTCTCTCCATCCTATCCCACAACTGCCATTGAGAAAAACTTCCTTCATTTCTTTACACTCAGATCTAAATATTAGTCCATTTATAGTAAGAGTTCAGTCACTCTTGGTCCATTTGCATTTAAAACGCCCCCAAAGTCTACAGGATTAAATTCTGGTTGAGTAGAAGTTCTTTGAGTTGTCTGTGGGGAGTAGGGTGTGGGTGTGGTTTGTGCCTCTTTCTATCCAGTGGACTGTATTCTTGAACAAGGGTGCAGGATGAAATTGATGGCTTCACTCTTACCTGCACACATGCTCACTTCACCTTCCTGGGCCCCAGCCTCACCCCTACAGGCACACAGGCTGCATCTCAGTGAGCCCAAGTGGGGTCTCATTTCTCCATATTGTCCATATCTGACATTTCAGTTCTTCTGGGCAGCCCTAGTGGCAGTAGCAATAAATTCAGAAGCAGCTCCAAGATAAGAATTTGACTTTGCTTTAACTGCTTTATTTACATAATTGGAACTTAATTTTTATAGTTTCCTCTGGCCAGCTTCTTTACAATAATCTGCTTTGCAGAGACCCTTCCACCTCATAGTTTCCTGTTCATGCCATCTTAAACAGAGGAAAATAGACCCTCTCCAAATGGTATTCAATTAATCAGACAACTATGATAGACACATACGTCCTCTCAAAGTTCAGTCATATAGCAACAGAGGGTACCCATGATAATTCAGAGGCTTCTGCTCACATATTTGGTATATACACAAACACAAAGAAAGACATACTGAGTTACTATTACAAATGAAAATGCAGTCTACATTTGTTAGTGGGATGCAATTGCAGAGGCAGATTTACTTCTGGTCAGTCCCTCCCTTTTTGCAGATATCCTTTCTAGCCACACTAGCCCAGTCACACACCCACCCACCCCCACACACTCCTATTATTATTACTCTCTATTTCATTATCTTGAGAATGATTTTGTTGAGGCCAGAACCATGACTTATCATTCAGTTGATAAATCGAAGCTATTTGCCTTTAATTATTTTAGCCATAACTAAATTTTCTTCTTTTAGCCCCATGAAATAGGCCCTGTGCTAAGTATCTTAAACACTGATCTTGTTTCTGTCATCACAATAACTCATTCTTAGAGTTGGCATAGTTCCTATTTTACAAGTAAGAATACCATAGCTAAATATGGTTGTTACCCATTTCAGTTACTGTTGTGCAGCTGGGCTCAAGGAGAATTCTATAGAATTACATGGTCCAGGAGTTCCCATTGTGGTGCAGCAGATAACGAATCCAACTAGGAACCATGAGGTTGCAGGTTTGATCCCTGGCCTTGCTTAGTGGGTTAAGGATCCGGCATTGCCGTGAGCTGTGGTGTAGGTTGCAGACATGGCTTAGATCCCACGTGGCTGTGGCTGTGGCATGGGCCGGTATCTACAGCTCCGATTGGACCCCTAGCCTGGGAACCTCCATATGCTACGGGTGAGGCCCCAAAAAGCAAAAAAAAAAAAAAAAAAAAAAGGCTGAGCATCCCACAGAGAGTGGCTAAGGGCCAGTCACCTTCTGGGCCCATAGTGGGCCTATGTTCTAGGGGAGGATCATTGCTCCTAACTGCTCTCTCTTCTTATGCGGCCATGGGATGGGCACTTTGTCAAGACAGTGCAAGTAGAGTTTTTGGATAACAGGCCATCTGCATTAGTCATCAGCAGTCTGAGAAAGCCAGCTGCTCAGAATCTGGGCACCTCAGATCCCAGTGGGAAGATGCTATCCCTCTTCTCCAGGTGGGGAGAATACTGTAACCCTACCCTTTGGGAAAAGCGAGGGCTCCAACTCTAACCTGTTATTTTTTCAGGTGATTGAAAGAGCATTTCAAGTTACTTTTTGAAAATTCTGCTTCCCACACCAGTCACACAGATTGTAATTGTGTGTGTATTAGAGGACTGCAGAATTTAAACCCGATCTCTGTGATATGCTGTCCATTGCCTATAATACCGATGGAGCTTCTGTTTTCCTCTTTTCTATCCACGGCTTCCAAAACTCACTCTCATTGACATCCAGCTCAGCTCTACTCCACCACAGGACAACCATGCATCCGCTCTTAAGGCTTTCCTTAAACCATGGGGAATATTTAAGTGAAAATATGCTTCTAAATCTTATAGGCTTATTTTACCATTTCTCAGTTATACCTAGGGTTCTATTGATCACTGAATAGATGATAAGTAGACATTTCTTCATCCAAGAGAACTGCTCTCTCTTGCATTAATAGGTCGAGAGAAGAAGCATAGTATTTGTTTTCCTTGAGACCTCTGGTCTGACACCGGCACTCAGTAATCATGGTTGAGAAGTCCATGCCATCCTTATATACTTCTTTCCCCCAGTTCTTGTGGGTATCATTTATTACCATTTCAAATACTTCTTTTTCTCAGTAACTTTAATTGCTAAACACATAATTTCTCCCAATATCCTCACTGGTTTTGAAATTAATCTCAGCATCATAGTCCCACAATTTTCTTAATTCCAATGCATTTTGCTTCCACCCCTGTTCAACTGAACACTGGCCTGGATATATTTAGGACCTCTGTATCATCTGGTGTGTTTTTCAGGGTTCTGCAGGGAAACAGAGCCAATAGCATATATACATTTGTAGAGAGAGATTTATTTTAAGGAATTGGTTCACATTGTTGCAAGGACTGGCAAGTCCTAAATCTGCAGGGCAGGCTGGCCAGCAACAGACATGGCTGGCTGGAAAGGGTTGATGTTGTGATCTGGAGTCCAAAGCCAGACAGGAGACAGAATCCCCTTCTTCTCTGGGGATCTCAGTGTTTCTTCCCAAAGCCTTTAACGGATTGAATGAGACCTACCCACGTCATGAGGCATAATCTGCCTGACTAAAAAGTCTACTGATTTACAGGTTAATCAGAACTAAAAACTACCTCACAGCAACTTTGATACCAGTGTTTGATCTAACAGCTGGACCCCAGAGGCTATTCAAGTTGACAGAAAAATTAAAAATCACACCTAGTATGGTTCTGTTGTTGAGGTTATTAATGATTCTCTCTTGATCTGATTTCGTTTCTGCTTCAGGGACCACTCTTCAACTTTGTTGTCTAATTGTTCCTTTTTTTTTTTTTGATAGCTCCTCTAAATTTGGCTATCAAGTTTTGATCCTTTGCTTTTCTAGTTATTGTTCTTTCTTCACATCTCATTTACTCCCGAAGTATCATCTGTGAAGCTTAGATAGTATTCTCTTTAAGTTTGTTCCTTCTGTTTATGGAAGCCTCTTTATTTTCCTAGAAAATATAAATGCATGTTTTCGGGATTCACCTTCATATGACCTTTTCAAGTTACCATTTTCCTAGGTTCAATTGGCAGCTCTTTCTTTGTACTCAACAGTGCTCTGAATATCTGTCTACAGAGAACCTGCCATAGAGACTTGAACATGTGTCTCCTATTGGATTTAGCAAAGAGAGTGAAAAGGCAAACCACAGAATGAGACAGGACGTTTACAATACATATAAAAAGCAAAGTGCTTGTATGTATTCTGGAATACCTATTAAGAAAAAAAGATCTTACAAATCAAGTAAAAGGCAGGCAACTCAACAGAAAAAAAAACATGCAATTTGAATGTATATTTCACAAATTAAAAAAAAAGTTAAAATGATTTTAAATTCCACTAATGATCTAGGAAGTGCAAGTTAAAATCATAATAAGATACTGATAATTTTGAGAATGGCTAAATTTGAACAAACTAAGACTATCAAGTATTTTGTTTGTTTTTTTGTTTTATAATGATTTTTATTTTTTCCACTATAGCTGGTTTACAGTGTTTTGTCAATTCTACTGCACAGCAAGGTGACCCAGTCATACATACACGTGTACAATCTTTTTTCTCACATTATTGATAAGGATGTGAAACTATAAGAATTCTTACATACTGCTGGTAGGAATGTAAATAGCTTAACCACTCTGTAAAGCAGATGGGCATTTTCTGTCGGTTTGAAGATATTCATATCCACCAATCTACCAATTCCATCCTTAGTTATATACTCATTGGAAATACTCATCCATTTGTAACAGGACATATATAAAAGAATGTTTATAGGAGCATAGTATGGTAGCCAAACTAGAAATAACCCATATGTTCATCAACGCTAGCACAGATACACAAACTATAGTGTATCTATATAGTGAGCTACTATTCAATAATGAAAATAAATGAATTACACATAATCATGACAGTGAAGCTGACTCTCACAAGTGAAATCAGAAGTAGCCAGTCCGCTAAACTGATTCTAGAGCGTTCAAGTAGAAAATAAAAAGTTTGATTTTATTTACACAGTTTTTTTTTTAAATAGGCAAAACTAAACTAAAAGGTTTAGAAAGGCTAGCCCACACACATTTAGGTGGAAATGAAGCAGGTGAAGGAAAATATTGCCTTAAAAATCAGAGTAGTTATCTTTAGACAAGGGGAGAAACACGTGATTGGGAAAAGGTACAGGAAGGTCTATAAGTGTGCATGGACTGAGGAGCGGTTGTCTGAACGTGCCAGCTGTGGACTGTCTCCTGACCCAGGTGGTTACACAAATGTTTATTTTGCAATAATTCATTAAGGTATATGATTAGGTTTTGTTCAGATCTATGTATGCACATTACATTTCATAGCGAAAATCTCTCTATATACGCATATGGTTATATAAAGATGAAAACAGGTAGAAGTGAACTACTAGAATTACGAGGTGATAGGCACCCTGATGGGGACCAGGCAAGCCAGTGTTTTCTGGCTGGTTTGTCACATACACTTGGGCTGAAGAAACTGGTAACATATTAGTCCAGATGTTGTGCACTGTTTTCCACGGACCTCACAGCATAGAAGGGCAATGAGGAGTGACAGGAGAGTGCCAGGCTTTTAGACTTCAACAACCTGTGACTAACACAGTCAGGCTGACAGAGTACACAGAGCACAAGGTGCTGGGGCTCCCAGTTCTCAAATGAGGAGGAAAAACAGGTTTCCCCCAGAATTTCTCTATGGAGATAATCCTAAGAATCTGCAGTACTGGTCACATTTCCCGTGAGCCTGTCCATGGATCTGTTGCCATGTATAGAAGAAGCAGAACCTCTCCAGGCCAAACTCTTCAGCCTGGCCAGGCTGCTTAGTGGGCTTTGCTGCCCTGGCTGGAATTGCAGTGCAGTTAAAGTCTCACAAGCCTCCAGGTCAGGGGACCACCAAGGCACCTTCTCCTGATAACATCAGTGTGTTGCTTGAGGGGCCTGTGCCCAGGTGCAGAGTTCTCCCTAAACTTCACCTATTAAGGTGAGGAGGAGGAGGAGGCTAGTCTCTTCCATAGCATCGTATCAGAAAGAAACAAGCCAGAGCCAAAAATCACTGGGAGGCAAATGTGACAGTGCACAAATGGGCCACTTCCCTGAGCTGAGCCCATGTGCTAGGAGCAACTCCAGCATCAAATACGTCTGCTGAGATTATAGCCACTACCCACCCCCCAAAAAATGAGGTGCTAGGTCCAGAATCTTAGCCTAGACCAACCACTCCATTATGACGGGTGTGCTCAAAACAACTCCCTCAAAGAGGATCCCTCTCTGATCTTCTCTTTATCTTCCTTCCCTCCATTATTTCCCTGCTCCTACCCCCTCCTTCCCTCCCTCCTGCTCACCTCCCTTTCATCCACAAATGTTAACATGCAAGGCACTGTGCAAGGCAATGTAGAACACAGCAGTGAAAAAATTCAGCACATTCCTTCTTTTGTGAAAGTCACAATTTCCTGCCTTCTGGCCTTATGGTGGATTATTTAAGGACCTCAGAAATGTTTTAATAACACAGAAAAGGGAACACGGTCCAAATTTATCTTTTTCCCAGGGGCTTTGAATCTGCTATTAGCTCATCATTCATAGATAAAAAGAGCGATGAGAGAGTGGGATCTGCTCATCCCCCAAAGGCCATATGTCTTTCCAACAAAAGCAAGTAATGTCTAGCTCTTTCCTGGGCGAAAATATCTTGTTTGTGTAGCATCTATCATAGGCAACATGTTTAAATGCTTTGTCTAATTAAGAAAGCATTAACTTTTAATTAATTAATATAATACATGACATCTGATTAGTTCTGTAGATGAACACTTAAGTAGAGATATGAAGGGAGGAAAGGAAGATGTAAGAAAAGAGAGAGAGAGAGACACCTTAAAGAAGGTAAGAGAAAGGCTTACCAGTTCTGAAATATTTTTACACCTTCCACTGAGAACTGAAGAATGTGGTCACCTTATTTCTGCCCCTTGAAAGTCTAATTAATTGTTTAAGAGGAACTTCAGTGCTCTAGCTGCTCTCATCTTGAGCAGAGACTTCCCTGGGTATGAGTTAACCCTAGCACCAGAGACAAATACTAGCTTAAGACAGCAGCACAGGCTGGTCCAACATTGACCTAAGGCTGATTGAATTTGAATTAGAACCTTGTGGATAGGTTCATTCGTGCCATATTTTAGATCCCACATATGAGCACTATCATATGGTATTTGTCTTTCTCTTTCTGACTTACTTCGTAAAACAGAAATAGATTCACAGGCATGGAGAACAGACTTGTGGTTGCCAAGGTGGAGAGACTTGTGTAAGAAAAAGGAGGGAGTGGGATGAACTGGGAGTTTGGGGTTGGTAGATGCAAACTATTACACTTAGAACAGGTAAGCAATGAGGTCCTACCATGTAGCACAGGGAACTATATCCAGTGTCTATGGATAGACCACGATGGAAGATAATATAGGAAAGGGAGGGAATGTGTGTGTATATAAATGACTGGCTCACTTTGCTGTACAGCAGAAATTGGCACAACATTGTAAATCAACTATACTTCAGTAAAGTGAATGAATGAATGAATAAGTAAATAAATAAGTAAGGACTTTCCTGGGTATTTTTCAGTCCCACAGTAACCCAGTTGTGTTGGAGAAGAGAGTAGGATAAAATTGTGGAATCAGCAAACGTGGAAATTGAATCCCTTGCTTGGGCAGGAGTCCCTGCTTTTCTTCTCACCATTTCTCTCATCACTGTGATCTGTTCCTTCCATATATCCTAGGACAGGCATCACACTCGTTACCTGGAAAGGGCCAGATAATAAACATCCAGCCTTTCAGGCTAGACAATTCTTCTTGCAACTGCTTGGCTTTTTCACTGTAAGTCCTGAAGCAGCCAGAGACAATATGGAAATAAATGGGTGAGGCTGTGTTGCAACAAACTTCCTTTACTAAAACAGTGGCAGGCAAGAGGACTGCAGACCATAGTTTGCTGACCCCTGTGCCAGGGACGAAGCGTTTAGGTTTTAAACTAGACAGCCCTGAGTCCTAATCAAAGCTCTCATTTATGAAATTTGTAAACTTATGCCAATTCTCTTCACCTCTCTCAGTGGCTGGATTTCTCATCTGCATATTGGGAGTAATCGTGCTTGCCTTACAGTATCATGAGCCTTAGATCAAATAATTTATAAAGACTGTCCAACGCAGTGCGTGATATGTGTTATATTTTCAGTAAAGGAAAAGTGTCATTGGTAGTCACTCATTAATTCATTTGCCCCTTCATTCATTCAATTAGTTGTCTGACAGACATGTTGGGAATGCCTATCATGAGTCAGGCATTTGGTAGGGTTGACATACCACAATATATAATGTCTATTCCTGATCTATGGAGTCTAGTATGTGTGAACACACATATAAGCGTTTACAGTGTAAGATCAGCGCTCAGAAAGATACCTTAATTCAAAAATTCTTTAAGAACTAGTAAGGGTACATCTAGTTCAGTTGTGGAGCTTCCTGGCTTTGAATGATGCTCTCTATACTTAGAGCAGTGGCTAATTCATTTCCTATATTGGGTTAGGGCTAGCTAATAAAATCCGAGTAAAACATGTTCATGAAGTGAAGGGATAGAGGATCACCCATGAGAATTAACGAAAAATTATAAATGCAGTGAATAAAGGAGAAAGAGAAGAATACGCTCCAAGGTTAAACAATGCGACTTTGTGGAATAACTGCCTGGATACTTAACCATTTTTGATTAGAAACATGGATGGGGGGGTCATCAGTCAAGCTAATGAGCCCCTGAACTTACCATCTGTGAGTAAGCCTCCTCTACCTACTTTTAAGAACATGTATCTGGCAATTGAAAGTAAACGCAAGTCAGCGTGATGCCCGGAAATCTGTATCCTCGGGAATGAGGCAAGGTCGCTGCTCTGTCACAGTGTCACAAGCTGTTCTGTTTGGAGGAAACTCCTCAGATCTCCAAATCCTTGAGTTTCAGCCAAGCTTTTCTTTTTTTCTGGTAAGGAAAAGGTGCTGGGATTAAGTGTACAGGTGGTACTTTCTGTCCAGTTTGCTATCTCAGGGGAATGTGTCACTGTCAGGGTGTGAGCCTGTAGTTGTGGGATCGTGGGGAGCACAACCTGGTGGACCCAGCTCCTGGGATGGGCGGGTTACTGGAAGTGGGCGATGGCTGGTATGGGTTGTGGGCATAGAGGATGGGATGGGCAGCTCTCTGAAGGGGATGGAGCTGGTGGGAAGGAAAGGCTACTGCCCCAGAACAGAGGCGAGCAACTTGTGTTAAATAATGAAATACCTCATGGGGATCCTAAGGTAATGGGGGATTTTCCTGGGACTAGCTATTTTGTGCAAGAATTTGGTGAAGCTGAGGCATAATCAATACAGGGATTAAGAAGTCAAGAATCAGCTGCCTAACCATTTATTTTCTCTACCTGCTCACTGTTCCTTCAGATATTTCTAAAGTACCTATGTATTAGTTCCAGAATCACTTCTCATTAAATTCTAAAAATAAATGGTTTTTTTCTTTTCTTGTTTCCAGCTACTACATAGGCAAAAGAGGTGAAAGATTGTAGTATAACTCAGACGCATGCATTTGTGTGTGTGTGTGTGTCTGCATATCTGTGTCTCTGTGTGAGAATTTGTAGTAGTTAAGAGTAAATTGATAACAGAAAGAGGAACAAACATTCCAGGTGTCAAAAGACTGCTTTTTTTTTTTTTTTGCTTTTTAGGGCTGCACTTTGCGGCACATGGAGGTTCCCAAGCTAGGGGTTGAATCGGAGCTACAGCTGCAGGCCTATGCCACAGCAACATCAGCTCCAAGCTGCTTCTGAGGCCTACACCACTGCTCACAGCAGCGCCAGATATTAAACCTGCTGAGCCAGGCCAGTGATCTAACATGCAACCTCATGGTTCCTAGTCAGATTCGTTTACGTTGCGCTGCAACGAGAACTCCCAACTGTGCTCTTTTGAAAAGCACTGAGCGTGTTGCTTATTACCAAGAGTGGTATCTAAATATAACCAAAAAGTTGGAGGTAACACATATATACATAATTGGTTGTGCTTGTATCTTCCTAGGCAAAGCACACTACCGATAATGTTAGTTGGCAGTGAATCAGGATAAATATACAATGATAAAATGAATATATTAGTAATAAATAGGTCACTTACAGGAGTTGATCTAAAACAGTCCTTTATTTGCATTATTAAATAGATTGTATTATATGGCACGAAAGGGCAAGACCTCACCATCATAAAGAAATAACTGGAAAAATATTTAGTGTAGGTGTATATATTATATGTTATCAATTCTGTTATCATCTATTGCAAAGTAAATTTTGATCAACAATTATTTTTTTCCTGGAATATATATATATATACACATATATATATTATGGAATATATATATAATATATATTATGTATATATATATGTATCAAGCTTTTATCGAATGATGAGCATACTGGTCAGGCAGGACTAAAGGTGAGCTTATAAACTAGGAAGACAACCTTCTACTGACATTGTCAGTGTGCAATAAATAACTACCAGTAGGGAACTTGCCAATATACAATAGAGAATGTGCCACTCACGCCTTAAGAGACTTTGGTTCCAGTTCCAGTTATGCATCTCCTGGCTGTGTGACCTGGGGTGAGCCTCTTGTGCATAAAATCCCATCTTTCATGAGACCGTCTTAGATAAATAGTCTTTGGGTATATAGATGGTTTTTTTTTAACCCTGTTTTATCCTCTTTCAGTATCTCCTACTTCTTACCAATAAGAAATAGCACTTATTACAACTACAATTAAATTATCTGTATAATTATTTATTACACAGTCTAGTGTGGATCTCACTCATCACTGTATTTCCAGCCTCTACCTCAGTGTCTAGTGTATGGTTTTTGCTCCGACTATATTTATTGAGCAAATAAAGTTATTTCACTCTCTAGGCACCAGTGTTTCCATCAGTAAGATGAGAAGATTACACTAAAAGATCTTGGCAGAGCCCTTCTTGCCCTAAATTTTTTTCAGTTAAATTTATTTTAGTGTATCCTCATTTAAAATTTTACATCAGAGGAAATTAAACTTTAATGAAAAATTGTCCATCCAAAAATAAAAGTGGGTAGAACATCAGTTTGGGGAGGATTTACCATAATATACACATTATTTATGATAAATTTTTGGTATAAAATTAGCTTTAGGACTAATTTAAAAATGGGGTGTCAGATGTTATAGTGTTAAGGAGAATGATTTACAATTTTAGACAAAGACATTTCTGAATGTAAAAACAAATTTCAAATTGTTACAATAGTATTTTTTATAGTCTACATTTAAGACAGTGGAGGAGACCAAGTGCTTGATGGGAGGTTTCCCCACCCCTACCATGAGGCAATTTTGAAAAACTCTTTCCATTCCTCGAATTAAGATACTGTGTGCAACCATAGCCAGGACCTAAGTATCAGTCAAAAAGAAGGGTGCAGCAGGCACACTGAATAGACATAAAATTTTCCTGGTAGTTGAGTATCTCTTAATGGAAGATCACTTACAAAATAAAAGTTGTTGAGGTTTTGTTTGTCTGCATTTTTTTTATAGGGTACTTCTAAGGAGTGTTCTTTGTTTATCGGAAAGAAAAGAACCACTGGTTTAAAAGTGTTTCAAGAAGCTCAGATAAAGATATCCCTCTTTCACTATATTGTTATTTTTCTTCCCCTTGCCTGGAAAATCCCTCATAACCAATACAATTCTTCCTCTAAACTTCATGCAAATATAACTCTCAATGACTCTTTAGAATTTTAATAGGACCAAAGATACTTGATTGAGATTCCTCCATGGTATTACTTGATTATTTGCCTTGAAATTAGGGTACCTGTCTATATCTGTTTGTCAGCTATTAACATGTAACAGATATGTCTTAATATAAAAAAACAAAATAGAGCAGAAGTCAATATCCTTTTTCTAGATCAGTGTCAATCCTATGCTTGGAAGCAGTGTTCAAAGAGAAGTGATCAAGTCACAATGTTAACTATGAAATCTCAGTGTGCTCATGTTTGGGTGTCATCAACGTTGCTGCTTCAGACCAGTGACACTCACTAATATCTTTATCAAGGAAAAACAGATCAGTGAGTCAATTAACCGTTTTAATTTTAACCATCCCTAAACTTCCAAAGCTTATACTTTCAGTGCTTCCCACGTTCAGGACACGGCACACATGGAAGTGATGCCATTTATATGGCTCACTGGGACAAAAAGAAGAAGCTCTTTGAGCTTGTGATAAGTGGCTTGGAAGCTCTTTTCCTCTTCCAACAGCAGCACGTGAAGACTGAAGGCGTGACCCACATCCATCCATACATTTATGGCATATCGGTGTACTTTAGAGCTCTGCCTTGAAATGTGACCAGAGCTCCAATTCATTTTTTTTTTTTCTGTTCCAATTATTTGTTCTGATTCAGGTTTGGTACTCAGGTATATACAAACCTAATGACAATTGCTAGATGGCTTTCAACCTATGTAATTTGGATGAATGTTAAGCAGCTGTTCTTGTTGCCATGGTAACTTGTGCAGAACAAATGATGGTGACCCTCTTGAGCTGGCCATTTACACCTCTCTCCATTATTATACATATTACATTAAATTATAGTGCTTTTATCTTTATAGTGTAGGTTCTTGGGGGCCAGCAACGACACCTAATTATTTCCTCAGTTATCTCAGTGTACAGCACCTGGTAGATTTCCTCAAAATCTACGTTTGATCTGCTCAGCGGTCTGACAGAACATGACTGATGTGACGCGGGCACCACTGAGAAGCTTTGAGTATAGATACAAACTTGTAGATAGGAATTTGGGGACATGAGCACCCACTTCAGGATGATAATGTACCCTCTTTTTTTTAAGTGAGAGAATCCCAAAGAGATCACAGAAAATGCCATCACCTGCATTTAAGGATTATGACTAGGGAAAAACATACTGCCTTTTCTATCCCTCAGTGGTTATGACACAGACAACTATAAATCTACTCTGTTGCTATTTGGGGTTTATCAAATCTCTGGAAAGCAGTACAGTAGAGCTGGAATATGGATTTTCTTGAGTTTGAAGCATGAGTAGGAGAAGGAAATAAATGGGAAGAGGCTGGCAAGTTGAAAGATGGAATAAGAATCGAAAGAGATTGAATTGTAGTGTGTGAGTTAGGTAGAAATGATGTTCCACCTGAGTGCAGTTTATGTTGCCCCGAATCAGGTAATAGACCTGAGGACAAAGGTCTGTATTGATACATTTAAGTTCTTTATTCACTGTGCAGTATCAGTGAGGAAGGCTAATAGAATGCCAACTAAGATTAGGGGAAATATTAATAATACGTAATATTTCTGCAGAGCATCTCATAAAACCAAAGACCCTGAGTTGGAACGCCTCTTAGAGGTCATGCAGTCTCTTTTTACCACTCATGTCTCTTTAAACTTTTATGTTCAAGAGACACTTCTGAATGTTAGAAAGTGGAGCAGAACATTTGGAAGGATTAAAGCACTCAAGGTAACATCTACCATGACAAATTGAACAAGCGTGAGCCTGCCCCCCCCCCTTTTTTTTTTTTTTTGGAAAGGAAGGAAACCACACTGTGTGTTAACTGCTCAAGTGGACCCCACACTCCTCTCTATAAAGAGATGGGAGGATGCAGGGCCACTGCCTCTTGCTGATTCTCAACTTTGTAAGTTTCTCCAGTAATGCCTACCCCTTGTGTGGCATTGCAGAATTTGTCCCCAGTCCTGGTACTTATCCTGATTACCTTGAAGGGAGCCACCTTGCAATACAGCCCGGGCTAAGCTCTAAGTCCATTATCTCCCCTTTGTGGTCTTTTCCCCAAATTGTCCAAGTATGTTGCGGGTCCACTTAGTCCACAGAGGGCGTGGATTCTGCTTCCAGCAGCAGGTGTGGAGGGAGGCAGAAGTCTGACTGTCTACCCTTGCTGCTTCTTGTGTGCGCATGTTGCCCTTGGGTCCTGACCTCTGCTACCTCAAAGCCTTTGCTGGCCTGCATGCTGTGACAGCACAGAGGCACATAGTCTATTTACCTGCTAGATATTATTATTATTGTTATTGTTATTTTTAACATGTAGTATTCTATATTATAAGTATTACAATCAGTTGGTATAATTATTATGATTATATTATTAATTATGATTATTGTTATTTTTGTTATTATTCACAGTCTTTTACCTCAGACCCTTGAAGTCTGATATTTTTTGAAGTTATTATTATTGGATTTTTATTTAAAATGCAATGGGAAGATAAATGCAGGTATTTATCCAGTGGGCCATAGGGCAGAATCCCATAATTAGGTATATTAATACTTCTGCAAATAAATATGTGAATATGTATGCTATGTTGGAATAGATAAAGTCTCTCTCCTTATTTCAGGTCAGGATTTGGCAACAACTGAGTTAAACATCTTCTGATTTTCTTTGTTTGGGATTTCAGAACTGCAGATTAAGGGTTGCAAATCTGTGTTGTTTTTCTTGCTATTGTATTTATTGTTTTTTAAGAAAAATAACTATTACAGTTTACTCTTCTGATAATTCTCTGCCTGGTTCCTAGTCTGCCACTGCCTTTTTAAGCTCGAAGTTCCCGGAGTTAAACGTGTTTTGCTGGGTGTGACATGCTGGGCTCAAAGTGGAATTGGTAAATCACCCTCTTGATGTGGGTATTTGCTTTTGTGGCCAACTCACCACACTATGATTTTCAGTCAACAGAATTGTTTATTTCTTGTTCGTATGTGCTACTATATAATCTCATGTCCTCTCTTGTTTTTGTGCAACTGGTTTTTGGAAAATAAATTTCTCCCTATGAAATTGTTTCTCCCCATGAAATTTAATTTTTAAGCCTTGGCTCATTTTCCCAGTCTGATGAGATAATTTTGGATCCTGACTCTGACATCTCAGTATCTGCTGTTGCCATGCGTCAGATCTAACTTTGATCCGCATGTCTTAATCCAATTTGGTGAGAAAAATATTGAAAAGGACAGTGCCAAGGGCAGAGTTAATGTTGCTCATTAGTGAACGTTAGTCAACACTATTTAGAATAGTCATTCAGCCAATTAAAATCTATCAAACTCCTTGACAGTTTGTATTTCTATCCTTGTCTCTAAGAATATCAAGAAGATCTTTATCTGAGATCTTGTTAAAATCCACGTTCAATCTGTCTACTGAAATCCTGTGGCATGTACTATAGTAGCCTGAAAAAAAAAGGAGTGAAGATAGATCGTACCTAATTTAGATTTTGTAAAACCATGTTCCCTCTTAGCGGTTACTTTTTTTCTCTCAAAGTCACCACAGAAATCTGGATGATAGTCTGTAACCTCAGATTATCAAATCTGTGTTCTTTGGTGGCAATATAATCACATATTCCTTCTTTACACTTTTGATAATTAGAATATAGCTCATCTCAACTTTCACACCACCACTTCCATTCCCCATAGACTCTCAGAGATGATTGAAGAATAGTAAATATGAAATATCCTTGGCATTCTGATATGTTAAGGATAACTATATAACTTATCATCCAAATAAAGATCCTTTTAAGGAGTTCCCATCATGGCTCAGTGGAAACACATCTGACTAGCATCCATGAGGATGCATGTTCAATCCCTGGCCTTGCTCAGTGGGTTAAGGATCCAGCGTTGTCGTGAGCTGTGGTATAGGTTGCAGACGCAGCTTGGATCCCATGTTGCTGTGGCTGTGGTGTAGGCCAGTGGCTCCAATTGAACCCCTAGCCTGGTAATCTCCATATGTCATGGGTGTGACCCTAAAAAGACAAAGTAAATAAACAAATAAAGATAATTTTAAAAGAGAAGGGAAGTCTATCAGTAAGTGTGTCAAAAAGGCATAAACTGGGACTGTCTTAGGCAAACCAGGACGTTCACCAATAAGTGAACGTGGCTGAGAGTCTTCAATTCATTTAGAATTCAAAAGTACCTGTTACAGTGTCCTCACCTGGTGAGTACTTCATGCTGGGACTAGTCCCTAACCATCTTTAATCAACAGTTGTTCTCTACTATGGATGAGAATGAGAAGTAGAGCAGCACCCCACTCTGTACCCCAAACATTCATTAATCATTCCTCCTGTGAGGAACAAAGACGTTTGCCTTTCTGGCACTTCTTGTTCTTCTTCTTCCCTTTTTTTTTTTTTTCCCCCAAGGCCACAACTGTGTCGTGTGGCAGTTCCCAGGCTAGAGGTCCAGTTGGACCTGCAGCTGCAGGCCTACACCACAGCCACAGCAACACCCAACCCAAGCCTCATCTGCGACCTACCCCACAGCTTGTGGCAATGCTGGATCCTTAAGCCACTGAGCGAGGCCAGGGATTGACTTTGCATCCTCATGGGCACTATGTCAGGTTCTCAACCCACTGAGCCACAAAGAAACTTCTCTGGCTCGATGGCATGGAAAAGAGAAGGAAGATGAGAAGAGTATATTTCCCTCCATACACATTTTTTTCAAACCTTAGGTTATTATAGGGTTTAGCATTTCCAACTCTGTATTTTACAAATATTTTCCCCTTAGTTATTTGTCCTTCTATCATATATGCAAACTCTCATGAATTTGATAAAATTTGAGTTCATCACAGCTTCCTACTGATCTTTCTAGATATGCTTTCCTACCCTTTTTTCTTTTTAAAAATTATTTGCAGAAGGGAAACTGAAATTTAGTTTTGAATAGCCTAATAAACCTCCCAAGCATTTTTTTCTCTTTCTGAATCTCAGCAGGGTTTTCATGCTTCCCTTTATCAGGATTTTTTGAATGCTCTCTTCCTGACCTCTATACATCTAATTCAACTTAACATTCCTCTTCCTAGCTCTCAGGAACCTTAAGATGTCATACACACTTTTTCCTTTTTTTTTTTTTTTTTTGTAATTTTCACACTCCCAATCTACTTGATGGTCAGAATTAATTTGAAAAAAATAGTAGTTTTCCTTATTGCTTTTCTATCTTCAGCATAATTTACACATTTCTATTAAAAAATCCCTTTTCACTTTTCTTTTCCTGTCAGGTTCCCAATCCTGGGAGAAAGTAAAAGAACCCAAAGAATCTATTACGAAATATAATTTTAGGGTAATTTGGAAAGTCTTGAGGTATTTATTGTGAAATAAAAACCGAGGAGAGTAAGAATGTGGACATGACATTTTAACAGTGAACAGTGATCTATCAAAATATATGTCTTACACACCCTGGAATCATTAAATAGAAGTTGGGGCAAAAGTCAGGTCACTGTGAAAATTAGGAACTTTCTCACATTGAAGTGGCCTGTATTGATCTGAAGCGAGTTGCTAAAGGGCTCCTTTTTCTGTTCTATTTCTAGAGGGGAGGATGCAAGAGTAGACTGAGGGTAACACCTGTGGCACCTCTGTCTTCCCAGTTCATTAGTTCACTACTGACAGGAAGGACCACCCAGCTGAGGCAAGGAAGACTCCCATAGCCACCAACCTGTCCACGGCAAGGTGGAGGCAGTATGAGGAAGAGCTGGCACTTGGACTGCTTGTTCTCAGGATCTGCAGGCATTTATTTTCTTCTTCCCTGGGTTAATGGGTAAAGCAGCATTGACTTGGCTTGGCTGGACACAGTCCTGTGATGAATCAGACTCCTATAGGACCCTGGGGCTAGGTTTAGGGAATGGTTTGGGGAAGCTCAATGGATTCTTCAATCTAGTCTTTACAAAGATGCTTTTAAAGCTTGATTTTGTGGGTATTTCCCATTGTGGTGCACCAGTTATAAACCCAACTAGTATCCGTGAGAATGTGGGTTTGATCCCTTGCCTCTTTCAGTGGGTTAAGTATCCAGTGTTGCTGTGAGCTCTGGTTTAGGTTACAGATGTAGCTCAGATACTATGTTGCTGTGGCTATGGCTGGCAGTTACAGCTCTGATTTGACCCCTAGCCTGGGAACCTCCATATGCCATGGGTATGGCCCTAAAAAATAAAATCAAAACAAACAAAAACAAACTTTATTTTTCTGATCAGGCCCACAGCATGTGGAAGTTTCCAGGGCAGGGATTGAACCTGCGCCACAGCAGCAACCCAGGCTGCTACAGTGACAATGCCAGATCCTTAATCTCTTGTGCCACAAGGGAACTCCTAAAACTTGATTATTTTTTTCAAACAGTTTGTACTGGCCTTTGTACACTTAAACTCTACTGGACAGAATCTAGAAGTGATGAGGGTTCAGGTAAAATTTAGACAGAAAAGTTCACCTTGGACGTTTCCTACAAATATTAGAGGGAGCTCTTGGAATGTTCTTTAGAGGAATGGCATTTTTATATACTTTTGTGAATTCCCTCTTGGAGTTTTAACCAGAAGTTTTGGCAGCCTGATTAGTCAAGGACATTTTCTGAAAAAAAGAATAATTATGGAGGGATGATTGCACTAAAAGTAATTAAAACATTATTCAGCCACACTGATTTTAATATTACAGTGGTGTTGCATTACTATTCAGGCAGATCAATGGACTTCAATAAAAAGTCTAGAAACGTATCCAAACACCTGTAGTCATTTAGTATATAACAGTGGTGGCATCTCAAAATAGTTAGACACAATATGCATTATTCAAAATATAGTGTTGGGAATAATTTGGAAACATTTAAGTTTAAGTTGATTTTTGTCGTATTCTGCAAAACAGCGTTCATTTGTAATAGGGAGTTAAATAATCTTGAGAGTTTATTGGGTATTTATTACACCTAAGGCAACTGAGCCATGTATGTTATATGGATTATCCCATTAATTACTTTTAAGTGTCCTACTGGGTAGATGTTCGTATTAATCATATTTTATGATGAGGAAATTAAATCACAGATGAGACTACCACTCAGATCAGCAGAGGCAGACTAGAGCTCAGGATTAAGGTAAGGGTTGGGAATAGCTTCAAACCTCCAAGCTCCAAGCTTATTACGCCTTGAAAGAATTAGAAAAGACCTCTGGTAACTATGTATGTACAGTTGTAGCATAGAGGAGATTGTTCAGAACGTGACACCAGAAACAAAAACCAGGAGGAAAATATTTACATAAAAATTTAAGGCCTCCTATACGTCAGAAAATACCATAAAAGAAATAAGACAAATCAATGATATTTTAAATATGTGTAACAGAGGATGAATTTATATATTTAATATAAAGAGAGCACCTTTAAAAAGCTTAATACCTCAGTAAAAAAAAAAAAAAAGACCATAGACTTGAAGGCAATACTCAAAAGAAAAGCACAAAACCCCAAATATGAAAAATGATCAATCCTACCAGGAACCCAATACATGCAAGTAAAACCAGGAACACTGATTTATAACTTTATTTGAAATAAATAGTATAACTTTATATACTATTTATAAAGTTATAATTTATAACTTTATTCAAAATCATGGTAATTTGGAGACTTCAGGAAATTTATTAAAAGTAATGGAATTTCATGCAGCCTTTAAAACAATGTTTTAAATTTATAATGAAATGGCAGAGTATACAACACGTTGACAACTGAAAAGGAAGTATTAGGGCCACAGTTTTACCCATAAACAAGGCACAGATTCACAAAAGAATAAAGCCTTGTGTATAATGCAACAAACTGTTGAAAGTGGTCATCTCTAAGTGGAATGTTTAAGGTTGACTATTTCATTTTTTAAATCTTTCACCCTATTTTCCAAATATCCTGTAATGTACATCTTTCACATTTGTATGCAGGAAAAAATATATATTTACACACACTTTGTGAACTAAGGACTGAAACTAGTGCCAACTTGGTGTATAATTTTCCTTTTCCAGTTATTTTTAGTTTACAAAATCAATCACATGAATTTTCTTGTTTAACAGAAATGTGATCCCAGGTTGGTTCCCACTACCACATGAAATGGCTTAATTTTCAATTCCATGAATTTGGGGAATAAAATAGTTATTTCCCAAAAAATCCATTATTGGAATTCCTGGCGTTCCTTCTTTATTTAAATGTATTCCTCCCCTGTCATTCATTAGAGCACACCATGCCTGGCTCCCCTTTTGTAAAGAACCAATGTATTCTGTTACAGTTAATCTAGAAGGCAGCCTTCACTCATAGCAGCATAGTAACCCAGAGCCACAGTATTCACCTTGAACCAGGTTTGAAAAATAGAATAGACTGGATAGAGTTAACAGGTGATATGTGTGCTTCAAATGTCTCAGCCCCAAGCTTCGTGGATTAGATGATACTTTCTCAGTCTGGCAGTTTCTGATTCTGTTCTCTGCTCATCAGTCCTGCTCATTGGTTCCAATCACTAGTTCTGCCTTTCTTCCTAATTCATTTTACTTCCTCCCTGCTGTCCAAGGTCAGGTCATTCTCTTTACGTTCTCTTTGGTCCCTGGAAGGGCATGCCTTATCCTTTCTAGAATCTGGGTTCACCACATTTAGCTTCCATTGGGAGTGGCCTCCTGTGACTCAGTGAACCTTAAACAGCCTGTGCCTCGTGGACTGCCCACAGACACTGTGCTCTCAGCTACATTATGACATCAACTCCATTGACATCAACCTCACCTATGCTTTCCGCCTGCCTGTCTTGACTTGCCCAACTTTTTTCTCCTTCTGCACTCATGTGCCCCTTGAAAGTTCTAGTTCCATTCAGTTTTTTTCTCAGCAGACAGACAGTTCTAGCCTCTAGGTCGTCAGAAAAATTAATATAACTGTTAGCATCTCTACTTAATTGCATTTCATTGTTTCCTGCCTGAGAGAGGACAGATTTATAATGAGGACCAGGGAGGATTTTTTCCAACTGGACACAAGCCATCCTTGCTGCACTCTTCTATCACCTTGTGTACATGTTGCTTCTTCCTGTAGGTTTTCCCATCTCACTCCACTCAACTGTATGGTTGTTTCACTAATTAAATGACTACATTCAAGAGTTCCAGGGAGTTTCCATTGTGGCTTAGCGGTATCGAACCTGACTAGTATCCATGAGGATGAGGGTTCGATCCCTGGCCTCTCTCAGTGGGTTAAGGATCCAGCATTGCTGTGAGCTGTAGTTGCATACATGCCTCGGATGGTTGCTGTGGCTATGGCACAGGCTGGCAGTTGCAGCTCCAATTCAGCCCCTAGCCTGGGAATTTTCATAAGCCGCAGGTGCAGCCGTGAAAAGAAAAAAAAGAGTTAGAATGTATTTCCAGCTCAGACACTATTATGTTATGTCTACACATACATACAGATTTTATTGAACTTACATTTATTTTTTCTGTTTTGGCCTCCCTGAGGCATAGGCATATGGAGAAAGCTGTATTTACATTTTTTTTTTTTAATGGAGTTCCTTGGCCAGGGATCACAGTGGAGGCACAGTTATGACCTATACCACAGCTGTGGCAGTGTCAGATCCGTAACCCATGCTCTCTGGCCTGGGATCGAACCTGTGACCCAGTGTTCCACAGATACCACCGATCCTGTGGTGTCACAGTGGGAACTCCTTGAATCTATAATTTTTCACTGACAGGTTAAGCAAACATTTCCTCCCAATAACTAGTGGTCCTGTGGTCTGTGGGGTTCAGGAGATCTAAAATTCACAGATGCTGAGGGTCAGAGAAGCCTGGAACTATTATCCCTGATGATTTAAATTTTTGTATTCATAAGAATACTAATTGCCCTAATAATTAGTAATTGTTAGAAATTTATACTTAAAATTCTATGCATGCAATGCAGTTGCTATCTTGTTTAAAAGGAACGCTGTTAACTTTTTACTTTTTAAAGTGGCGTTTTACTGCTAAGAAATTATTTCAGTGCTACTGGTCTATTTAGTGTCAAGAAAACATTTTGGGCTCATTTTTATTTCCCAAAGGATGTTTTTTTGTGTGTATAGATGCAGCCTGACTTAATCTATATGATTCCACATTAACTACTTGATGCCTTATTTTCCATACCTAAAAAATGGAGATAATACCTCATGGATCTGTCTTGAAAAATAAATAATGGAAACCATTGTAGCACTCAGTAAATATAAATTGCTGTGTGAACACTACTAAATCATAGCCATTGTACTGTGTGCTTAAGCACTTTTCATTTGGGTTCCTTCCTAACGCATTAATCTGTTGGCAAAGGTTAGACCCTGCAACCAATGTCAGATGTGGATGAATTAGTTTCCTTAAGTACATGTTGCCTTCAAAGGCAATGCTAACTGATGGGAAACAGCACTTTTTTTTACCTTGAAAATTTTCGCAGTAAACACAGCTTCTCTGTGAAAGCATCTCTGACAACCAAAGAAATCCCCTGTCAGTCCCAGCTTTTAGCTATGACCCCCTTCTCATGACTCTTCCAATGTAGCATGAAGAAGGGTAGCAATTATTAGATCCCTCCCCTCTTGGCATGCCAGTTGATGCCGGGGGAGATCAAGGATGGCCTTTGGGGAGTTCTCAGGTGGCTCAGCAGGTAAGAACCTGATGTAGTGTCTGTGAGGATGCGGCCTCATGCTGGCCTCACTCAGTGGGTTGAGGATCTGGCATTGTGACAACCTGTGGTGTAAATCGTGGATGCGGCTCGGATCCTACATTGTTGTCTGTGGCATAGGCTGGCAGCTGCAGCTCCGATTCAACCCCTAGCTGGGAACTTCCATATGCTGCAGGGGTGGCCATAGTTGAAAGAAAAAAACAAAAGGCTGGCCTTTGACTGTGGCCCTCCTTCACATTCCTCACTGTTTTGACTGCCAGAGAGGAACAAGGAAGGGGGCATATTCCCTTAGCAATTCACTCTGATTATCACGGCCACCACTAGCCCTTATAGCACTCTCCAAAGCCTCAAAACATTGGCATGTAATGTCTTTGGGTATTATTTTGTGGTTACTATTTCTAGTTTATACTTTGTGACCCCAACACCATACTCCCAAAAAGAAAGCCAACGCTAAGGGTTCAGTGGGCAGTTCCCTGGCTTAGCTAACTATTTGGTAGACTATTTAGGATAGCTTTTAGTATTTATGTTACATTGCCAACCATAGAGAAATGGCCGAACAGAATATTTCAGAATATTCAGAACATTTCTCCTATTTTCTGCAATGGGAGAGAGTACCAAGATTAGCACATTTTCTATGGATTTCTGTAAATATAGTTACCCTGGAAGGTGATTTTAATGCTATATTACTCTCTGGTGCCATGCTTTGGAAATAAATCCATCTTGGAATTCAGTTAAATCACACATGGGTAGTTTGATAAATCCTGTTGTGATTGGGCAAAATAAAATGCCTTCTTTAGCTTTGGACCAGCTATTTAGTTTCTCTTATCTTTACTTTTTGGATAATATTTGATAAGTTAAAACAACACCACAGATTCAAATGCCTGATACATGTTTGTAATAAGATATTCCAGAAAACATTCTGTTATGTGGTCATTTAGAGATGGTATGTCAGTCTGGGATAATCCTGGTTCAAGATTAGTAACCAATAACTGAGACCAAGAAGGATGAGATGTTTAAAATTTTCCGTTTTAGGATTATGAGATGCATTTGGGATCTATTCTCATAGGAGAGATGGGTAATGAATTTAGTGGTACAGAAGTCATCCAGATGCTCTAATAGACTGAGCTCCAAATAGAATGTTAAATGAATGAGTGAGCAAACAGATATTAAGAGCTGAGGAGATTCTGATTGTCTTTATGGTAATATGGACGTTAGAAAAAACACATTTAAGCAGAATCAATAGTCTACCTAAAAAATACAATCCATGTTGCACCCTCGCTTTCACACGTCCCCCTTAAATTTCTTTTTATGCCCTCATTCCCTCAGTTCTGTTTCTTCAGGTCACTTCCAGTGTTGCTAGAGCCAGTTCCTCCTGTCAATGGTAATTAGCATCAGTTCCCCATGGCTCCTCCTGGGTTTTTTTTTTTTTCAACCGGATAGTCATTTTTTTCTTTAACATTTCCTACTGCTTTAATTTTCACTCCTGTTTTAAATTCTTCATTAACTTTGATTAAGCTTTCTCAAGGCTTAAATACCTGTAAAACTTTTTGAAACTTAATCATTTGATTTGCCTGCTCAGCTTTCCTAATCTCGCCTTGTTTTAAGACTGTTAAACTGAAAATTGTGCCTCAGAGATGGTGTGATCACAGAGGGGAAAGAAATGATGGCTTTGTTAGTGAAAGTTTAATGATGAGTTTCGCTGGAAAAATCTCACACTTCAGTGTTCTTTGTGTATCATGCTGATAAGCAGCTAATAATTTTAAATGTCTTCATTTTAGATTTAATTTATTAAAAACACTTATAGTTTTCAAGTCCACATAAATACTGGGTACAAGTTCACTTAGTCTAGAAGAAAATTAACCTTGCATTGTCCTTTATAAGTTTTGCTGCTTACCTCAGCAAGTCTCTTTGATTTTAATTCTGTAGACCATTAATTATTTTCTTAAACCTGTCATACTTTTTCTGATTAAGAATATGGAACTGGAGGTTGATCTTAAGGATGAAGTATTCCACTTTTTTTTTTTTTTCGATTTCTAGAACATGAAGCCAAGAGAGGTTAAATTTACAGAACTAGATGGTAGCTAAGGCAGACTAGAACCCAAGGATTTGGTTGCCTGGAGTCTGTCTATCAGGGGCATCCACAGTAAACATAAACCATATTGTCCTGCCAAATGGTCTGAAAATAACCCTTGTCACCTCATGTCAACTCAAGGCCAGATGTAGAGGAAGTATGGGAATATACATGCACCTGCTTAGGGCTCTGGTTACTATTAGAAATGATTATTGAAAGAGTTCACTTTAACTCAAATGGATGGTACTTTCTCTTGATTCTAGGTCAGAATCCTAGAATGTGAACTCTAGGACTATGCCATTGTGACTTTTAAATCCAGCAGTTGATAATAGCCTGTATGATAAGACCTACTGAGAATCATCAAAGGATATGTTTTGCATAACCTGAGCTAGTCCTGGGTCCAGTTATTTCCCCTTCTTCCCCGCAATGGATATTACCAAAATAAGCTCTTTTACTACTTCTGAAGAAGATAAATAGAAATATAGATTGCTCTTTGATTAGAAAGCAAACAATCCTATTGAACTGAACAATATTAAATACCAAGAAAATTCATGGGTATTCTTGTTACAGATTATTTTCCCTAGACTATTAATTTTATTAGGTTTTGTTTTTATTGAGTTTTCCATATGTAACATAATCCTTTAAAAAAAAACTGTAAGCCTTAGAGGCAGCCAAAATGTGAATTGTGTTGATAGACGTGAGTACACTCTATGATAAGATTTTGTGCTTTTAGGAACTCTATGTAATTCTTGTCTATATAATCAGTATATTTGTCTCCTCATTTCTGTTGAAGTTTCCTTATTTAATAATATGAGATGAAATTAGTTACTTGGTGCCAGTGAAAATGAGCTTTATCTTCTTCTTTAACAAGTCCATTTATTGGATCATTTTGCAATAAGTGATAATGACCTTCACTCTGATTGAATTTCCTGTTTTGGTGGGGTTCACCCCTCCACCACCTGTGCACACATCCCTATATGGGGTGATTGTACAGAGTTGCAGTAGAGATAAATGTGATCAAACTTCATCCCAAACCCGAGATGCATCCCCCACCCCTAACCTGTCTCCATTGGAAACCATTAGGTTTTTAACGTCTGTGAGTCAGTATCTGTTCTGCAAAGAAGTCCACTGTGTCCCTTTTTTTAGATTCCACATGTAAGTGATAGCATATGATGTTGGTGTCTCGCTGTCTGACTAACTTCACTTAGCATGATAATTTCTAGATCCATCTATGTTCCTGCAAATGCCATTATTTTCTTTCCTTTTAATATTCCATTGTGTACATGTCGCACATCTTCTTTATCCAATCCTCTGTTGATGGACATTTAAGTTGTTTCCATGTCTTGGCTATTGTATATAGTGCTGCAGCGAACATTGGAGTACATGTATCTTTTTGAGTCATGGTAATCTCTGGATAGATGCCCAGGAGTGGGCTTGCTGGATCAAATGGTAATTCCATTTTTAGTTTCCTGTGGAATCTCCATACTGTTTTCCACAGTGGTCGCAACAATTTACATTCTCACCAAATCCTAAAAACACTACCAGAACACTATTAGGGCTCATCAATGAATTTGGCAAAGTCACAGGATACAAAATTAATATACACAAATGGACTGCATTTCTATATACTAACAATGAAAGATAAGAATGGGAAATTAGGGAAACAATCCCATTTACCATCACTTCAAAAAGAATAAAATACTTAGGAATAAACCAACCTACCTAAAGAGACAAAAGACCTGTACTCTGAAAAATATAAGACACTAATGAAAGAAATCAAAGACAGCACAAACAGATGGAAAGACATGCCATGCTCTTGGATTGGAAGAGTCAATATTATCAAAATGACTGTATTACCCAAGGCAATCTACAGATTCAATGCAATCCCTATCAAATTACCAAGGACGTTTTTCACAGAACTAGAACAAAATATTTTAAAGTTTGGAAGCATAAAAGACCCAGAATAGCCAAAGACATACTGAGAAAGAAAAATGGAGCTGAAGGAATCAAGCTTTCTGACTTCAGACTATACTACAAAGCTATACTCATCAAAACCATATGGTATTGGCACAAAGACAGAAATGTAAATCAGTGGAACAGGATAGAAAGCCCAGGATTAAACCCATGCACCTACAGTCAACTAATCTATGACAAGGGAGGCAAGAATATACAATGGAGAAAAGACAGCCCCTTCAGTAAGTGCTGCTGGGAAAACGGGACAGCCACATGTAAAAGAATGAAATTAGAACACTTCCTAACACCAAACACAAAAATAAACTCAAAATGGATTAAAGACCTAAATATGAGACCAGATACTATAAAACTCTTAGAGGAAAACATAGGACAAACACTTTCAACATAAACCACAGTAATATCTTCTCAGATTCACATCCTAGAGCAGTGACAATAAAAACAAAAATAAACAAATGGAACTTAATTAAACTTAACAGTTTCTGTACAGCAAAGGAAACCCTAAACAAACAAAAAAATACAATCCACAGAATGCGAGAAAATATTTGCAATTGAAGTGACTGACAAGGAATTCATCTCCAAAAATTTTAAACACTTTCTACAGCTCAATACCAAAAAAACAAACAACCCCATCAAAAAGTGGGCAGAAGATCTAAGCAGACAATTCTTCAAAGAAGATGTAAGGTGGCCAAAAAACACATGCAAAGATGTTCAACATCACTAATTATTAGAGAAATGCAAATCTTGAACCCTATTGATTCTTACACTTTTTATAGAATTCTTCCTAAAATGCACAGCTTTCTACCCCTGAGGGAGTCCTTACTATCCTTCAGGATCCCCAGTGAATTGTAGGTGAGGCCATTGTTCCTGAGAATAATCACTAACTGGGATGCATGTGTCACTGTGGAGAACTGTTCTTCAAAGTTAATATGATTCACAACCGTGGGAAGAAGGAGGTACCTAGGATTGACCTTAAACCTATAAAATAAAGGATATAAGTCCCCCTAAGCAGTTCTTTCTCCTTTGTCTTTGTCACCACATCTAGATATTCACATTTAGAATCCACATTTTTATACACAGATGAAGATAGTATGATTTACTTAATATGAAATGTACCAAGCTAACATAGCTTCTAAAAGCCTGAGGTGGTCTTCCTACAACCATTTGGTAAGCAATTTACAAATGAAGTCCTCAAATTATATTGTCACTTAGGGATAACTTAGGAATAATAGATAACTACAATACTGCTTCAGTAACTATGGTGGGAATACATTGTTTCCCTGTAATTTCTTTCCAAGGATTACATCATCCTAATAATCAGGCTTTGAACATTACAACCATTGTTGCATTTGGTAATTTAAAAGCATTGTTTAAATCATAGTATTTTTTCTGTTTAAGACATTATTTGGAGTTCCCTTTGTGTCTCAGTGGTTAACGAACCCAACTAGGATCCCTGAGGATGCAGGTTAGATCCCTGGCCTCTCTCAATGGGTTAAGGATATGGCATTGCTGTGAACTGTGTTATAGGCAGCGGCTGCAGCTCTGATTTGACCCCTAGCCTGGGAACCTCCATACGCCAGAGGTGAGGCCCTAAAAAAAAGACATTATTTGTGTGCTTAAAATAATGACGTTTCAGAGTTTTCGTTTTTGCTCAGTAGATGAAAAACCTAAAATATCATAAGTGAGGATGCAGGTTCAGTCCTTGGCTTCACTAAGTGGATTAAGGATCTTGCATTGCTTCAAGCAGTGGTTGGGTTGCATATGTGGACCTAGTCTGGTGTTGCCGTGGCTGTGATAAGGACCTGCAGCTGCCATTCCCTAGCCCAGGAACTTCCATATGCCCTGGGTGTGGCCATAAAAAGAAATAAAATAAAATGAAAATAATGGAGTTTCAAAATACTCAACTTATTGGTATCTACCAAAGAAAGCCATCCCTGATTCAGAAGCCTAATTCTTCATAGTTGTCTGAGAAAATAGCCAGATTGTGCTGTAGCTGAGGACCTATTGAATCTGTCCTGTCAGACTATCCCATCATTCCTGCCCTTCCACTTCTAGCTATTTCAGGAGTCACATACAGGATGTACCACAAACTGCAGAGCAGCTGAAGGCATTACCCTTTGAAGTGGTTGATTCAAACATTGGATCAATGCTTTTGAACAGCAGCTCTGTGTCAGGTGCTACCCTAGTTATGAAGTATTAGATATAAACAAAACATACCAGTGTTCCTCCTTATGAAAACCAGATAAATAGGGAATAGAGATAGTTTTAAAACATCACATCAAGAAATAAGGTTCTTTCCAAGTGTGATAAGTGATAGGAAGGACAAGTAGAGCATGACTTAATAGAGTATAGTCAGAACTAACTCTTGGCTGACTTTGGCAGGATAAGAAGGTGTCTTTGGAATTTGGTGTGAGGTCACACTGGCCTGGCAGAGAGAGGAACAGCACGTGTAAAGGTCCTGATACAGAAAACCCCTTCTTTTTTACAGGGCTGAAGTGTGCTCAAAGACGTTGGATTCTGGTGAAATAAATGGCATAGGGGCTAAATGATGCAGCTTAAGAGGTAGCCAAAGTCCAAATTGCTCAGGGCTTTGGAAGTGATAGTAAGGATTTTGAATTTTTTCCCATGCCCAAACAATGAGACACCATTGAGAAATTTTCAGTAAGAGGATAGCATGATTTTTGGCTTTGAGAAATTTATTTTGCTGGTGAGAAGAATGCGTTGGAAGAGAGCAAAGTATGGAAAGGGTGAGGAAGTTTAGAATCAGGTGTTTTGGTTCATTTTGTGTTTGACTTAGAGAGGTATCAAATGGAGATAGAAATGAGAGGATAAATTCAGGGTTTATTTTGAGGGCAAAACTGACCACTTGGAAAATGTAGAGGGTAACACATATTCAGTGATATCTTCTAGTTTCTTGATGTAAGCAGTGCTGGATGGTACTGCCATAAGATAAGATGCAAGCTGTTTTGGATGGAGGAGAAGGACCGATAGTCTAGTTTTGCACGTGTTAAATTTGAGATGCCTACGAAATATCTGAATGAGAGTGTCAAAGGTATTGTCAAATATATGAATCTGAAATTTGAAGAGAGGAATGAGATGAGTTAGAAATTTGACTCTCTTTTTCAGGAGTTGTATTTGCACTAATAAAAGCCAAATATAACTAACTCATCTGCCAAAAAAAAGTTATTAAAGGATATAGATAAGTTTTCAGTCTTTCCAGGAGGACTTTCCAGTCTTTCCATTAGGAACAGGCCTTTTGCAAAGTAACCACATAGAAGTCATCTAAGAAGGACAGCAGTGCTTCTTTCTACCTGCGCGCAAAGTCATGGTGGCATACCGTGCAGAGAGTGCCAGCCCTGTGCACTATATGAAGCAGATAGAGCAACTGGGCTCTCTCTTCTTTTGGAGAGTGTTGTTTCATGAAATGCAAGATTAGAGAATGATTAAGGAAGAATAAACATTAATATTACCAATTACAAAAACTAACGATTATGGAATCTTTGTTAATGTGCCAGGTATAAGGTCAGACCCTTTGCATGCCGTATATCATGTCATCACCCCATGCACCAAAACCCATGAGAGTTGCTCTCCCTATTTTTACAGATGAGGACGTTTAAAAGGGTCATACACCCAGTATTTGGTAGTACTGGGATTCCAGCTTACATGAGACCCCAGAAATCATTTTCTTAAGTGTGGTGGATGTGAGCATACAACTGAGAGGCTGTGGAAAATAAGAACTGATAAATGTCTCCTGGTTAGGCAACATGACTGCAATTAGCTACCTTTGAAAGGGAAATTTCAATACTAAGGGTGGGGGGAAAGTATAAGGCTGAAGGTAAAGAAAGATGGAGTAATAAGTGGGAAGAGCCTCTCTAGTTACCTTTCAAGAACTTTGACTCAGAAGAGAATGGGAAAGGTAAGGTAATAGCCGAAGAAGGATCAGGGTATCGAAGGGAGATCGTGCCTTCCTTCCTTCCCTCCCTCCTTTTCCCTTCTTCCTTCCTTCCTTCCTTCCCTCCCTCCTTCCTTTTCCCTTCTTTCTTCCTTCCTTCCTTCCTTCCCTCCGTCCCTCCTTCCTTCCTCCCTCCCTCCCTCCGCCTTCCTTTCATCGTCTCTTCCTTCTCCTAGTCATAGTGTCAACTAATTTACCTGTAAAGCTTTGGTAATTGAGAAGAGGTTAAGGAAGCAGAAGGGATGTAATGTGACCTATGAAGGCAGGGTCCTGAGCTTGTGGGGGAGCTAAGGTCTGAACTGTGTGGAGTGAGGCTGACCTTTAATGGACAGGCACCTGCTTCACTTTAGCTAGAGAGACAGAGAGGAAGGGTGGGTGAGAGACCTTGAAAATTTAGTTGTGTACCAAAAGTAAGGG
Source organism: Catagonus wagneri (assembly GCA_004024745.2). Taxonomy (NCBI): domain Eukaryota; kingdom Metazoa; phylum Chordata; class Mammalia; order Artiodactyla; family Tayassuidae; genus Catagonus; species Catagonus wagneri. The sequence goes on along the minus strand of PVHT020000093.1, from coordinate 6,193,097 downwards.
CTATGCTCTAAGACTTCTATTTTTTCCAGTGAAGCATAGGATAAGATCATCAGCTGAGGCAAGAAGACAGTTGGAGACAGTAGAGGGAAGAAAACAGGCAATCTTTGTTGAGGACAAATAAGAGAGAGCCAGCTGACAGAGAAATGTAGTGATTTCCAGGCAGGGTTGATGCCTCCTGAATGTTAATGAACATGAATGAAATTGATACTACTCAGAAAAGTTGCATTATCCCTCTCACCACCAGAAAGCCATTTTCAAACTATAATGCTGGATAGAGTGTGGAGAATGGACTGGGGACTGAATAAGGCTTGTAGCAGAGAGACATCAGCGTCCTCCCAGAGAATAACTATTTCCTTTGGGAAAATGGCTATTATGCTATTTTCTGGGCATGAGTCTGGATTCTGCCATGGCTATCACAGAACAGAACATATAGTTCATGCACTGAAATAGATGCTCTCAGATAAATGGCAAAACAGAAATATACAGGTAATTGTAATGCCATATATGAAGTGTGTCTCACTTGAGAGGGCTGGGTGTGCTTTTTTCTGAAGTTCTTCCTTCATTTACTTTATCACCTCTCTACTCATACACCCATTAGCCAATCATCCAGACTAGTTCCCTCATCTCTTTGAGGAAATTCATTTACTTTAAATATATAGAGGCATATTTTAAAGACACATTAAGTATTTGGTACTTAGTGTGATGTAAACATATGGTTAAATAAATAGTGCCAGCTAATATACTTAGAGGAAGAAGAGTAAGAAAAACAAGTAAATGTTTCCATTGTGTTAGTTTTCCTTTTCCCAGAATAATTAAGCAAGACATTTTGCCTTGATTTAAGTGTTTAGCAATAGAAAAAGATCACTATAAAATACCTGTGAAACTGAAAAGACGTGAAATCTGTTCACATTTTCATCTACCGAGTATCATCATCAGTACATGATGCTTTCTTTAACAACCAGCTGTTTGTCTTGAGAACTGCGTATTAAACTGAAATAATTCACCGTGTTACCAATTTTTCTTTCTCCACTGTGGGAGTTAGAAGGCATTTGGATATTGGCTATAAGATATTATACATGGTTGGTAGATACAATGTTGCAGAATAAGGCAGGCTCCAGCAACAGACTACTTACTCCAAGTGAAGTGCCAGGCATATGTAGAAAACCAATCATTATTTCCATGAGATTTTTATTGAATAGACTAATTTCCAAAAAGTAAAAAAAGTAATCCTTCTCTGCAGCGTGACTTAGCTGGTTGGGAATACATCATCTGTGTCCATGGGAAACACTGACATACAGCCAAGGCATCAGACATTTTTAATCCTCGAAAATTAGATCTTGAAGAAGAATAGCAAGGGAAGATGTGAGTTCTCACTCTTTGCCCACATTCCCTCCAGAAACTTAATTCAGGTTATGAAGTAAAAAAGAACATTTATTGGTGAAGAAGGAGGCTGCTATTAATATAATTGGAATGATTTATGAATAAAATTTTAAAATTTATGACATAAATATATATTAATGTTGGATCTTTATTCTAAAAATATTATTACTAATTCTAAAAATAAGGTTCAATCTGATTTATTCTCAATTAGTCCTTAAGGACAACTTTTGGAATTGCAACATTTTTTCAAGATACCACCTAAGTCAAGTTCACAACTGATTTAAAAAGAAACATTGCGTTAAATGCATATTATTCTTTTCAACCAATCTAACTTTTCTATAAATTCATTCAAATGGTTTCATTTGACTTGATTCTTCTCTATCACTTCCAACATTTGAGTCTAAGCCTTAATCATGTGCATGATCTACATGTTCTATATGACCTTTGACCTTTGACAGCACAGTGACTAGCTGCTTTCTAAAAACCTGTGCTTATGAGTGTGACCTCTTTACCTGCCTTGGGATTGACAGAATAATTTTGAAGCCTATCTAAAAACATCATGCTTTGTTTGCATTTCCTATTTGGTTGAATTCACAGTTTCAATTTTTCCATAATAGAAGTATGTATTGCTGGATATTAAACAGTTTCTCTTGAATATCAGCTAGAAGCTTTTGACAGTTACTGAGTTTTCATCTCTAATGAAACTCTATGGGTGTCTGGAACTTCTCTTGGTCTTTTAAGTCCTATGATATATTCTAGGATATTTGCCAGTTTCTACTATCTTTAATTATCCTTCCTTATGTGTACTGGGATTTTTTTCTTTGAATAACTCTACATATACTTGACATACTTACATACACATGTATATATGTATATATATATACAGCTTATTTGCATGTGTATATCTTCTCTCTGAGAAACTAGAAGGCACATGATCTTGGACTTGAAAGTTAATATGTGAGGGCACTTATTCACCTACAGTGATTTATTGCCTCAAACAATATTAATAACAATGTTCCAGCATTTATGGAACACATCATATGTGCCAGACCTAATCTTTAGCACTCTCACCAGCATTAACTCATTTAGTCCTCACACTGACCTCCTTGTCACCCCCATTTTATGTAAATGAGCCACAGCGGATGAAGTATGTTCCCCAAGGTCACACAGCTCCCAAGTGGTGGAACCAGAACAAACTTCTGATTCTAGCACTTATGTTCTTGACCACTAGTAATACTGCCACTTAAAGGAAATTTACTTCCTTCAGCTCGACCTCTGTCTTGTTTAGTATGACAGTCTTTTGTTTGACTGTATCATAACATCATGTTTTTGTTGACACTTTAAATTACAATTAGATAATAAAAATTTAAAGTGCAGTCGTGTGTGGTGGAAACACCTTCATCATGGTGACACATGGATGAGCATCAAATACCTTCAACATAAAGCCAAGGTGTGCAAATTTCTCCTAAGAGCAATTGTAGAACACATCTGGTTTAGGAAATGTTAACATTTGGGAAATGTGTGCCTTAGATTCAACAAAATACAGTCATCATAACTGAGAGCTACCATTTATCGGTGCTTTCTATGTGTGGCAGGTAATGTTAGTGTCTGCCCAGTATCTACTCATCATGTCCATTTTAATACAGTCCAGTTTGTCTTGGAGGTAGCAGTGTGCTCACCTAAGCTCCATCTAGAGGTGGTCAGTGACTGTTCTGGCCAGTGAGGTAAAGCTGGGAGACAGAAGGTTAAGGTTTGGGGAAGATCTTTTCCTCCATATAAAAAGGGACAATTTTGCCACAAGACACATATATTACAGTTCCTTGGACATGTCTAGATTCTCTTGCCTTTGTGCCTCAGCCCATGCTATATAATCTGTTCATTTCACCTCCCCAAACCCCACCTACCTTTCTGTCTCTGCTGTAGAATCTGAAGCTGTGGTGGAAAGAGTCCAAGCTCATTCTGCTCACCCACAAAGGCCAATAAATCGGGATGAGGTGTTGCGGTGAGGAATGGCAATATTTGCAAAGCTGGGAGTCTGAGAAGAGGGTGGACAATGTCCTAGAGAACCATCTAAAAAATTAGATTTCAGGCTTTCATACTAAAAGGAGGAGAGGTGTGTGGTTGGTTGTTGCAAACTTTTTAGTGTAGGAATCCTTTGTTCTTGCAGCTGACCATGTAGGTCTGTAAACCTTCAACAAGACAAATACTATTCTCTGTTCTGAAACTTTTTATCTCTACTTAAATAGAAAAGTATTAAGGATCAGAGCCTTGAGAATGGGCTATTCTGAATATTTCAAGCTATAGGCAACATTCTTACCTGGAAGCAAAAGCAGTAGAATACAAAGGTTAAAGTAAAAATGTAATATGGATTCAGATTTGTTCTTTCTATTACAGAGAGAGGGCTGGTGAACAAATAACTATGGGTGTGTTTTGTTTGTTTACCAAATTAATTATCCTGTTAACTTTTATCTTCTCATTAACAAAATAGAGATTAAAACCATCTACTTGTCAGGAATGTGAGGATTAAATGGAGTAATGTATGAAAGTTGCCTCACATGGCACCTGGCACAAAACAGCATCTTCTAAAAGACATTTTCTCATGTATATACTTAGCAGAGGTGATCTTGCTCTTTCTCCCCTCAGGAGTTACTCTGTACCATGCTAATGCCATGTCTCTTACTATTTTTTCTTTATTTTGGTAAATAGTATTTGTGTCTTTATCCAAATAAAGGATAGTTCTTGAAGCCACAAACCCTTGCTCATAGTATATATGTTTTTATTCGTCTAAAAATGTATGATGTGAGACTTCCCACTTCTATTTCTGAAGATAAGGAGCTTGGAAGTCTTTACCCTGCTCTAACAACAAGTAAAATGCTAAACAAACTGACACATCAACAATGCTGCTACAGTCCATAAGAGAAGAGGAGGGGGAACTGGGTAGAATGGAGATACCAAGAGGCAAATACAGGAATGCAGGGGGTCTGGGCTTATGGGTGCAGAGACTCAGGAATGGAAACCACTGCAGGCATCAGTGCCAGGACAGGAAAACCTGAACTAAATAGATGAATTGCTTGAGGCTCAGTGTGGAAAACTCAGAGGCAAAAATTCAGCGGGGTGGGGGTAGAGAGAGGCAGCCATGGGGAAGGCCACACAATTTTGTTACCTCCAGGAGTTTAAATGGGCTCCCATGGTAAACATCAAAAAAAAAAAAAAATTTCCTTGTGCTTCTGTAGAGGGAGGGGAAAAGGAACCATTAGGTAATATGCCAGAACACTCTGCTATTAATAAGTCCTGCCGTCAGGGGAAACCAGTTAACCAGAGCCTAACCTCCTGGGATTTTTTTCAGAACCTGACTGATCTGGGGAAGGGGAACCTATAACCCCAGCCCGCTGGAGCCATCCTGTCCCACTTAAGGGAGGAGGAAATGAAATTAGAGAAACAGTTGTGTAGTTCACAGTCCAGCGGCACAGGCTCACTAAAAACTTGGGCCTAATCATAGAATTATAAAGTGCTTCCCTTCTCTTTATTACCACCCCATCACAACACTAAAGGCCTGGTTGTAACAGTTCCCCTTACCTAGTACCTTGCGTCCAGCTATCAAGAAAGAAAATCACAGGCATACCGAAAGTCAAGAAACAGACAAAGTATCAGGACCAGACGTGGCAGGAATACTGGAGTCATCAGGGAATTTCAAACAACTCTGATTGTATGCTAAAGGCTCTAATGGATAAAGTAGACATTTGGCAAGGACAATTGGGAATGTATAAAAGAGATGGGACTCCTAAAAAATAATCAGAAATAAATGCTAGAAATAATTAAAAAAACCCCACCATAATAGAAATGAATAATGTCTTTGATGGGGTGCTTAATAGACTGGGGACAACAGAGGAAAGAATCTTTGAGTAGAGAATATATCAATAGAAACATTCAAAACTGAAAGAAAAGAGACACTGACAGAAATGGAACAGACTATTCAAGGACTGTAGGACATTTACAGATTTATAACGTGCTTGATGGGAATACCAGAAAGAGAAGGAAGAGATATAGGAACAGAAGAAATATTTGAAAAAATGATGATACAGAATTTCCCCAAGTTAGCATCAGACTACAGTCAACAGATCCAGGAATCTCAGAGAACACCAAGCAGAAAAAATGTCCACAAAACCCCCAAAACCCCAAAAAACCTACTTCTAGGCATGTCATTTTCAAAATTACAGAAAATTAAAAATAAATAAAAAATCTTGAAAGAATCCAGAGGAAAATCATCTTACCTATAGAAGAAGAAGAACAGAGATCACAGTTATACTGCCTTATCCCCAGAAACCATGTAAGAAAGGAGGAGAGTGAAATATTTAAAGTATTGAGAAGGAAGGAAAAAAAAAACCCTCCAACCTAGAATTCTTTACTCTGAGAAATTGAGGGAATGTGTTTTCAGAGACCAGCCTTGCAAGAAATGTTAAACGAAGTTATTTAGAGAAGAAGAAAAATAATAAAGATTAAAAATAAACTCTACGTAAAGAAAGGAAGAACATCAAAGAAGGAATAAATGAAGGCAAAATAACTTTTACTTTTCCTATTAATTGATCTAAATGATAAAGTTTTTTCAAAGTAATAATAGTGACTATTTGTGTATGATTATATATGTAATGTGCATATATGTGTACATATATAGACACATATATAAGCATACATTTATATATAGTATATATAGATATGTAATATATCCTTATATTTGATTTTAGACCTTAAGCCAACTGCATTTATTTCATAGATTTGTTAGGTGTACTTTTTTGTTTGGTGTTCAGCATTGTGAAAGTTTAGTTTAACAGGTTTTAAAAGAGATCAAGTAAATAGATCTAGGCTAGAGAAACTTATAAAATATTTCCATTGCTAACAGAGCACTGGAGCAGTATGATTCAATTTGAAATATAAATTGATGTTGACTGTGCATCTTATTACAGTGACAAAAGTTACAAGGAGTCTGTTGATATGACATTTTATGATGCATTTATTCCAGTTTTCTTTAAAAATTGCTTATCATCATAATAGGACATGCTAATTCACATTAGAGAATGAAAAACTCTCTTGGCTAGGAGTAATTAAACATTGTGATGACACATTCCCTAGCAGTGTATTTTTCTAGTTATTATGAGGTTGATAGACTGAGAAGGGAACTAAAATATAACTTGGGACCTCTCTTTTCGTCATGAGACTTCCTTACCTACACACCTGAACTAAGGAAGGTGGGGGCAGGAGAGAGGGAGAAGGATAATAGGAAGGAGCATAGTGTATAGGAAGTTTGTTCTAGAACAGCTTCCCAGTTTCAAAAATGACAGGCATGTTAAGGAGAGTGAAAAGAGGGAGTAGATAGAATGGTGAGAAGTCAATTTACTCTTTTTTTTTTCTTTTTTACATTATACCCAGTTGTACAGCGTGGTGACAGGGTTACACATCACAAGTGGTTAGAAGTCAAATCATAAGAGATTTACCACTGATTTCCTCTAGGTCAGAAACCATAGAATGTAGTTCTCCTGTGGTGCAGCAGGTTAAGGATCCAGCATTGCCACTGCAGTGGCTTGGGTTGCTGCCATGGCATGGATTTGATCCCCGACCTGGGAACTTCCACATGCTTCGGGCATAGCCAGGAAAAAAAAAAAAAAAAAAAAACTACAGAAAATATATGTGTGCACACCTTAATACATATTCTTATATATCCACGCCGGGAAAGAAACACACAGACGCAAAATGTGAATATGCAACATTCTACAGAAATCAATAAATATGCCTAGTTATTAGAGTAGTTCATTTCCTTTCAAACATCAGTCTATCCTGTTCACACGATTCTAGGAAACAGACCAGCTTGGTTTTATCACAGTTTGAAATAATACTTTCTTCTTAGTTACCCCGGTTAACTCTCACAAAACAGTTTTGCCCCTCTGGCAGATGTAATTCAACACCAATCGTGAATACGTTTCTCCCTCGTCTTCAACATCTTGTAAAGTAAACTCTCAGCCGTCAATTGCCCACAAGGCTATGTTAGGCTACAATTAATTTTGTTGATAGGTTTCAAATTTCTTTGAAAGATTTTTTTTTCTAAGGTGTACTCCTCTGATGAGCACTTAGGCTCTAAGAGAGGCAATTGGAAGAATTTCATATTTCACGTTCCTTCAATTACTCTCTCACGGCTAGTATGCTCTGGTTATGTGTTAATAGTTTTCTGACATCTGAAATCACAGCCCCATTGAGCCACATGGAGTGCTTTTCTCTCAAAGGGATTCAGCCTTAAATACAGATGGGCTTGTCAGCATATCTAGATGACATTTTTATAACCCATAATGTTCTTCAGCAAGATGTGGTTAATGATCCTTCACATCATCCAACCAGAGAGCGCTGGGTTCCTGGCAGAAGGTTGCATTTACGTCATGGATTCTGAGGCTTCTCAACACAAAGTTATTACTGTGGGAACTGGCTAATGAAAATCTAGGTATTACTACATTATTTATTTTGTCACGGTTGGTATTAATATTGCCGTCTCCTGTTTGTGCCCTTGTCTCACTACTTTAATTTGACCACTTTTACCTTTTGCTTTTGGAACACCATTCCTCCCAGGCTTGGAGGGAAAGGTATATCCTCCAGCCAGTGCCTCCTCTTGCTTGGCTATAACCCCAAAATGAGCTAGTCCTTCTGGAGATTGACTTCCGGAAGGTTTATTGATCCCTTATGAATGTAATGAGTCTATTCAGAAAAACTATGTTGGAGGTTATAAGGAAACTAAGATATAAGCCTATGGAGCACCTGTGACATATTTTCCCTAAGTCTCTTCAACTTGTCTCTTTCCTTTATTCGGATTACTTTTCTTGGCCTTTGCACTTGGCACTATTGGAAATAAATTCAGTAAATGGCTATTAAGCATCTGCTTTGCATAAGGCACTGTACCAACTGATAAGAGGGAACCTCCTTACTTCATACAGTTGGTAGTGTATGAGTTAGTAGATGTTGTGTGTGGTCTGTAGATGTGCTTCCACACCACATTAAGTAGATGCAACAAAGAGAGAGGCAAACAAAGAGCCAATGCTATTTCTGAATGGCAGGAAAAAAGAAAGCACCAAGGAGGTGGTATTTGGATAAAACTTGAAATAAGATTAGGAGTTTGGAAAAAAGCTCAAGAAGGATTGGATTAAGATGGCGGAATAGAAGGACTGGAGCTCAACTTCTCTCCCGAAAAACAGCAAAAATACAGCCAAATGCCGAGCAACCTTCAACCAAATGGACTGTAAACTTCCAAAAAAGATACTCTGCTCCAGAAGACACAGAGGAGACCACATCAAGAGGTAGGAGGGGCGATTACGCGATAGAAGCAACCCCATATTTCCCGGGTGGGAAGCCCCACAGACTGGAAAGTAACTGCATCACAGAGACTCAGCTACAGGACTGAGAGTTCTGAGCCTCACGTCAAAACCCCATGCCTGGGGATCGGGCACAGGGAGAAAGAGCCTGTGGAGCATCTGGCATTGAAGGCCGGAGGGGCTTGTGTGCAGGAGCTCCATAGGACTGGGGGAAACAGAGACCCCACTCTTGAAAGGCACACACAGACTTTCACGTGCACCGGGTCCCAGGGCAAAGCAGTCTCCAGAGGAATCCGGGTGGAACCTGACTGCAATTCCTGGAGGATCTCCTGGGAAAACAAGGGTGACTGTGCCTTGTTGTGGGGGAAGGGCATTGGAGGTGAAGCTCTCGGGGACATTCAGCAGCCTGCATTTCTCTGGAGGTGGCCATTTCTGGGAAAAATCTGGTTCCTCCCAACAGCGCTGAGAAGCCCCAGGCCAAACAACAATTCAGGTGGGATCTCAGCCCCACCCATCAGTAAACAGGCTGCCTAAAGACCC
>PVHT020000093.1:6072162-6182831 GCA_004024745.2 Catagonus wagneri | reverse complement strand
TAGAAATTATCATGCAAAGTGAAACCAGTCAGACAATTAGACAGCAACACCCAATGATACCGTTAACATGTGGAAACTAAAAGACACAATGAACCTTCTTACAGAACAGACAATGACTCACAGACTTTGGAAAACCTTGGTTTTTCAAATAAGACAATCTGGGGGGGTGGGGGGATGCACTGGGGATTTGGGATACAAAATCTGTAAAATTGACTTGTGATGATTTATGCACACCTATAATTGAAATAAAATCCATTAAGAGAAAAAAAAAAAAGATTAGGAGTTTGATAGCAGAAGAAAAGACAGACATGCATTTCAGGTTGTTCAAAAATCCTGAGCAATTTTAGGTGAGTTGATGCTGTGCCTGGGGAATCTAATGTGTGTCTCACATGGACAGTGTGACTAGAATAGACTGTGCCGTGAGATTCAGTGGCAAGTGAGATGGAAAAGTCAGGGAGGCTAGATTAGTGGGCAAAGGTGGGAGTGGGGGTGCTTACAATGCCAGCTAAACAAAACTGACCTCTGATGCCCGCAACTGGCAGTAAGGAGGCATCAGAGGCTTTGGGGGTAATATGATCTGACTAATGGTTCAGTCATCACTCTGCTAGATGGAGGAACGCAGAGACCAATTAGAAAGTTCATGAGCTAGATCGGGTGTCCCAGGTATAGTCCTGGGATTGAAAAAAAGGAAGATACTTGGGAGAATTTTCAGAAGTTGAAGATTATAGTTTGTAAAGAAACTGACATGAACATTCAGGGAAAGACTGAAAGTAACTCCACAGTGTCTAGACTGGGATGTTGCCAACTTATTCTGGACTAGACTAGCACCTAGAAGTGTAGCAGAGAAGCAAGACTAGGTCGTGAAGAAGGTAAATGTCAGCCTAGGCACATGCTAGTGATCAGTACTGACAATTGATCTTTGATCCTGCTGGTACTATTTATGAATTTCCACATTGTGCTGTTGTGACTTCTGTCCATACTTGTCCACCCAGACTACCTTCTAATACTCTGAACTATCTTTGTAAAGACACCTGCTTGTTCATATGTATCAAGCCATCAAAAAATGGCACTGATTTATTTAACAATACAATGATCTGTGTGGATGTATTAGCAAGTTAGAGGGTTAGTCTCCCAGAGCAATCCTGTTGCATTTTACATATAACCTTCTGCTTAATCTAAATAGTTATGCTAATAGTGGAGATTCTCTGCCTTATGCTGGAGCAGTAGGAAGATTTCTGGAGGCATCTGGGTCACATGCATTGCATCTCTTCTAATTCTGGATGGAGTCGGGTTTATACAGAGCCATAACAGGAGGAAAGGAAAGTAGTGTTAAAATTAAGTGATGATAGTTAGGAATCCAGGATTACAAAACACAACAAAATTATATTTTAGCACCCAGTAAAAGTTTACCATCAAAATGTAAACGTCACTTATTTCAACGTATAATATTAAACATACTCATGTGACAGAAAGTCTGGTATAAAATGCTTTCTTTTTTTTACAAAGTGTACTTCCATCTTGTTGATTAAACCAAACTTCAGGAGATAGCAGGAAGAAAGGGCTAATTTGATCACTGCTAACAATGACCTATCTTTATGGAGAATTCCCATTTCTTTCCCAGGTGCTTCCAGGTAAATTCGCATCATCAACCTTCAGGGGAATAATTGTTCATGTTGGATACTTCTATAATAGGAATCATGTTCCCTCCTGCTGAAATGCAGCCACCTTAGGGGCAGATGGCAATGACCCCTTGAAATAGTGGACTGCTGTAAACAGATTAAGCGTAGATGTGACACAGATTATGAGAGACTTTAGGGGACTTCAAGGCAGCTAAAACATAATTACCAAAATTAAATTTGGCCTAAACAACAAGCTAATGCTTCTTTTCTAGCCACAGGTTTCAGGAAGACATTAATATTCTTCACTGTAATTTTTTCTACAAGGAGAGACAGGCATTTTTGAGCAAAGCGACTGTTTCTAAGCCATTATTTGCTTTTTGGTGGTTTGGTATCTGGAAATATCTGGCATCCTTATTTATCTGTTTATTCCTTTATTTGTTTAAAATTGTGGTAAAATATACGTAACAAAATGTATCATTGTAATCATTTTTAAGTGAACAGTGGCATTAAGTACATTGGCAGAGCTGTGTAACCATAACCACCATCCACCTGCAGAAGAGACTCTATTTTTGTTCCATGGTGATTTTTGTTTATATGATTAGGTATACTTAAGGCACTATGGTTTTTCTGTTCGTTTTGTTCTCTTTTTTTCCTTTTTTTTTGGTTATAACAGCCACTTTCCCCTTAAATTTTGTGACTGTATCAAAAATTGGTTTTCAGTTCCCAATGCGTTTCTCTCAGGAAGGCAAATCATACATTCTATTGTTCTCAATAGAACTGACATCTCGATTTATAAAACACAGGAATGCCTGACTTCTGCAGGACTGTGTTGCTCATGCTTTAACCATGAGCCAGTTACAATGGCAATTCCCAGGCAACAGTGTTGAACTGATGTCCTCATGCTTCACAGCAGCTTCAGAAGGGGCTACTTTAAGAGCAGTTTTAATTATTCCAAATGTTTTTAAAATTCATTTATTTCTTAAGCCAATAAACACCCATCTTTAGATTATCTGTGTTATGCCACAGAAATGCACTAAGAGAGAAGGCTGCAGTGAGCATGGACTAGGCAGTGAGTCAACCATTACGGTGTTAATTTGGGAAAGACCTCTGGAGAAGGGAATTTAGAGCACACCTTGATCAGTTTTTCTGTTTATTCCATAAAGAACAATAAAAACACCATCCACAAGCTATTAGGTGTTACGACCCTTTTGAATTTTAGATTAAAATACTTGCTCTCTCTAGAATAATGCATTTTGACATGCATGCTGTTTACTAACTATTACGGGTGGTGTAAACATTTCATAAACTCCTTTAAAGAGCCCACAGGAGTGTCTGGAATTTAGGTTAACGATCAGTGATATGCATATGTGGAGGTGAAAACTTTCTTGCTGATCTTGTAATAATACACTTAATTCTGGGGCCTCTTGCCACTCAGTGTATGGTATTCAGATCAGCAAGGATGTCATCACCTGGGAGCTTTTTAGAAATGTATAAGTGGAGACACTTAAACTCCACCCCCAACTCAGAGTTAGAATCTGCCTTTGAAAACTACCCCAGGTGATTTGTGGGCACTGAATCTGACTAGTATCCAAGAGGATGCAAGTTCAATCCCTGGCCTTGCTCAGTGGGTTAAGGATCTGGTGTTGCCGTGAGCTGTGGTGTAGGTTGCAGACACAGCTTGGATCCTGCGTTGCTATGGCTGTGGTGTAGGCAAGTAGCTGTAGCTCTGCTTTGACCCCTAGCCTGGTAACTTCCATATACCATGTGTACGGCCATTAAAAAAAAAGAAAAAAGAAACATCATCATTGTTCACTAACACTAATATTCAGCTCTTTTATCTGATATTTGATGACATTCTCCTCATTTTCAATAAACATGGTAAATTACATGAGTTTGGTTTTGAAAGGACAATACATAGATGGAGCATATCTTAGTGGGTGTTGGCCTTGGATAGATTTTCCTTCTGTTGATACACGGCACACTAGACTATGTCGCCAAAAATGTGAACATTAATTTTCCCTGTTCCCCAGCGAAACAATCTGATAATCAGTTGTTGCCGGGTAACATTATTCAACTCAACCTTTAGTTTTGGTATAATTATTTCCATAATGTCATTTTTATTGAGGAGGTGAGGAACTTTAGAAACTAGGGTGACAAAAGTTTAATGGAGAATGAATAGAAAGATATGTCATTAAAAAGGCATCCAGTTTTTAGAGCTACTTTTCATCATTGTGCTTTTGTTATTTTTTATAACTTTGTATTTGCATTTAATTAGCATATAAGAAAAAAGTAATTATGAGGTAGCTAACAGATATAGATAGAATTTCTACAAGCTTTCAGATGACAGAAAAAAACATAGAAGTATGGCCTCTGATTTTGTTTTTCTTCAGATAAAAGAGACTTATAGGATCTTGCTATCTAGTATCTATTGTATACACTATTCTCCTAGGCTGTTCTCGGGACTGCAAAATACAAAATATATATTTTACATAAGTTTCTGAGGGTTTTTTAGTCATAAAGTTAAGTGCTTCTATAAACTTCTTAGAGCTCAATTTCTGAAGACATTTAAATCAGAAAGCATAAAACATTCAGCAATTTCAGAGGAAGAAAAACACAACTTCATAAAAATTCCAAACAGTATTTTTGTTATTATTCTTTTCAGGCATTTGTTTTGGAACAGTTAGAACTTCATCTTATGTATTAAAAAAATTGGAGTGCTCTTACCATTAACCTGGAATATCCAACTTTCTAGAAGAGGAATATTTGTGGCTGTGGTAGTGAATTTTTTAAAACTGCTTTATTAAGTTAAGATTGACATAGAAAAACTGTACATATATAACATATACAGCTTGATGAGTTTAGAGATAAGTATATTCTAGTGAAACCATCAACCATGGTCAAGGCCATAAATTTATTCATCACCTCCAGAAGTGTCTTCCTGCCCCTTTTATTTATTTTAATTTTTTCAAATTGCGTGTGTGTGTTTGTGTGTGAGATAAGAACATTTATAAGAGCTACACTCTGAGCAGATTTTCAAGTGCACAATGCAGTATTATTAAATACTAAAGGCCATATGCTGAACTCTGGAACTTATTCATTTTATTGAATAGCTTATTCCCCAACTTACTGCGTAACTGAAACTTTGTACCCACTGGCAAACACCTCCCCATCTTCCCCATCCCCAAGCCCTAATAACTACTATTCAACTCTCTGGCTTTATGACTTTATGATAGTTAAATTCTTGTGTGTATTTAGGAAAGCTAATAGTATTTGAGTAAAGCAGTAAATTATTTAGCCATCTTATTATTACAGTGAGGGGACAACTCATAGTTAAGCTGAGCAACATTTGTTTAGAACTCTAGCAGGTGCACCTGTAATCCCAGTGTTGGCCAGTGCAATGCAAGGGACCACCTTTCCTTTCTGTATATGAAGTGATGAATACATGATGTGTGTTGTGCATCTTGATATGCTGCTTTACTTACTGTGATAATTCTTGTGATATATCAGAGTCTTTAGGTAAAGCATTTTTTTAAAATGTGAAATTCATGATAGGAAATTTAAAAAATAGATTCCTCTGAGTTCCTGACATTGCACAGTGGGTTAAGAATCTGACTGCAGTGGCCCAGGTTAATACAGAGGCCTATTGATCCCCAGCCTAGTGCAGTGGGTTAGGGATCTGGTATTCTTGCACTTGTGGCTTAGGCTTCAGCTCCAGCTGAATTTAGTCCCTGGCCCAGGAACTTCCACATGCTGTGGGTGTGGCCATAAAAAAAAAAGATTTCTCAGAGTTTATCTGGTTTAAGATTTTTATTTTTTGAAAGAATGTATTCTGTAATATGCTGAAATTTTAGTTTCCTTCACAGGAACAAACAGCCTCTATTAAGTATTAAACTCAGGAGTCAAAGCTCAAAGTAAAGGGTTAGGTGGGTTTATGCTTTTGATGATTACATTTTCATAATTTGGGTGGTACTCAACAGATCAGTTTCTCAATTAGCTAAATATATTGTGAAGTGCAGAAATTTAATATCAGTCACCAATGTGAATGTAAATAGCTATAAGACATTAACTCTTCAAGAGAGAATTCATGTTGACAAAAATGAAATGTCAACCTGTTTAATTTTTTACACCCTCAATTGATTAAATTAATGGGGGAAGTAACTGTTTTAGTTAGCTTTTTTGGTTGAACTAAGTTATTGATTTGTTCTATATATATAGACATGGGCACTGAGAGATGGAGTCTATAATAATTATTGACAACATACTATGTTTTTTAAATGTTATATCTTTTCATCCTCCAGCCATCTTATGATGTAAGGGATCATCAGCTCATGCAGAGTGAGAACATACACAGTCAATGGTTTCTCAGAGACCTATGAGCTATGGCAGGATTGATTCCAAAGCCTTTGCTCTTTCTACCACTAGACACTTTTCTCTTTGGATAGATGTCTGATCCTGACCCTCATGTTCATTGTTTACAATTCCATCATAAAAGGCATCTTCTTTAACTACTCCCCTGTCAATGGATGTTTGGTTGCTTTAGCTCCAGACTTCAGCTCCAGCATTAGCTTTGCTGCTTTAAACAAAGGTAAAATGACTGCAATCTCATGGATCGACTTAAGAAAATGATAACCTTATGTTTGAGCTTATCTGTAATGTCCAGCAAATACCAAGGGCTCAAACTTGGTTGATAATGTTGTTGATGATGTCACTGAAGATGGTGATGGTGATGGGAAGCCAGCATGGTAAGGTTAGCAGAGACCTGGTTCTAGGTGTCTGGGAGGACAAGGCTGGGTTAGAAAGCACTCTGCTGTACTAATCTGGAGCTTGTAGTCAGTAGCAAATACTAGAGGCAGAGACCTGCAGAGGTCTAAGTCAACACTGCAGAGATTAAATAGTGTGGAGCTGAAGTAACCTAAATGTCCATCAACAGAGGAGTAGGAAAGAAGACGTGTACATTTATGTAATCAGATATTACTCAAAAATAAAAAGAATGAAAAAGTGCCATTTGCAGCAACATGGATGGGCCTAGAGATTATCTTACTAAGTGATGTTAGTTAGACCATGAAAGACAAATACCATATGATACCACTTTTATGTGGGATATTTAAAAAAAAAAGGGTGGATAAGTAAACTTATTTGCAGAACAGAAACAGACTCAGATTTTGAAAACAAACTTATGGTTACCATAAATCGGGGTGGGAGAGGGGTGGACTAGGGGTTTGGGACTGGCATATGCTTACTGAGGTATATGGAATGACTGGCCAACAGGGAGCCGCTTTATAGTATACATAACTCTACCTAATATTCTGCGATGGTCTATATGGGAAAAGAATCTGAAAAAGAATGAATGTGTGTATATGTATAACTGAATCACTCTGTTGTATAGCAGAAAATATAACAACATTGTAAATTAACTGTATTTCAATACAACTTTAAAAAGTTAGTTTGGAGCTGAGCTTTGAAATGAAAAGAAAACAAGGAAAATGAGAAACCAAGATTCATAACCTATGGAATTAGGAAACCCCCTCAGTTGACAAATGAGAAGGAAGAAATAGGCAAGGCCTAGAGAAATTCCCAAGGTAGAGTCAGATATTCCTCAGGACACAATTTTTGTGGTGCTGTGGCCTAGGCTAGGGAAATGCCAGGAGCAGTTACTAGGGGAGACAGAACTAACTTTATTTTCACAGACGTATTTAGAAGCATTCAACTTGCTCTTAATTCCTTAGTTTTTTTTTTTTTTTTTTTTTTTGAATCCAGTATGTTTCCATAAAACAACTTTAAAATGGCAACAGGTCATTTTCTAATGATCACGAATAATACACCCACTTGTCTTTTAAATAGAACCAAGAAATGTGTTCCGAATTAAAACCAATTTCTATATAGCATTCCGGCATAAAACTATAATAAATAATATACTGAGAAAAATTCTATAAACATAGATTTAAAACACATACCTCTGTTCTAAGATAGAAGTGTTATTCTTCCTATACTTGTGATACATGTGCTAGAACATAATAAGAAACTGAAGACTTAAATCCCTGGTTAATATGGATACGCTAAATGTACTGTATAGTTATTAAAAGGAAGAGGTTGTACTTTTTTTTTTCTTTTTAGGGCCCCACCTCTGGCATATGGAAGTTCCTGGGCTAGGGTTTGAATCAGAGCTATAACCTGCCTCTGCCGCAGCAACAGTAATGCTGGATCTGAGCCATATCTATGACCTATGCTGCAGCTTGTGGCAATGCCAGATCCTTAACCCACTGAGCCAAGACAAGGATCAAACCCACATCCTCTTGGAAACTATGTCAGATTCTTAACCTGCTGAGCCACAATGGGAACTCCAGAAGAGATTTTTAAAATACAGTCCATCAACAGAGAAGTAGATAAAGATGTAGTATATACATATAATAAGATATTATCTAGCTATACCACCCCATAATATTTCATTATCCATTTATCATTTTGTAGCCATTTGGATTTGCTTACACTATTATAAACATGTGTACAAGTTTTTCTGTGAATAAGCTTTCAGTTCTCTTGAGGACATACCTAGAAGTGGAATTACTGGATCAATCAGTAACTCTGTTAAATTTTTTGAGGAATCTTCAAATCCTTTTCCACGGAGGCTATGCCATTTTACATTCCTACCAGCAGTGTACGTAGATTCCAATTTCTCTGCATCCTTACCAACACTTCTTAATTTCCATTAAAAAAATATAGCCATATTAGTGGATGTACATAATCTTTAAAGTAAAAATATACCATGGGATCTCTCCATATTAATAATTAGTATTTGTATTATAAAGAAGAAAATACTTTAATGGCTACATCCTTATATTCCATTGTATGGACGTGTCATTATCCATGCCTTAATTGACATAAATGTATATTACTATTTTCCCTGTAATAAAGGATGCTGGACTACAGATTCATATATCTGTGTCTATTTTGACTGTCAACTTTTTCCCATTATCCTAATACGGAAACAGTAGTACAGTTAACATGTATAATCCCCTGCCAGTTTTCATAGCATAAATTTCTATTATTGGATCAAAGATTTTTGTTTTAAATCTTGAAAATTTGCCTCCACGATGGTCGTATCAACTTAAATTTTTATCAGTGGAGTATGAAAATGTCAATTTTACCCTAACCTTGCCTGTTACATTTATTTTTGAATCAAATGGGAACATTCATATCTCATTGTTTTTTTTTTATTACTAGTTAGATGGAACATTGCATATAGGCTTACATAATTGTATATAATCTATTTTCTTAATTTTATGTTTATTTCCCAGTTGTGCTGGAGTGCTACATTTTTCTTATTGTTTGCAAGAGTTCCTTCCATATTAAGAATATCAATCCCTTGTTATATTTCCATAGGCTGATTTATTTAAATTTTTTTGAAATTCAGAAATTTTAATTTTGTATTCTTAAAAGTACTGATTTTTTTTCTTTCTTTTTTTTGCTTTTTAAAGCCACACCAATGGCATATGGAGGTTCCCAGGCTAGGGGCAAATTGAAGCTACACCTGCCGGCCTATGCCATAGCCACAGCTACGCGAGATCCCAGACATGTGTGTACCCTACACCACAGCTCACAGCAACATCAGATCCTTAACCCACTGAGGGGGACCAGGGGTTGAACCTGCAACCTCATGGTTCCTAGTTGGATTTGTTTCTGCTGCACCACAACAGGAACTCCTGATTATTTCCTTAGTAGTTTTTACTTGATGTCATACTGAAAAAGCCATTTGTCGGAGTTCCCATTGTGGCACAGTGGAAACGAATCCGACTAGGAACCATGAGGTTGTGGGTTCGATGCCTGGCCTTGCTCAGTGGGTTAAGGATCTGGCGTTGCCATGAGTTATGGTGTAGGTCGCAGATGTGGCTTGGATCCCACATTGCTGTGGCTGTGATGCAGGGTGGCAGCTGCAGCTCCGATTCAACCCCGTAGCCTGGGAACTTCCATATACCACAGATGTGGCCTTAAAAAGCAAAAAAAAAAAAAAAAAGAAAAGCCATTTGTAATTTCAAGATTATAAAAATCTTTTTCTTTAACTATAGCTAGGACTGTGCAACAATAAAAACTTTTAATCCTCTAAATTTCTCTCTGAGGACAGGGAGGCCATATCTTCTAGTTTTGAAACATATTGGTGTCTATTAAATAGTACTCTATAATTTTAGTTTTAGTTTACTTTGACTCAAGAATTAACATGCAAACTTAATTATTTTTCTAGCTCTTTAGGATTTTTTAATATTTATCTTCCTTAGTCTGTTTTAATTTTTTAATCTTTTTAAAGCTTTTGATAAAAATTTTAGTTTTATTGAATAATGGTCAGAGAATATGAAGTAATGGTTCTAGTTTGTAATAATTATTCATATTTTATTTCTGGCAGAAAATAATTTTATAAATATTATATATATATTTGAAACAGAAAGTATTATTTAATAGTTATTGTTTCAGTCCATTTAATAAGTCAGTTTCTGAAAGTGATATGCAGAAGTCAAACTATACTTTTATTTTTTAACTTGTGATATTTTTACTTATATATTTCACTGTTTTTTTTTAACTATGCTCCAAACTGTTTTGCATGCAGCATGGAATTGAAACACCTCACATCACCATGGTAACATGGACAATGCACATTTATCACAGTGGCCTAATATACATTGACAGTTTATGTAATTACAGAAAATCAAGTTCATTATAAATAAATGATTTGGTATCCTTTTTTAATTCAGTATATAAATTATTGTCAGAAATGAGTAGACTTCTCCTAGATTGATATCTTATCCATTTCTTTAGACACTTTAGCATCTTTTCCTATAGAATTTTCTATTTTGATTAGCTTACAGTATTCTGCAAGTATTAACAAAATATTAATTCTGAAATACCTTGAAAGAATGTAAATTAATGATACTTCAAACAGTGAAATATTACAAAGGCATGCATAAGCCAAGATAAAAGAACAATTTGACATTCAGCAAGAAATGAAGTAATAACTCAACTAGGGAGAGGTGAATTTTAGTTTTATTTTACTCTTCAGAAAAAAATCTTCACAGTAAAAATGTGAATTAAGCTTTTAAGCTAAAAAATATGTGATTCCAATCCCAGACAGTTATATTTTATAAACTGGGAATTCTGACAGAAGCTTGACTGATATAAAATCTAAAAATATATAGAAAAGCTGCTTTAGAGAATTGGGTGAAGACAATTCTGGATTTGACCTATTTTGTTTGGGTTCACAGACCTACAGGGAGGATTTCTATTCTCCAAGGGCAGAACAGCAAAGCTAAGTATAGCGCTCAATTAATTCACAGAATTACACAACAGTTAAAACACTGCCTTTCAATATACCCTTCCTTTTTTATCCTTTAATGTGGGTCTCTCTCTTGTTTTCTTTCATTCTTTTATTTATTGTTTCTAACTTTCCTTCATTCTGCTCCCTTACTCCTTCTCTTCCCCCTTCTTCCCCTTCTCTGACTCTCTTTTTCCCTTTTCCTCTCTTGGTTTCTTGGCTTGTGACAAATGCTCATCATTGTTCTATGCAAAGTCCACTTCAATTTATTTAGTTAATTATCAGTTATTTCAAAGAATGTAATAAGCCTCTATGAAAATACTCCCCTGCCGCCAAAGCTAAAATTTTGACAAAAAGCTGTATCCCAGAATACATACCCATCACTGCCCATCCCCCATCCTATGCTGAGCAATCAACATTTCTACCTTTTATTTTCTTTTTTTGTCTTTTTTTCTTTTTTTTTAGAGCTATGCCCTAAAACTTTAAAATTTATGTGTTTTTGGTGGGGAAATACATATGCAAGGCAAGTCTTTTTTAAAAGGTAGAAATGGGAGTTCTCACCGTGGCTCAGTGTTTAACAAACCCAACTAGTAACCATGAGGTTGTGGGTTTGATCCCTGGCCTCACTCAGTGGGTTAGGGATCTGGCATTGCCATGAGCTGTGGTGTAGGTCACAGACATGGCACAGATCCTCTTGTTTGCTGTGGCTGTGGTGGAGGCTGGCAGCTACAGCTCCAATTTGACCCCTAACTTGGAAACCTCCATATGCTGTGGGTGAGACCCTTAGTTACCAGAAATAACAAATAAATAAATAGTAAGTCCAAATTAGCAAAAGCATCTTTCTTTTTCCAGCAACACATTGGACTAGATAGAGGTTTATTACTAGTACAGAAAATTTGAAAAGGCAAGAATATATGTATACACACAAACACACAAGCACTTCTCTTTCATAGATGTACCCCTAAATGTAGCACTGAGATACAATGATTAATTAAAATGTATAATGGTAGCCACATATACAAATATATATACATATACATGTGTATAAACATGTGTGTGTGTGTATATGTGTATATATATAAAAATATATATATAATAAATACCCTCCCACAAAAAAGGAAACAATATAGAGCTTAACTTGCTCTAGATAAAGAGAGGTGTTCTGTCAGGGAATGAGAATATATTGAAATCTGAGTCTTGTAACACACTTTGGTTTGTTCCCAAATTCCTCATAAAGTGTATTACTTAATCTGGCCTAATTATTACATATTCTTTTCCATTTCTTTCCTTTAACGAAACATTTGATATTTTAAAATCTCTCCAGGCAGTCACTTTTTCTATAAAATTTTTATTTAAATCTCCTAATTCACCTGCATCCCCGAAATGTGTATCACTAAATAATCTTTTTTTTTAATTTCAGACATTCAATCAACTTGAGTAGCATCAATGCAATTATAGGTTGTGGTTCTACTTCTCAAATAGTGCCATTCTTTAATGATAATGACACTTTTCATTCTTAAAACACCTTTAATGCAAGATCATAAAGACATTTCCATAAGAGAAAGTACTGTTGTCGGTTCAGCTTCTTGATGGACAGTCAAGGAAGGTTGGCTGAGAGAATTAGAAATGCTAGTTGACTACCTTCCTCACCCTATTGATTTTATATACCAGAATGGTCAGTTAAAGAAGACTTTTCACTCTAAATTCCTAAAAATAGGCCTATATTTTTAATACTTTTCTATTTGTATGTTGTGTTGTATGTAAAAACATCCTAGCGAGGACTTTAGCCAAGGTAAATGGGCACGGAGACTGTACAGAGAAATCTGGAATATAGTCACACATGCTGGGTTCCACCTTTACATAACCTTTATCCGCATTACAGGAAATCAGTATTAACTCTAAAGGAGACTCTGAAAGCAGTTATTGATGTCTGCCAATGTCTTTGACACTCAGTTATAAAACTCTGTATTATTCTTAAAGCTTTATACTGTGATAGGAAACGAAGCATTCATTTCCACACTTCATACAATTTTACTTATTCATTTATGATAAGCTGATTTTCTAGATACTGGTGTATTACGATTATCTACTATAAGTTGTCTCACAACCTCTGAGGGCTCACAAGGGATTGAAGTTTGTTTTTCAGCTCAAGCAATAGTCCCAGATGGATGGATAGATGAACAAGTTACTAGCACAGATCTCCTCCAAGAACTCAGTAAGTCACCCAGGCTGATGTGAGCTCTGCCACTTTCAATTCACAGCTTCCCCAGGCATCTAGCAGGTCACTTCCATGCTAGCTGGCCAGGAGAAAAGAGCATAGGAGGCTTTTCATAAGCAAGGCCCAGCAGTAGTACCCATCACTTCTGTTCACATTCCATGAACCGGAGCTTGTCATTTGGCCACACCTAACTACAGGGAATACTGGAAATACAAGCTAGCTGTGTGGCCACAAAGAAGAGCTTATGGATTTGGATGCTCAGTCAGTCTGTCACACAGGTAGTGGTGAACACAGTGGAAATATATCCCACAGTCATGGAGTTTATAATCTAACAATATATAGCAACAAGTCAAATAAACCACAATGTTAGATGCTTGTAAGCGCTATGAAAGAAATAAACATTGTCTGTAAGAGTGAGTGATAGGGAAAGGAAAAATGTTCATTGGGATGTGGTGATTTGACAGGGTCTCTGTGATATTTGAGCTGGAATGTAAATGATGTGAAGGAGCCAGGCCTGCAAAGATCCAAGTGGGAAGAACACTGGAGAGGGAGAAAGAGAAAGAGAGAGAGGGAAACATCAAAGTCCTGAAATAGAGCTAACTTCATGCATTTGAGGAACAGAAAGAAGCCCAAGGTGGATGAAGCATAGAAATGAGTGACTGGAGAAATAACAAGGCCCTAAGGGCAGCAATAGACATTTTGTAACACTATGTATTGTATTCTAGTGGAATGGGAAGCCACTGCATGATTTTAGGGAGAGGAGCCATCTGATTTGATTTATGTTTCATGATATCATTGGGGCTAAGGGGTAGAGGAGAGTGGATTGTGGATTGTGGTTGATCACTGTGAATACAGGTACCAGTTAGGAGTTCAGGGAGAGAAAATAGTAACTTGGACCAGTAAGAGAAAAGGAAATGGAGAGAATGGGAAAATTCTGGGTAATTTTTAGAGACAGGACCTGTTAATGTCTTGGATATGGGCTTTTGTGTATGTGGTTGTTTTTAATTACAAGGGGTTTTAATTCTTTTTTGCTATCTATCTATCTATCTATCTATCATCTGTTTTTTTATTAAAGGGCCGCTGCTCCTGTGGCATATGGAGATTCCCAGGCTAGTGGTCTAATCCAAGCTGCATCTGCAACCTATCACCACAGCTCACAGCAGTGCTGGATCCTTAACCCACTGAGCGAGGCCAGGGATTGAACGCGCAACCTCATGGTTCCTAGTCGGATTCGTTTCTGCTGAGCCACAATGGGAACTCCCTTAATTTTTTTTTCATGTTTTCAAGTTTTATAGAAGTATAGTTGATTTACAATATTGTGATAATTTCTTCTATACAACAGAGTGATTCAGTTATACATATATACACGTCCATTCTCTTTCAGATTCTTTCCCCATATAGATTATCACAGTATGCTGGGTAGAGTTCCCTGTACTATACAGCAGGTACCCTTTGGCCCGTCATTCCATATACCTCATTGCCATATACCTCAGTGTACATAAGCCAATCCCAAACCCGCAGTCCATTAATCCCCCACACCTGTCCCCTCTGATAACTGTGAGTTTGTTTTCAAAGTCTGTATTTTTGTTTTGCAAATAGAAAGGATCCACTTGTATCCTTTTGTTTATATTCCATATATAAGTAATATCATATAATGTTTGTTTTTCACTGTCTAACTTCACTTAGTATAATAATCTATAGGTCCATCCATGTTGCTGCAAATGGCATTATTTCATTCTTTTTTTATGACTGAGCAATATTCCATTGTATGTATGTGCCGCATCTGGTTTTTGTGTGTTTTTACCACTGAGACAGTTTGAATTTTATTGTAGGACCTTATTTCCAGTGTTGGCATCCACTGAGCCATGAATCTTGGCTTGGATGGATCTACACCTCTTTAGGGGAGAAACTAGTGAAGGCAGAGGGTGGAAAGGCCAGTCCAATAGAAATTGAAGTGGAAGCCAGATCAGAAGGGCTTTAGCTGTAACTTCTTCTTCAGTGAGTGGAGGGTTAGACCAATAGCTGCTGAGATGATTAGTCTTTTATACCTGCATGTTTAATATGGATGGCTATTGAGCATTTGAATTATAGCTAGTCCAATGATCTGTAAGTATAAAGTACACACAAGATTTTGGAGATGCAGTATGTTAAAAAAAAGTCTAAATAGCTCATTTATCTCATTACTATTTTTACACTGGTTACCTTTTGACACTATAATATTTTTCATATACTGAGTTATACAAAATGTATTACTAAAATGATTTTGTTATTTTTGAACTTTTTAAAAACTTATTTAAAGAGCAGCTTTATCTTTACAGAAAATTGAGCAGGCAGTAAGAAGAGACCATATTTCACACCTCCACACATATAGGTTTCTCCCATTAACATTTTGTATTACTGTAGTAAATTTGTTACAATTAATGAACCAGTGTTGATACATTGCTGTTATCTAAAGTCCGTAGCTTACATTCATTCTTTGTGTTTTCCAGTTATTTGTGGGGTTTTATCTTAGGTTTTGACTTGATGGAATAGATAGCCAGTTCTCAGCTGCTTACTAGGAAAGGAAAGACTGTAGAAACATTGGGAACACGATTGGAAATGAAAAAGAATCAAGTGTTATGTCTGGACACATAAAGTGAAGGGTGTTTATCGAACAACCAAATGGAGGTACAGGTAGTTGGAAAAGTCTGCACCCAGGGCTAGATGTATAATTCTGAGACTCATCGGTAGAAGTATACGGTTACATTTCAAATTAAAATGGTCTGATGAGTTAATAGGAAAGGAGAAAACGGAGAGAGTGAGGACAGCTCACTCAAAATTTTTTGTTTTACTATTGAGAATGGATAAATGAGGCAGTAGGGTTAGTAATGGGATATGCTGGCTTGCTTTTTCTTTTTAAATAAGAGCTATTAGAATTTAGTGGTAAATTGAAAGGAATACTGTGGACAGTCTGAATCTGTTGGTGTAAAAGATAGAAAAGATAACTGTGAGACAAAGTCCATAGAGAATGAGAGTGAGTGGGGTCCTAGGACTAGGGTAGGAATTCTCCTTCGATTGGTTCAGGGAGGTGTGTTTCAGTAGCAGGGAAGCAATAATATGAATATAGCTGCAGGTAAGTTGGAGGTTTTATAGGGTGGTGAGCGAGACTTTGTCTTGCTGCTGCTTTTTCCCAGTGAGAAAGTCTGAGACAAGCCGAAGTGACAGGGGAGGAAGATGTTGGATGTGTGAGGCTTGAAGCCATCAGTCATCCGTAGGTGGAGGGAAGTGGACTAACTGCGGAAAATACGGTAGAATTGCAAAGCAATGCTGAGGACATGTTTGAAACTGAAGTCACCAATTTAAAGACCAGACAGCAGAGCTGGGACTAGATGAAACAAGTGAGACATCTAATGTGCAGAATTTAGGGAGGCACTCACTCTCAGACTGCCTCACATGCTTCAGTCTAATCCTGGCTTTGCTGGACTGTAAAGTTTTTTGATTTTTTCAACCATATTCTGCTGCTGGAGTATAGGCAAAGAAGATGTATGAGAGAGTTCAATCATTAGTGTTGGCCGAGGAATAAAATTGGGCAGAGGGAAAAGTACAAAGGAACAGAAGGCACTTGCAAGGAAAATCATAAAATTTATACAAGATGAAGAGGGAAGAAAACTATCCCAGGGCTGAAATGTAATGAGACATTGGGATAATAAATGAATCAGGAAATTGAGGGGCTCCTAGAATTGTTGCAGTAGGAGTGGAAGGTGGTATACAGAAAGTGAAGTTTGGGAGATCATGTAGTTACTGATTTTAGAGTCTAATCATGATAGTGGTGGGTGACATGCATGTAAAGAGTGATAACTGTAAGTATGAAAGTCAGCTAATATAGAGGCTGGGAGGTTGAGTCATTCAGGTGCATGATGAAGCCACCAGAAATGATAACAGAACTATGGATGGAGAGGAATAAATAAAGTGAGTCAAGTGCTAAAGTTTTCAATGAACAAAGGCTGAGATATGTAGGAGTAATTTGACTGATTCCTAAATATTTAAACTATAAGATGATTCTAATTCAAATATTTAGTTCTGTTTATTGATTATAATAAATACTTGATAAAAGTTGGATAAGGAGAGGGAGAGCATGAATAATTGAGATTCTGTTAAAAGTTGCTATTTCCTATGGCATTTTTGTCAGTGACTTAAACCTCATATATTCATTCTTTGAAGGGTGCTAAAATTACTAAATTAAGTGATTTTATTTTTTGCTTTATTATTTTTTTCTTACCCAATAGCATAGGTGGTTATGCGAAGGAAGAAGAGTAGTTTGGTAGCCAGAAGGAAAAAGGAAAGTAATTAACATGACAATAAACCGAGTGGCTTACACTTGTAAATATATTTATAATATTTGCACATAAAAGTGAATGAATTACTCCTGCGTTGCATTTTGCACTGTGGAAACAAGGAAATGTAGATCAAGGG
This sequence comes from Catagonus wagneri, assembly GCA_004024745.2. Classification (NCBI taxonomy): domain Eukaryota; kingdom Metazoa; phylum Chordata; class Mammalia; order Artiodactyla; family Tayassuidae; genus Catagonus; species Catagonus wagneri. The sequence goes on along the minus strand of PVHT020000093.1, from coordinate 6,165,244 downwards.
AACATAAGTGTAGGCAAAGGAATGGGTAATGATGACAGTGATTTTCATCTATTGCACATCTGTTGTGTGCCAGTCACATGCTAAGTGCTTTACATGCATCATCTCATGTAATCCTTGTAATAGCCCATGGAGGTTGGGGTAATAATGTTCTCTTGACAGTTGAAAAACAGGTTTAGTGAGAGTAACTTGCCAAGATTACACAGGTAACTGGCAGAGCCAGAAATCAAATCCCAGTCCCTGAATCCCAAGCCTATTCTCTTCCCCACAACAATATTCAACAGAGCCAGCATTTTCAAATAAAATCTTCATTGGATGTATCATTTTCTCTACAAAAGCACGTTGGCGTGCTTGATATGCCTTGTAATGAAAACGTAATTTTTTTCCATGCATTTCTTATAGAAAAGAAAATATCCAAGGAGTTGTATAGACTCTGAGAGCAGTCTCAGACTAATAAAAGTTACCTCAGCTTCCATGTTATTTCCATTTCTCCAATAGCACACATAGATTTAAAAGTATGTAAAAAACCAATAGGCTTCAACATTTTGAAAATAACAAAAGTCTAGGATGGAAAGAAACACAGCAAAGCCAAAACATACATTTCTAGTGTATTATACTTTGGTGTATATATAAGTACTTTAGTATATTGCATCGTCATACAATACTGAATTCAGTGTAACTTGTTCTTATAATGATGTTGAAGTATCTAAGTTGGAGAATTTTTTTTCTGATAATACAACTCTCATTCACTTGTTTTCCGTTATGATTTCTCAAGTTAAAGAAAAGGGTTATAGAAACAACTGGCACACGAGGGATTATATAGAACTCAGAACACATTCAGAGAATGTGACAGGCACATGGCATTTTCCCAGTGTGGGAAAAAGATTGGGATGATGTTGTAGGAGAAAAGGAGCCATTCAGTGAGGAATATGACAACACTGGGGAATTTAGTTAGAGAAAGTAAATATTCCTTTATTTATGGCATACATGAGATCCAGATTTTGAAGTGGTTTATAAATGTCAGGACTCAGTGTTACTGTGAAATTCACAACTGATAGGTATTTTTCCATTCAGCCGTCTCTGACCCATTTGAATTTCCATAATCCTTTGTCTAGATATCAATGAAAGAATTAAAGAATGTTCACCATCCTATCTATTATTCTGCATTGGTTTTTGCTGAAAATATACATGGCTGAACCATCATCATCATATCTAATTACCACATGCATTGTTCTTTGCACTTGACAAGTATTTGTTTGATGTTCAGAACAACTCTTTGGAAAAATTGCCTTCATCATTCCAGTTTTACAGATGAGGAATCTGAGGATTTATAAATTAACCTGCTGAGGGTCACGAGGAGTTGGAAGAGGTTTGATTGGTGACGGCACATGGGTTTCCCATTGAATATCTAGGGAATTATTAAGACAGTGGTTGATTGAAGAGCTTCTATTTTATTTTCCAATTCCTCATTTCTTTCTTAATTAATATGGAAAGTCATTTCCCATATGAACTAATAATAATGTAAATACATACATTAGTTCTTTTAGGACTTCAACATATGTTCACCTTCATTGTTAAGTCCCTACATGACAAGTGAAGAAAAAGAAGTATACCCGAGTTGTGAGAATAAATGTGAAAGTGATCTGAACACGATATCCAGCTTTTGACTCACAGAACAGTGCTCTTTCCTTCACACTGTGTCATTCCTGTGGCCTTAGAAGTTTTTGCAGATACCAGGCATCTCATCAGAGATGTCACAGTGTTCAAATTTTAGGTAGATTCCAGAGAACAGAGGGTATTAGACATCTCACCATGAAATACTAGGCAAGTACCCTTACTGCTCCTTTGTGATTCTGATTTCATTTATTTGCAATTTATAGTCTTAAGTCACCCACTTTGATAAATTAAATGTTTTAGACTTTTGTGATTACTGGTTTTAGTGAAAAACTCCCTAAGTAGAATAAGAAACTCATTATGGGAGTTCCCTTTGTGGTTCGGGGGTTAAGAACCCAGCGTTGTCTCTGTGAGGGTACAGGTTCCGTCCCTGGCCTGGCTCAGTGGGTTAAGCATCTCAAGTTGCTGCAAGGCACAGTGTAGGCCGCAGATGCAGCTCAGAGTCGGTGTTGCTGTGGCTGTGGCTATAGCTATGGCTTAAGGCTCAGCTGCAGCTCCGATTGGACCCCTGGTCCAGGAAATTTCTATATTCCACAGGTGTAGTCATAAAAAGAAAAACAAAAAGGAAACTTATTATAAGATGAAAATATATAGAGTTAACTTATATAACTATCAATAGTATAAATTTTTGAAGAGTAAAACACAGAAAAGAGGTAGCAAGAAGGCGAACTTTGTAATACAGCATAGAAATGAAATCAGGTACACCCGAGATTCAGGGGCGAGAACCTGCAGAGAGAAGACAGGACACAAAGAAAAGAGATTGGTATCAAGTGAATGTGTCAAGATAGCAAAGAGTAATGCAAGGAGATGAAGAGGGTGGGGTGCGGGCAGCATCTAAGGGCCGTCAGAGAAAAGGATGTTCTATACAGATAGTGAGGCTTGATGGAACAAGAAAACATTGTGGGTGACCACTTTCTACTCTTTAAAACCCATGATTTGGGGGGTGGGGGGATGCACTGAGGGTTTGGGGTGGAAATGCTATCAAATTGAGTTGTGATTATTTTTGTACACATATAATTGTAATAAAATTCATTAAGTAATGGAAAAAAACGCAGGATTATGTAAAAGTTAATGAGGGGAAAGTGAAAATGAGCAGAAGTTATTCAGAAGAAAATATGAAAGCTTCTGAGAGAAATGGGAATTTAGAAAAGAGGGTGTTTCATGCATCCTGCTTCCCCGCCCCTATCCCATTCATCACAGTGACCTGGGGGAACTTTTATGATCTGAGCGGAGTTGAGATTTCCCAGCCACCCCTGCCTCGCCCCCTGAGAGGGTGCCAGCAGTAGCCCTCATTGACAGACTCTTGGGCCGGGGTGGCGCAGGCTTAGAGGACAAACTGCTTAAGGCAACTGCTTCAGAGAGGAGTTCAAGTCGGAATAAAGTAAAACTCTAGGGAATCCGGCTGGGACGTCCTCCTGCCATATTTTTTGTTGTGCTCATAGTTCACATTGCACAATAGCTGTTATGCTTCAAGGCATTTATACTCTTCTCTATTAACTGTCATTCTGTGTAGCCAGTATTGGCAATCCAGCCTATCAACTTTTATTTATCTAACTGTTACGTACGTTGTCCAACTTGGATACTGCTCATTTATTTTCTAATGTGCCTGATGAGGCAGGTCTTTTTGCTGAATGGACGTCTGGGCTTCTTTTCATGTCAGAGATATTATGCTATCAAGAATGACCTTGTATGGATTACGGTCTTCATATCTCTTCTATGAACAGTATATTTTTATCTACCATTCTTTCTTAGAGAAAAATAAGCTCAGTGGGTTATCTTGAAGTGTTATTAACGTTGTTTTCTGAACATTTATAGGCAGTGCGGGGACACCCGTCACTTTTAATGAAAATGGAGACGCTCCCGGCCGTTACGATATCTTCCAGTATCAAATCACCAACAAAAGTACAGAATACAAAATCATTGGACACTGGACCAACCAGCTTCATCTAAAAGCAAGTGTCAATATAAACTTACTGTTAACTATGTAGTTCTCAAGGAGAGATGCTTTATTTTGAAGTATATAATGTTTGTCAGAATTGATTTTCTTGTCAACGAATTTTTAAAAAATGCATGGTTTGATCCTTTTTCAACTTTAAAATGTTATGGAAAGTCTTAAACGTCTGTAGAAGAATTTGATCTCTGTAAGGATTTAATGAAAGATCTGATTTCCTTTTAAGTGACTAAATACACAGGGAGGGAAATTCCACGCTTTTCTGAAAAACTCTAGTGTTCAGTTGTTTATACAGAGCATGGGCATGTGTGTACAGGTGTGAGCGCTGGGAGGTGAAGTGTGACAGAGTGTGCCATGAATGATAAAGTTGGGGCTTAACTATTAGAGTATTTCAAGTTAACATCTCATGGCCTCATGTGATGGAAGGAAGTGAATCATGACCTGTGTTTACATGAACTCTTTGAATCCCAGTACCAAAGAAAGTTAATATATCTAAAGGTGATGTTTCGATTTTTTTTAACAGCCCATGGGGCTGCCTCCTGTTCCTGTCCCCCTGAAGTGCCATCAAGGCCAAACTGGATTTTGCAGTTTCTGTAAGCAGCCACATGAGGACAACTTGAAGAGCCCAGCCTGGGGGTGGTGCCAAAGATGGTTGAGCCTGCCCAGGGCCATGCTGTCACCACCACCAGAGCTCTGGCTTCTCCTGCTGGGACCAGATGGCAGTGGCCTGAGGGATGGTGACTGGAGGAGGAATGATATCGGATGTGTCTGGCTGGCAGGCAGCCCCCTGGGGGGCTAGCCTAGGAAAGGGGTCTTAGGGGACATTATGGAGCTGTCTGGTACCAGTGCCCACTAATTATAAAGGACTGTGGATCAACAAGCCAATGTTGCACTTGATGGATAAGGGAGACCCAGGAAGTCACAGGGCATGGGGCTGGTGATGGCTGCCTGAGGAGGGTGTAAGGGTAGTTGGAGCAGCGTCTGCTTATACCTGAGTAAGGAATTATTTCAAAATTTAAACAGCTCATGGGGCCATATCCATGCACATAGGCTCCTTCTGGTATAGAGAAATAAGAGGTATTTCCTGTAATCTCAGCTGAGGATTGGGGTTCCTTCATACATGAACATCCATGTTCATATATACGTTTTCTTATACATCTGTGATATTAGACTGTTTACAGGAACTGAGTGGCTGAGGAATCACTGTAACTGTAGTATTTCCTCTGTAGGCAGTGAGATGCTTTAAAAATTTGTCTAATAAGCCAGAAATATCCTTCTATTATTCAATTGTTCTAATGTGTATTTTACCCTTTTCTCTGATAAAAGTATCTCCTCTTCTTGACTCTCAAAACTACCATAACACTTTGAGAGTTGAGTTCATTTCTTACATGAATAATTAAGTTCAGTTTCTAGCTATAGTTTATCCTAACTGGAAGGCAAAGACTTGTGACAGCAAGTCTATGTGTGTGTTACACGTGTTACACGTGTGTATGTGCTTTCTTGTGTTAGAGCCCACTCACAAGACATCAATTGGGTATTTTTAATACATTTTTCATTTCTGTATGTCCAGATCTAGCCCCTAAAGTGCTTCATTTATGCATCAGTCACCAAAGTTTTAAGCAAAGAGCCATATAATGAAAAATAACAAAATGAGGATATTTATGATTTATTGTCTCTGTAATGACTTCCTGATGATTATCACAGTTCCATATTCAGTAATGCACAATGACACCTTATATTTACAACTATCATTGTAACTATTTAAAACCACATATCTACAGATTACTACATGTGGCAGCCTGATGAAATCTTATCCATTGACCTGCAGTGCAAATTAACATTGACCGTAACATAGCTTTGATAACTATGCAGGCTATTCATTCCAATCTGAAAATCAATTGCTTCTTGGCAAAAGCCCTTTGACAGTGGAACCATGTGAAATAAAACAATTCAACACAACAAGGAAAATAAGGGTTAAAATAGGGAAGCTGCTTTTATCTGACTTTTATTAATACCAAATGGCTTATTATATTCTTATGATTAAGGATTTAAATAACAGAATTCAGTGGTTGAAAAATACATAAACTAATATGTAATACAAAATACATAAAATAATTATACACACAAGTGTGAACACACATCTCTATATATACATGATGTGTTTATTATAAAACCTTACTTTGAATTTCAAGCTGCTCTTTTATGCACATTTATGGCGCATGAAAAGTTTTATGTTTACGATAGTGTGATTGCTCATAAGATATATCAAAACAATTTTTAAGAATTATTTCTCATGCGTGATTATGATTGTTTATAACTAGATAGCCATGCTAGTTTTATGGGAACAGAGAGAATCAACTCTCAGAAGAAGAGAGAGAATTAGACTGTGAGGAGAGGTTGTAAGTCAAAGGTTGAACTCTAATTCCTTTTTTTCCCCCTTTTTGAGGCTGCCCCCATGGCACATGGAGGCTCCCAGTCTAGAGGTCTAATTGGAGCTGTAGCTTATGTCATAGCCACAGCCATGCCAGATCCGAGCCTCATCTGTGACCTATACCACAGCTCAGGGCAACACCAGATCCTTAACCCACTAAGCAAGGCCAGGGATCGAACCACAACCTCATGGTTCCTAGTCAGATTTGTTTCCACTGAGTCACTACAGGAACTCCTGAATTCTAAATTTTCTCAGGACAAAGAAAATGACTGTTTCTCCTTGGGAACTGGATCAATCCTCTGTTGGAAGGTGGAGTAGGGGTTGCTTGGAAAAATGTTGTTTTACTAGAGGTCTGCTTAGATCTTAGGCAAGACACTAAACAAATGGTTTGCCTCACCTTTGTCATCTATAAAGTAGAAACATTAGTAGCATCTACCTTAGATGGTTGTAATAAGAATTAAATGAAAAAATACAATAAAGCAGTTAGTCCAGGGCCTGGCACGCATGAGCTGTGTAAACCTGAGCTGTTATTAATCCAGTGTCTCATGACTCTGTATGGTCAGTGGTAGACTTGGGAATGAGTGTGGTGAATAGAGAAGTGGAGATCCTGTTAGGAGAAGCATTTGAGTTTGCTTTGGCAAGTTCATTTAAAATGGGGATCTTTTGTCTCCATTTCCCATTGCCCTCCTTTAATATTGACTTTAATACTTTAGCAAATCTGTCAGTACTTAAAAAGTAAACTTTATTGGGTCCTATGGTGGCAAGTTGAGTTAAGAATCAGAATGCAGAGGTTTGAGTCTATGTGGAGGTGCAGATTCAATCCCTGGCCGGCACCGTGAGTTAAAGGATCCAGCATTCCAGCAGCTGCTTCAGCTCAGATTCAGTCCCTGTCCCAGGAAATTCCAGGGCAGGGTGCAGCCATTAAAAAAAAATTCTGTGGGTGCAGCCATTAAAAAAATAAACTTTAATATAAGTACATAGTTTCATTTCCTATGGTAGCGTGTGGCTAGATACTACCTCCTAGGCAGTTCTTTTTGAATGGATTGGATAAATTCATTCTGTGCACATATTCCATGTAAAGAATTGGGATTAAAGTGAAAATGTAGACACTGCTTTCAGGATGCTCATAAACTGGAAGGATAAACAGACACTCAGACAGCAATTCTCCGGCAATGAGGCAGGGGCAGAGATGAAGCTGTGTCCATGGGTTTTGCACCTGCATCCCAGGGAAAGGTTCCTAGTGTGGCCTGATCGCTGATGGCGCTGATGGGTGCACTCCATATCTCCTGATTCTATTAAAGCAGATTTGCAACAGGTTTCACACTCTCAGTGGTAAGCATCCATCAGCCAGTTGTTGGATCGAATTTAGTTTCTTTTCAAACAGCCAGTTTCCTTCCTTCCTTCCTTCCTTCCTTCCTTCCTTCCTTCCTTCCTTCCTTCCTTCCTTCCTTCCTTCCCTCCCTCCCTCCTTCCTACCTTCCTCCCTCTCTTTCTTCCTCTCCCTCCTTCTCTCTCTCTCTTTCTTTCTCCCTTCCTTCCTTCCTTCCTTCCTTCCTTCCTTTCGGCTGCACCCATGACATGCTGAGGTTTCAGGGCTGGGGAATGGACCCATGCCACTATATTTACTTGAGCCACAGCAGTGATCTGAGCCACTACAGTGAGAGCACAGCATCGGGAACACCAAAGAGCCAGTTTTTCTGACTGAATTCACCTACAGGGATAATTTTGTGTAGAGATGGTATAATTATTAAGCATATATGAGTGCAATAAATTTGCCCTGAATATATCTTAGTGGAATGAAAGAAATTTTAAAATAGCTTATTTTTTTTCCTAGAAAATTATGAGGTGTTTTATTTCCTCAAAAGAATTGTCTTTATTGTCAAATTATTTTTTTTCTTTTTTATGGAAGTAATGTATGTTCTCAGCTTAGCTTACAATAAGTTGTATAATTGTTTATTTTGCTATAAATTTTTTTATTCAGTAATCTCAGTCCACACATAAAGGGCGTATTGTCTACCTGAGAGTGAACTTGAACAATTAGGCCTCTCTGTTTTGTTAGGCTGTTTCTCAAGAGACCGGTGGTCCTTATTAGTGATTACAAAACATATTGTAACCTAGAGGTTCAGAGAAAACAGCAGAGCCTGAACTGCCAAAAGAACAGCCATATGTCACTTGGAGTCCACAGGGAGAAGGTTCTGGAAAGTTACTGGATGGGTCTAAAACAACTGAGGGCTTACTTTTTTACACTTCCAATCAGAGCTACTCTTTCTGAATTACTGTAGGAATGAGACATACAATTTTGCATGTTTTATTTTCTTTTAATTCAAGAAAATAATTTGAAGATCACTAAAAACAGTAAAGGCTAATAACTTCGTAAGTGTTCATAATAACCAGTTATTAGCAGCAAAATGTCAACTGGAAAGAGTGATCTGAAGGAGAAGGACTTCATTTACTTTTGTGTGGACCATTCCACAGAAGAAAGTAACTCTCGACAAGGTACTAAATTCTGAGTCTCAGTTTCCTCATCTGTTAAGCTGGGATAATAAACAGGCTTACTATGAAGTTTAAATGCGTTGGAATATAGCGATCAAGAACAAGACCTCAAAGTCAGAAAGATTTTTGTGTTCCAGCCTTCCATTCATGATCCCTGGGCATGTCATTTTACCTCTTTAAATCTCAGATTCTTCATCTGCATGAAACAATTATAACTACTTTGTAAAGTTAATGAGATAACTCAAGGAAATTGCATATACAAAGATTCTACAACATGGTTGCTACATAATCAGTGTTAAATATGGTAATAATAATTGTTTTTGCCAAGATAACTAGCCTATTGCAGAGGACCTATAATGGATGTTGCAATCTGAAATTCTGTATGTGAGAAGTTTTCTATGTCTTTATCTCGATATTCTGAGTAGGGAGTAACTGTCAAAAAGGTGCATACAGTATGATAACTTGCCTGCACCTATGTAATAAACCCCAAATGTTTATTTTGGTTTGAAAGAAAAGTAGTCTCCATGAATCAATGCTTTGGGGACAACCAGAAACTCAGATGAGTTTTCTGGTGGAATTCAGCCCAATTTCATCTGTCTGAACTATGTACCTGTGGTGTAGTATTTATAATATGATGTTTTAATTGAATACATATCTTTGCCTAGCAATAGTCAGTTGAATTCATGCTATACCTAAGGTTCCTTAATTTGCTTGAAATACAGAAAGAGAGAATTTCTGAGTTCTCTCATTTGCCTTATGAGTTTATCATTTTGGATAAACATCAAAAGTTTTTAACACAAACCATTAGATTCCCTAATGTCATAGAGGAACAGTTTTCCAATAATGAGAATATTGAAATAGTCTTGAAGTAGGGGATGGAGTAAATGGAATGAAAATAACGTTTGAGGGGACACTTGACCCTTTATTTGCTTTGACTCTTAGATGTCATGCATTTTCTTTTTGATTCTGTTTCCCCATTTGCAAAGTTGCCAGCATTTGAAAATTCTCTCTCTCCTATGGTGGTCAGTGCATACAAAAGATCATTCACCCTATGAGACAAGCATCATATGAAGCTCTTCTCATTCTACAAATATGAATGTGAAGTCCATTCTCTGAGATACTTTTTTACATTCCAATAGGACTTTAAATGCTACTCCAGTTCCTGCCTTTGTACTTTATTCTGAAAAGACTTTATCTGCTTCCTTTCCTTGTAACAAGGTGATTGTCAAAACTATATTTTTATTCACTAGAGGCAAATTTATTCTTTTCAAAATAAGTCTTTTTGGGATCAGTAAGTATATTTTGTTTATGACAAAATGATAAATTTATGTTTTTGACACATTGAGCAAGTGTCAAGGTAACTGAAGTTTATATTCTTGCTAGCACAGAATAGGTGCTCAATAAGTATTTGTCAAATCTGTCAGGAACAATATGCTGATATTTTCTAATATTGACTTAATATGGAGCACTGATCCAAGATTATTGATTAGGAAGTGGACTTGTACACAGATTATTTATTCAGTGACTGTTCCCTGCCAGGCAGGATGCTAAGCTATTGATGAGTACAACTTTCAAGAAAATAAACTTCCTGATATCAAATAATTAAAAATCCACTAGAGGCAACTGTATACTCAAATAATTACAATAAAAGCATAATTAGGTACAGATTAAAGAAGAAACTGTGAATTTAAAACATGTAATGATTACCTTGGACTAGAGGGACGAATAAAGTTTGTTGAATTCAAATTGAATCTTCAGTTCCTTTGGTGGTCAGAAATGGTTGGAAGAGTATATAGGTGGTGGCAAACGCATCCATATAATCATCCATCCATCCATCTATCTTTCCATTGATCTATCCATTCATTCCAGAAAAAAGTGCCTCCAATGTGCCATTATTGCTCTGCAAGGTGCTGGAATGACTTAGAGGTGTTTCAGAATCAGTTCCCAGCATCACCCCTAAGTTAGGGATGCACATCTATTAGATTTAAGTTGTAAGTGCACTGATGGGGATGAGGAGTGCTGACTAGATTTTCATAGAAAGGTATTAAAGGTCACAGTTTATTTAAGGAATTGAGTATGATCCTGAGCTACCAGAACAGAGGACTATCTAGGCTGAAAATATCATGGGGAATGAAGAAAGACGGTTTGAAGCTAAATTTTATAGGGCCTCGAATACTATTAGAACACAAGCTGATATTCTTTAGACTGCAGTGAGCTTTTCAATAAAGTTATTCTCAACTTTAAACTTCAGGGAAACATTTGGGGAAGCAAAGTATACAATGGCTGGAGAAGAGGTGGTTCCATATTAATAGACGCCATCATGAAGGATTAATTTCTTTCCTATTTTATCTAATTGTCTGACAGATTCTCTCTGCTTTATATCTGTCCATCTACTTGGTTTGAGTTTTTTCCATAAAGTATTTGAAAGGACTTACTAAGATACATTTATCATAGTAGTAAACAAACAAACAAGTAAATTAGGAAGAAAGGATAAAGGGGATTTATAAATTTTAGGTCATAGTCAAGTTATATATTCTCATTATTAATTATGGCCAATAGATTTATCTAGGTTGTTCAGTAGAGTAAGAAATAATTATGCTACTATTTAAGAACATATAAAATTAGGTCATATAAAATTATTCAATCTGATTAAGAATTGAAAAGTTGGATTCAATTATTTGGATCTAGTTAGAGGCAGATTCCTGGAGTAATGTAGTAACTCAAGGAATCTAGTAGTTCATCAAGAAAAAAAATATAAGTGGAGCACTAAAAAAATCTGTCATTATTAACGAAAATGGGGAGAGTCATAAGTGCTTAGCTATTTTGATAACAAAAATGATGCAGAAAGGAACAAGACAGCTAAAAAAAATGATGATAGAGGTCAAATTGGAGAAAGGCAAAACAAAAAATACAATGCAACTTAAGAAAGACAAAACATAAAGTGCCTCTTTATGCCACCACGAAGGAAGGGCAAAGGAAGATAGTGACTCTAGACTTTTATGGGGATGAAAAAGTAATAAAAATGATAATAACTGGTATTCTAATCCTTATTTTAACCTTGGGAGGAATAAAATAAGTGTTATTTTAACATGAGAAGAATCAGTAAAGTTACAATAAGGTTAAAAACATAAAATGATAATGTAGAATAGAGGAATATCTGGTAAAAAATCATTCTCTTATGGTAGATTTACTAAACTATATATGAGCTCTGTATCCTAGGGTACTTTTAAAAAGCTCAGTGGACACATCAGTATTATGTAGAATCTACAAAATACAAGAGAATCACAAGCAAGAACTAAAAAGTATTATACAGGAATAAAACATGTAGCCTCCAGCTAAGTCAGTAGTAGATAAGAGCATGAAACTAAAAAGTTAATATGTCTGTTGATTGAGTCAAGTTTAACATGACATCTTTCCTCAAAGCTTCCACAATCTAAGGAAATAAAATAGAGCCAGAAGCTGCAATTCTCCCCAAGTTCCTAATCTTTCTTATTAAGGTCATGGATCCTTTTCTCCAGGTGAAGTTGCAGAGATGTGCAACCGTGTATAAAACTCAGCAGTTGAGATGTAAAATACCTTTTCTTCTTAAATCCATAAATAAATGACAGAGGGATATAACAAGGGCACAGAAAACTACTAAATTTTACTAACATTTGATTGCTTTTCTTTGTTCTAAAGTCATTTTTAATAAAACATTATTTTGAGATAATTGCAGACTCACATGCAGTTGTAAGATATAATATAGAAGGAGCCTGTGTCCCCAGTAATTTCACCCCAGTGATAACTAACATCTTGAAAAACTATAGTGTAACAGCACAAGCAAGATCTTGATATTTATACAGTCCACCAATCTTATTCATATCTCCTATTTTACGTGTGTGTGTGTGTGTGTGTGTGTGTGCCTGTGTGTGTGTGTGTCTGCCTGCCTTTTTGTTACCTGTGTAGGTTCATGTATCTACCACTACAGTCAAGATATAGGTCAAGGGTCCCCCAGGTTGTCTTGCAGTAGCCATATCCACTTCCCACCCATATGCCTCCCTTCAGTTCCTGGCAATAACTTAATATATCCTCTATATCTATAAATCTGCCATTTTAAGAATGTGTGAATGAAATCATATTGTGTGTAACCTGTTGGATTTGGCTTTTTTTCACTCAGCATATTTCCCTCAAAATTTTCAAATATCATTGTGCTTTTTTAACCACTGAGTAGGATTCCATGGTATGGATGTACCAAACCTTGTTTAGTTATTCACTCTGAAGGACACCTGCAAAGTAATTATGCATGAACCTCCTATGAGTGTTTGTTGAGTTGTATGTAGAGAGAAACAGCAGGGAAGAGTGAGGTCTCAGAACCAAATTAAATCATTTTTATATGACAGATTGGGAATTTACATTTAACTCTTTAATAAAGAATGTTTGTAGAAAATAAGAAAAAGAAACTTTCTTGCTGCGGCATATACCTGAGACCCTTTATAACTGCTATAGTGAACCCTTGGCTACAGTGTGCTTACTGCAGTCGCAGCAAACGTACCTAAGAGAAAAAGTTCTCATTTAAAAGTAATAAAGTAAAATTTTTGAAAATAAAAATAATAAAGTAATATCACCTGGGTCTACATTCTCATAACATCACCATTTGTGAAAACAGACCTGTGTTCTTTCTTATGCTTTACTTTTGTATCCCTTCTGTCAATATTACATTAAAATTATTGTCTGAGTTTTCAGGACTTCCTCAAAGTTGTTCCTATCCTATATTTCTTTTTTCTTCCCCCCCCCCTTTTTTTTTTCAGGGCCTCAACTGCAGCATATGGAGATTCCCGGGCTAGGGGTCGAATAAGAGCTGTAGCCGCAGCTGGCCTGTACCACAGCCACAGCCGTGGCAATGCCAGATCCAAATCGCGTCTGCGACCTACACCACAGCTCAGGGCAACACCGGATCCTTAATCTACTGAGAGAGGCCAGGGATTGAACCTGAGTCCTCATGTTTGCTAGTCAGATTCATTTCTGCTGAGCCACTATGAGAACTCCATTTTTTTCTCTTTCTCTTATATTAAGTTCTTCTAACACTCCGCTAGGCTTTGCTGTACTTAGTTCTCATTTGACTGCTTTTGCAGTTGTCAGATCTGTTAGTTCATTCATTTTTCTGCATTCAGGCCATATATTTAAATTTCCCAAATTCTGACATGAATTCTACATTAAGCCACTCTGAGATCCTTGAGACTATTGATCTAACCTCCTCATGAAAAAAAATTTTTTTTTTTTTTTTTTTGGACAAAGCAAAAGACTATCGGGAAAGGGCGCTCGAGGCAGAGAGCAGCAGGGTAAGTGAACCCAGGAAAACTGCTCTGCCGCATAGCTTGCAGTTTCTTGTTTTATGGGAACAGGGTTACTTTCTGGGTTGCTTCTGGACAGTCATCTTGCTCAGCCCGTACTTGGTCTGACCCAGGTTCCTTCTTGGTGGCACCCTCATTTCTCAGCCAAGATGGATTCCAGCGCCAAGGATCCTAGGATGTTGGTTGTCTCCTTCTTCCAGCTGGCCCCTCCCAAGTTCCTGGGTCAGTCTTTAGGGCAGCACCATGTTCCTTATCAGAGCCTCCAGTTGTGAAGACAGTACATGCAAGAAACTATCATTGTTCATAGTCAAGATGGGCAGTTTCAGTCAATGGTCCCCAAACAAGTTCCCTTTGAGAGACTTTATACTGAAGAGTCTTCTTAGGAATTGGAGCGGAGGTCTTCTTCTATAACACTTCTGTTGCTGCTGGGAGTGGGTGCTGTCCTGCCTAGTAGCATAGAAGTCACTCTCCACCTGATCTAAATCGAGGTATTCTATGTGTGAAACCGGCTCCCACCCTAGTAACAATAATTTAGCTGTAACTGTTGGGCCCTGTTGAGATAAACTTTATGAAATTTTTAAAGGTCACTGGCAGGGATAGTGCAGCTGGCTCTGCTCTGTAAATCTCCTAATAGGAACTTAGGTTAAGCGTGGAGACTGAGAATTAAATTCCTTGGTTACCTTGTCATTCAACTAGGTTATCAAGGGATCAGCCTATTTTTATAAATGGTCTTCATGAACTATTTCACAAGGGTGTGATTTCGTGTTGCTCAAGGCACATGTGGACTTAGAGGCCAGGCCCCGGGAGGCTCTGAGATGTTGTGGACTCTGTCATGGGAAACTAGGAAACTTGGTTTTTAGCCTGAGCTCTCACTCATCCTGAGATGATGGATTTGTGCTTTATTACTTCCGTTTTGGACCTCAAGTTCCATGTTTGTAAAATAAGGAATTTAATGTAGTTATTTATAACTTCTTCCAGTTCTGTTATTTTTGAATTGAACACATCAGATAGTGACCGTTAGATGTGTTTTCCTATTTTGTGTATCTGCATTTTTAGATTTAAAAATTTAAAGCCTCCATCATTCATCTATGCAGAAGTGATCTTACCATGTAAACCTCGCTGGACAGAGACCTTCCTTATGTGTTTTTGTTTTTTTCATTTTGGGGTATTTGTTTTAAAGAAGCATAGCTGCTTATAGCCTATGAAAACAAACTAAAACGGGAGAGGTCAAAAATGACAACTTAGGTATTTTACTACCTTGGTTTTAATAGAAATGTAAAAACTATTTCAAATGGATATATTCGTGTTCTTTTCCTCTCCCAGCTGCATGTTTTTATAATATGCTTTAAAAATTAGGACTCTGCTGTAGGGAAGCTAAGTTGATTCTTTGTGTTGGACCGAATTCAAACAGGGCTAAGTAGAAATGACTAATGTGATTTGAGAAATGCTAGTTTATCTCCAAAAGGAAGGCTAAGTCCTATGTTTGTGAAGAATGAGAGGATGTCATGGTAGAGAAGAACAGGCCACATCTGAGCAATAAATGTGAGCTCAGCTTATTTTTGCCCCTATAAAAAGAGAAAAATAAAATGATTTCAGAATTCCCATTGTGCCATCAAAAACTGGGTAGCATTCAGCCTGTGACATTGAGGCAATCAGTCCACGGCATTTATTGCCCTTTTACCTCGTGTACAGTAAACAGTTTTATGGTTGCAGGTGGATGTATCAGAATGTGGACACCGTGATCTCATCTTCAGTCTGACTTCCTCTCAGGTGTGAGCTGATCCATTTCTTGAGTCTTCCCAGTCTTTCGAGGACTTTTACATATTTGTATGTTATACTTTACTCCTAAGAGGAATTTTCACATGTGTTACTGGCTATTTTTCATGCAAGGCAATTACTGGACCTTGCATGAAAAATAGAACTTTTTCATACCTTTCAAGAGATCATTAAGAGATAATTGGTCTTAGAAAGTTCATACCATCCCACTACTCTTATGACACAGCTTCCCACAGGACAATTTGCCTCGTTGTTCAGAAACTGTGTGATGACTCTGAATATTAGGAGATAGTAGTTTCTTTCATAAAACAAATACTTTTTCTAAGGCTGTTGGAAACCTGAGACTGAAATAACTTTCAAAATGATAACTGTGGTTCTTGACCTAGTCAGCATTTTGTTCAGACACCTTCCTTAAAACACTGATTCTGTGAGGAATTTAAGCCACTGCTATATGTGTACACAAAAGGTCTCTGGTCAAATAAATTTAGGGGATGTTAGAACAACTGTTTTTGTTTTCTCTTGTTTTCCTGCAAGAATTTGGAGACCCTTTAACATATAAATGTATATCATGGTTGATTGAGACATGGGCATTGAATATGTTTAATAAATTGATTTAACTATGAATCTCTTCTTATTGGAAAAACATTTTTTGGAACTAATATTCCTTGGGGCTTACTCTGAGAAATGTTGGTTTAAGTTGAATTTTCCACCTAAGTTACACTTATTAACTCATTTCATCTTTGTCATAGCCCCGTGAATTAGATACTCTTAGAATGGCCATTTTTATAGAAGAGGAAACTAAGATTAACAGTAAGCTGCTTATTTAAGTTCACTCAGCTTGTGAAAACACAGATAAAATTCACAGGTATATATATTTCACTCCAGTGTGCCTGCTTTTAGGAATACTAAAAAAATAGTATCAAGAAGTTGGTGAATGATGCGGTATGGGAAGCTAGGGATGGTGGAACTCAGGATGACTCTTAAGCAGATGAGAAGGCAGGAGAAAGAGATTTTTGGAAAAAAGATTACTAAAGGAGAAAGCTTCAAGGAAGAAGTCACATTGAAGCTAGACAAATAATGAATGTTCTTTATGACAAGGGGCATAAAGGCCAGGCATACCAAAGATAAGGAGTAGATTGTACAGAGGCAGAGAGAAAACATCTCAGAATTTTCACGAAGAACACAGGGAACAGGAAGGGGAATCATGAATATCTGTTTAAAATGTGAATTTTGGAATTTGCATCTTAGCTTTGAGTGTGGATACCATTCTAAAACCAGCATCAGTGTCTGTAAAGAAATAACTGGGAAGATTAACTGCCATCAGTTTATAAACAAGATGGCTTCCAGAGACAGTCATAATTTAACGGTGCTACTTGACCATTTCACTTATTAGTAAATAGTGAATAGGCATGTCTTTAACTTACGGCTTATTTACTTTAGAAAATCCTTTATCCTAACACAGCTTTTTAAATGGGACAAGCAAGTTTTCCTTTTATAAAACATTAATCCATTCTGAAGTGTTTTCTTGAAATTAATAATGATGTGATCTCTTTTTAAGGAATTTAGGGAATTTTGAGGTAGAGATAACAACAATTCAAAATTTATCTAATAACCATTTCAACAACATTGGTTTAAAACAGAGCACTAATTAGATATCTAACTGTTTCAATGAAACTTTAGTAATTCCTGAAGCGCCACAATTTTGCATATGCAAATTTACTAAACTAATTCAGAAAACATCAGGGCTGAGCTTTTAGTTCAGCTGACAAATTATGGACACTCTAGCTGTACCCCAGAAGAAAAAATTTTTTCCTAGAATGCCAACTGCTTTGCCCTTTCCATAAAATCTCTGTAAAACTAGTTGGTCAGTGTTGACACATTCTATCAGTATCCAAGCAAAAGCCTTGTTGTAATGTCTGTTGCCTGCCATCAGCCTATTAAAATGTCATTGCTCCAGAATACAGGCTGATTCCAGTCAGCACACCTAAAGAGCTCTGAAATCTTCTTTCATCTAGGAACTAAAGTTTCCTATTATATACTAGCTCCCATTTTACAGACTCTTCTTAAAGATCAGGTGTTTTATGTATGAAAATACTTTGAAGGCTTCAAATGCTGTAGGATTGTTAGCTGTTATTTGTGAGGGCCTTAATCATTTCTGTATAGAGAATAACAGCCACACAAAATCCCATTTAAAAACAAAATCAAACAAAAAATCTAAACTTTGTAATTTTCCAATTGAAATAATTTTTAATATATATTGAGATAAGATTAAAATGAGTCAGAATTGGATTTGCATACATTTCAGCAGAACTGAACTCCTAGTATTTAGTTTCCTCTGAATTTTGCATCTGTTTTTTGGTGTATGTGAATCGAAATCTTTTACCTTTCCATAAAAAAATAACTTTACATACCTACATCACATAAGAATGACCATGGGAAATTCTGACACTGTAAATGGCACAGAGTATGTGCTCGGTAAATGCTGGTTGAATCTGAAAAATTCCTCCCCAGGTCTGTCACTTGACCATTTTTCCATTGCATTAAGTTGAGATGGGATAAGAAAATATGTGTTTCTTCTTAAATTTAAGTTTAATAATTGTCCTATAGCTGATATATAAAATATTAGTAAAATTAGATAACTAAATTAAAGCGCCAAATTAAAAAACGGTAATTTTCCAGGAATGTGCCTTTGTGCATCCTTTTAGTAGATTACATTTATTGGCATATAAAAGGTGGCTACTTTTGATAAACTGGAGCCCTCACCATTCAAGACTGCATCTCTAGAGCATGGTGGCCATCTGCTGCTGCTCCCTAGTGGCTGCTCCTAAACTGCCCAGATTCTCTAAGCATCAAGTAGAAGGGAAAAGAGCAGCTGTTCTGGATCTCTGTGTCTGCCTCTGCCCTCCTCACCACCTGGCACACACACAGCTCGGCTCATGAAGCAGCAGACACACTAAGTCAAGCTATATTCCTCTCCACACCAGTTGCTCCTTCCTCCTACCAACCACCCATCTCTTCTCTGCTATCCCTTCTTTCTCCTATTCCCATTTTTCTACAAGATGCTCTGTGGGAGCGGGATAGTGAGGCTGAGAGGCTGCTCCCAGAAAGGATGTAATATTTGGCCAGTGTCTTGCTTCCCATCTCACTGCTTTTATTTATTTTACCCCCAAATTCTTCCTATGTCAGGTGTGTGTGTAAACAGATCATTTCATTTAGCTTCAGAGCAGCTAAGATAAGACTGCTGCTTATATGTAACGGGAGCAACATGAATACAAGACTATTAACAGTTTTTCACTGTACTCTTCTCCTAAGGAGAAACATCTTTGCTGTCTATAATCAGGTCTGTGAATGAGGGGAGAATTAGGAATCATTGAAATGCTTGATTGAGTTACACTGAAAAGATCAGAGAAAGAAATGCCTCTATCCAGCAGATCAGAGTGATACTCATAGAGAAAGGAGCATGGACTTGCTGGGAGATTTTGAGAGGTAGGAAAGAAGAAAGAATCTTTAAGGAAGCTATAAATTGTGAAGGTTGAGAGAGAGAGAGAGAGAGAGAGAGAGAGAGAGAGAGAGAGAGATATGAAGGCTTCTGATCAAGAGCCCTTCCGTGGGAATGACTGGCCAATAGGGACCTGCTGTATATAGCACAGGGAACTCTATCCAGTATTCTCAGATAATCTGTATAGGAACAGAATCTGAAAAAGAATGGGTGAGTGTATATATATATAACTGAATCACTTTGTTGTATAGCAGAAATTATCAAAACCTTGAAAATCAACTATACTTCAATAAAACTTAAAAAAGACCTTCCATGGGACAAAGTGTGCTTGCTCAAGAGGGATGCAAGAGTTTTAAGAAACTGTGCTTGATTAGATGGGTTACATAGAGATTCATCTTTTGGAGTTGCTGAGAAACTTCAGTTAATATTTAAGTCACTTCCAAATTATTTTTTTGACATTAAGTTACTGTGCTATGGGGCCATAAGACAGCTGAGGTTTCCCTGATGATAGTATTTGAGTGTAAAGTGTCATATCTAGTGTTTTTTTGGAGTAAGTCATCACCTAGAATGCAGGTTAAAGTGGACATTTCAGTGTTTTATGGCTTGGAAATTTTACAGAAATTTCCAGATAATTAGTTGTTGCCCGTGGTTGTCCCTGGAATACTACATCTGGAGGGAAACTCAATCTGAGATTAATGTGTTGGTTTGGGATAATAATATACTATTTGACTTTGGATTATTACATGGATTACTTTTTTTTAAATTTAGTATTAATTGAATTCACTAAATTAAGAAAGTCTAGGACATTCCTTTATATAACTGCAGATTGGAAATTTACCTTTTTAACCTTACCTCCTAAGATAGCAAATATCTTAAGAAATGAGGGACCAATCAGAATGGAGGCAGGAGGTGTGGTATCCACGTCTGGATTGGTTTGTGGCTTAAAGCCCTCTTCTACTGACTGAGGTTCTGTTCTTCGGAGTGAGACTCGGAAACCAACAGTGATACTAGGAGTTTAAGGAATTGATGGCCAACAACAGAAAAATAGGCCTAGGAGTTGGAGAGAGGGTTTGCTGCTGACAGGGTAACTATGATAAGCCTTGAGGTCCATAGGATCAGTAACTGTAAGCTTTGGATCTCAGTGTTTTTGTGGATTCAAAGACTGCACAACCTGTTCTGCTGAGGAAGCCTACCTCACTGACCTAGAAAGGGAACTGTAGACCCGATAGAGACTGGGGGTATACATTTAGTCAACAGTTAGGCCTTGATAATAAGGGAAGGAGTTTCTACTATGTATTCAGACTGGAGGGAATTTATACCCTGGGTCGCTGAGGTTGGAATTTTTACTGAGTGTTTGAGAAATGGAAGATAAAAATATCAAAAAAAAAAAAAAAGGTAGAGGAGAGAAAAAGAGACAAGAAACAGTATGGAGTGATTTTAGAGGAATTTCTGTAGTTTCTTTGTATTGAACATAGTTGATTTAAAATATTGTAATAGTTTCAGATGTACAGAAAAGCCATTTAGTTATAAGTAAATATATATACATATATATATACACATACACATATATATGATTTTCAGATTATTGTACATTATAGATTATTTTAAGATACTGGATACAGTTCCCTGCCTATGCAGTAAATCATTGTTGCATATCTATTTTACGTATAGTATTACATCTGTTAATCCCATACTCCTGATTTATCTTTCCCCTTTGGTAACCATGAGTTTGTTTCTATGTCTGTAATGTAAAGCTTTAAAAGAAGAAACTTGTAGATGATTGCAAGTATTAAAGACCTTAAAAAATGGGGAAAGTTGACTCTAAATTTTGCTTTATGCTATGAATTTAGTCCTCTTTTGGTATTTGTGAGTGACAGCCTCAATATGTGAACCCCTTTTTAAATTTTTGGGTGAGAATTTAGTTGTTTTTGTTTTCCTGGCCATACCTGCGGCATGCGGAAATTCCCAGGCCAGGGATCAAACCCGAGCCATAGCAGCATGGAGCAGTGACAACAATGAATCCTTAAAATTCACACACTAAGCATATTTACAGATAAGAAAACCAAGGCTCAGCAAGTAGAATAAGCCATGGTTTACTCATGACGATTCATCTATGGTACTTGACCAAGACTCAAGCTGCTTAAATCACGCAGTGGCTCCTTCATGTTTCTCATATTGACCACTCTAGGAGAAGAGTGCATAGAGGCCTGAGGGAGGTAGGGGTGGGGGCTAATGATTTAGTGTTAGGAGAAATATATTACAGTGCAAGACCTAAAATTCCAGTTGGAAATTAAGTTGCCAGAGTAAGAGAGACCTAACTACAAGAAAAGAAAGTAAAACTCACAATAGTGCCTTAAGACATAGAATGTTCTTTTAAAGGGTTAGTGCCTTGTAAATGTAAGCATATCATAGGCTTACAAAGTGGAATACTGTCCAGTATGTAAATAAATATAATGTTCCTGAGTCCCACACTGAGATCTGATCATTTGATTATGGTGGTTTGGTTACGATTTTTCTTTCTTTCCTCAGGTTTGAGGATAAGACTCATGGGTTAAGCAGCAGATTATATTTCACTCCCTAAAGGATCTACCCTTACAGTGTGCCGTAGCTCAAAGCTAACTCAGGGGAGAAGGACCACAACAGAATTTAAGAGGAAAGCAGTGAGCTGGTTCTGAGACAGAGCCTGGCAGCCGATAGGGCTAACAGGAGACTGTGAGTCATGTTATGCTATCCTTGCCTAAAGGAGTCAGCATTCATCAGGGAGCCTCTGCACAGGAAGTGCTCATTCCACGCCTGAAGAGCCAGGTCAATCGATAGGATCAGACATTAGATGCAGTCTCTGTGCCAGGCAGCAAAACAGTCCAAAAAAAGGAGCCTTTTTTTTTTTTTAAGTGCACTATAGTTTTCAAGTATCTAATAAGAAAGAAAGGAAGGAGGAAGGGAAGAAGGGTGGAAGGAAGGAAGGAAGAAAAAAGGAAAAGAAAATGAAAGAAATAGAACTCTAGGAGTTCCTGTTGTGACTCAGCGGTAACTCAGCGGTAACGAACCCAGCTAGTGTCCATGAGGATGTGGGTCAGAGGGTTAAGGATCTGGCATTGCTGTGAGCTGTGGTGTAGGTTGCAGATGCAGGTTGAATCCTATGATGCTGTGGCTGGCAGCTGTAGCTCTGATTTGACCCCTAGCCTGGGAACTAGCCTCAAATGCTGCCCTTAAAAAAGAAAAAGAAAAAAGAAGGAGAAGAAGTGGAACCCTAATTGCTCTGAGGATTTCAGATTTTCAGATCATGAAGCACTTAAAGACTTACCTTTCCAGAAAAAAAAGTGAAAACACAGTTGGAAAACATACAGAAAGAACGTAGTTAAGATTTTAAACAAAGGCCAGTCTTGAAAGTATAGCCAACTTTTATTATCACTGGCCAACGGATAGATGGGATAATCTTTACTTCCTAAGAAAAGGCATCCAGTGCCAGAATGTGTTCATGGTGAATATGTGGCTTTCCAAATTCATCACATCTTTTTCTTTATTTCCCCTTGGTCTGTGCTCAAACTTACTTCACTGCTTCCTAAACCTTAACTCAATCATGATAAACTCTCTCTGGTTATTTGTTAAATAGCTCTTATATCCTGGCTGAAGTCAGTGGATTTGCTTATGTCCAGCAGTGGTAAGGAGTTTAATATTCTGCAAGTAACAACAGTAATGCTTTGGATGTAATCGTTTATTAGACCAATAGCCGCTGTTCAGTGTTAGCCTTGAACAGCATCATAGACTGAACCTGGGAATATAAATATAGTTCTCAGGTGATGATAGTGGTGCCATTTAAATTGCTGTTTCAAATTTCACTTTTAAATTTCCTTTGAAGATTTATTTTAGAAAATTACTTGGAAGGAGTTCCCGTTGTGGCTCAGTGGGTTAAGAATCCGACTAGTATCCTTGAGGATGCAAGTTCCATCCCTGGCCTTGCTCAGTGGGTTAAGGATCTGGCATTGCCACGAGCTGTGGTGTAGGTTGCAGAGTCAGCTTGGATCCTGAGTTGCTATGGCTGTGGTGTAGGCCGGCAGCTGCAGCTCTGATTGGACCACTAGCCTGAGAACTTCCAAATGCCATGGTTCTGGCCCTAAAATGACAAAAAAGAAAAGAAAAGAAAAAAAGAAACTTGCTTATAACAGAAAGCAAAAATTTCTGGACCCTGTGTAAAGAAGTAATCTTATTAATTGTTTATAAGTTTTTTGTGGGTGGTAACATCATATATTATTTTTTAGCTTGAATTCTGTTTTTTAAGTTTTATTGAAGTATAGTTGATTTACAAGATTGTGATAATTTCTGCTGTATAGCTAAGTGATTCAATTAAACATTTATACATAGCCATTCTCTTTCAGATTCTTCTCCCACGTAGATGACCACAGAATATAGGGTAGAGTTCTCTGTGCTATACAGCAGGTCCCCGTTGGCCAATTTTCCACATACTTCACTGTGCATATGCCAATCCCACCCCCCCAGTCCGTCCCTCCAACCCCCCACCTGTCCCCTTTGAATTCTTCATATATCAATTTATTTTTGACATTATGGTAAGAAAGACAAAGACTTAGTTAACTGTGGCTACCCTTCTCTCTCCCTTATCCCCCTACTGTTTGTTTTTCATAGTATTGTTTTGAGATTCTAATTTTTCTTCTGGTAAATTTTGTGACCTATTCCAAAAGATCTGCTGCCATAAACTTGGGCCATTCAGAGGAGAATGTTGCCTCAAGGTCAGATGGATTTTCTTTTCTTATTTCTCTTATTCAGCCTATTACTTAACATTCAGCTTCGTTTTTATTTGCTCTATAGTTCTGTTTTTAAAAAAGATATTTGTCCTGATTATTCCAATCATCATTTTATTTTTCCTTGCAGGGTTTGTTAATGTTCTTTCTCTTACATCCTCTCTCTTTCCTTATCTCTTTTTCCATTATTATCATGGGTCTTCCTTTAACCCTCCTGGATATTTCCTTTCCTAACCTGTCTACCTCCCAGCTTCCAGCTTCATAGGTTGCTCTGTATGTTCACTGCATAAATGCCTTCCCCTAATTTCCCTTCTTGGGTGGAACCTCAGCTCATGAATTTCATGTTTTTCTTTTACTTAATTTACTTTTTACCTGTTGGGGATACATATTCAGCTAAATTCCCATGCCAGGGTGCAAGGGAACAAAACTATCTCAGTGAGTGTCTGAAAAATAGCTTTATCGGGGCTTGCATTTAATTGATAGATTGGTGGGATTTGGAAGCATCAACAGGAAATAATTTTTCATCAGAACTTTGAAGGAGTTACTTGGTTGTTGTTTTTTTAAGTTTCATAATTTTTATTTTTTCTGTTATAGTTGATTCATAGTGTTCTGTCAATTTCTACTGTACAACAAAGTGACCCATCATGCATATACATATATACGTATATAAATATTCTTTTTCTTACATTATCCTCCATCATGTACCATCACAAGTGCCTAGATATAGTTCCCTGTGCTATACAGCAGAATCTCATTGCTTATCCACTCCAAATGCAAAAGTTTGAATCTACTAACCCCAAACTCCCAGTCCATCCCACTCCCTCCTCCTTGGCAACCACAAGTCTGTTCTCCAAGTCCACAAGTTTCTTTTCTGTGGAAAGGTACATTTGTGCCATATATTAGATTCCAGATATAAGTGATATCATATGGTATTTGTCTTTCTCTTTCTGACTTACTTCACTTAGTGCGAGAGTCTGTAGTTCCAACCATGTTGCTGCAAATGGCATTATTTTATTCTTTTTTATGGCTGAGTAGTATTCCATTGTGTATATATACCAGATCTTCTTAATCCATTCATCTGTCAATGGACATTTAGGTTGTTTCCATGTCTTGGCTATTGGTTGTTTCTAATATCCAAGATTGCTAGTAAGGAATACTTTTTTAAGAAACTAAGGATGATTTGGCATTATTGGTCATTCCTCATGTAGAGGACTCAGCAGGCCTTTTCAATATGAGGACTCGTGTCCTGAGCCCTGGTACTATTCATTAGGTATTAAACTACTCCCAAACTTCTCTGATTTTTCTCCTTGTTATTCTCTTAATCCAGTATGAAACCTTGTGTGATGATTTTTTTATCTTTGGTAATTGTGTCTTTTTGCTTTATAGATTGTACATGTTCTTGCTTTTATTTTCCAATCTTTCCAACTTTCAATTTCAGCAATTAAATTATTAATCTCTAATAGTAGGATTTTTATTCACTTTTAACAGCATATTATTTATATTTATGTGTATATTAACCTCGAATCTCTACAGATATGTTACTCACAATGTTTTAAAGTTCCTTTTCCTTCCCTGGAATACCTCAGGTTCCTCCAAGATCAGAGTTTCCACTTGGTTCATCTTCTGTTCTCTTTTACCTTTCCTGCTATTTGGTGATTCTTTAAGAATTACCTGGATAGTTGGAGTGGGTTTCCTCTGATTCTGTGAAAGATGTTTGACTTTCCTGGAATCTCTGATGTGAAACAGAAGTTTGACCAGGAACTCTGTGCAGGTGAGAGGAGGGTGGGGTATATCTGCTGGCAGGTGAAGAGAGGTTTTTCCATCCTGAGAAAGGCCAGCATAAACACTGGAAGTCTTAGTATTCTCAGATTTTTGTTCAGTTTCTTTAAGAAGAGACTTCTGTTTTCTTGCCTAGTGGTAAATGCCAGTTGAGTGGGAAGGATGGCCCCACCCTGGTTGAGTAGTCCAGAACATCAGTGATCCTATATATCTATTATTTTATCACAGTGTTTTATTTATCATTTAAAACCTCATAAAATTCAAATTACTTGCTGTCTCTGGGTATTATGTCTCCATGGGGTTCCCTTTGAACAAACTGGTTTACTTTGAAGTCCCAAGCACTATATTTTAGGTTATGAATTCTTATTTATTTATTTATTTTGCTTTTTAGGGCCATACCTGCAGCATATGGAAGTTACCAGGCTAGGGGTCGAATTGGAGATGCAGCTGCCAGCCTATGTCACAGTCACAGCAACACAAGATCCTAGCCACCTCTGTGACATGGCTCGCGGCAACGCCAGATCCTTAACCCGTTGAGTGGGGCCATGGATAGGATCTGCATCCTCATGGATACTAGTCAGGTTTGTAACTGCTGAACCACAATGGGAACTCCCTTCTCCATTTATTTTTATCTATAAACCTATGATCCTCCAATTACTGTTTATCTGGCCTTTATTAAAAATCTTGTCTGTTGATGATAACTCCCTTTATGTTTTGTGTAACTACATAGGTTTGAATGACTTGGTTCTTTCTTAAACATATAGACTTTTCCTAAAGAGGGGTCCCGAAAGAATGGATAACAAATTCATAAGCCCACTCCCCAACCTAGATCAGCAGTATCAATGTGGTTTTGAAAATAACTTCATGAAATATTGCCTCACTTGAGGGAAATTGCCTATTCACTGTGTAGACTATTAGACATAGGAAAAAAGTTGAGGACATCACAGGGATGATATTTGAATCTGGCCATAACTTGTCTGCCAACATTCCAAATGTATGTTCTTCAGGAAAATTTCATTGGGATATTGGTGAATAAATACTATCTGTACACCTACTTTCCAGAAAGAGTTCTGAATTATGCTTTTGCTCTTTCACATCCTGGTTTCCCTAGGATGGGGTAGCCAGAGGAAATGTTGTCGTTGTAATTTTTATGGGTGAGAGTTGTTTGGGAGAATGTCAGAGAACGCTCCCGAAGTTTTTTTTTATAGCTTTATAATTTAGCATCAGTGGTAAGGGAAGGCATTTTTCAAGAGCTCTTCAACCTTCCAATAAATGGGTAATAGGAATAACTCTGAACAAAATTATTCATTGTTACCACTTACGAAAACTACTTTAGAGATTTTTAGTCCTTGTCAGTAGGCGGGTTGCTTCCTAGGAGTATAGGAGATACTTTGAATTTCTAATTTTTAGTTTATTTTATATTCATACAATGAAGTTGGCTATTGCAGCTATAGTAGCACAATGCTTTGAGCCCTGAAGTTATAATTCAAGAACTATTCTATCTGACAGATGTCTAGGACCCATATCCCATTCCAGGCTTACCGACCGATGCAAGGATTTTTCGCCCAACACAATTCTACACTGTCTCCCAGTGGGGGACTGCAGGTGAACTGAAATCAAATATGAAATGACTGAAGGCCAGAAAATACGAATATAGGATGTAAAAAATGGGCATATGGCAAAGTTCTAATTGAGAGGAAATGAGATGAGAAAGAAGCAGCTGAGGGGGAAGGAGCCATAGAAACTAAAAGAAAATACCAATTTGCTCTAGGAATCAAGGAGTTTGGAAAAAGGTGATGTGGTTTAGAGCCAGAAAACGGTTAAGAGGAAAATCAGAATGCTCAGATCTTGAAATTTGAATGCATAAGCAATAAACTTATGTTTCAGGTGACTATAGAGAGAGAGATTTTTGTCTTACGGGAATAGTTTGTTCTTGGAGATCTGATTGAAACTCTAAGCAATTTTAAGGATTGGAATTTTAAAGATGATAATTTCTAAGATAGATATTGTTTAGATCTGAAAAACTGGTTGACCTGGGACTGATTTGGGTGCCTGTCATATGCCTTTCTGTATTCAGCTTAGAGTCCTAACACTTTGTAGCCAGTAGTAGAGTAGATTTTCCTTTTTAAATAGATGAGACTGCATTTGGATAACATATTGTTGAGGGTGTAGAAGACATACTTTACCACGTGTTATCTGGAGAAACCACTTGTCCCCTTCAATTGTCATGGTCACAGCAAAACCGACCCACACTAGCTAAGGAAACGTCCACCTGATTTCATTCAAATTATTGGTGACAAATGTTAAACTACCTGAGAAGCACTGGTCTGTCAGTATTTGATCGTCAGTTTTGATCTGAACACAAAGTGTTCCTTTCTTTTTGAAAGGGGAATAAAATTAAAAATAGTCTTTTCAGCATTTTCGTCTCTTTTTGAAGAAACTCAGCATATCTTGGGAGAACAAAAAAATTCATTACATGGAACCTGTCACAGTTGTTAAATATCCAAGTTGGAAAGTACCTCGTTGCAAACAATAGTTTCTTGGCACTTTTGCCAACTTCATTGTGGGGAGCAAATTAGGGAAACGTTGGCTTTTTCTTTTTCTTTTTTAAATGTTGTTAGAGTATAGTCGACATACAAAGTTGTGTTAGTTTCAGCCTTACAGCTTTGCAGCAAAGTAAATCAGCTATACATATACATATATCCAGGGAAACACTGGCTTTTGACTACATAGTGTAAAACTCTAAACAAAACTAGATTAAGAAACTCCTCTGTCTTTGATGGTCCACTGTTTTGGGAGAAGAAATGGCATTTTCCTCATTAGATACTTGTGAATCATTTGTGTTCATCTGGAACAGTTAAACATGGGTGCATAAATTAGAAAAGAATGACTTTAAGAAGTATGACATAGTGGAATTTTGAAGAATCATGAGTATAGGGCTGGATCATTACTGTTTAGCTGTGAATTCGCAAAGGCATTGTTCTCTGGTTTCTTTACAGGGATTACCAGCCTTGATTTGCTCTTACTTCTTGATTTCCTTTTCAGTACTATCAGCCTTGATAGTGATTTTACATTTGCTTAGCATGTTTCATCCTAGCTAGACGCAAATCCCTTTGTCCTGATCCCCAATTGATTAAAGAGCTACAAACAGTTGTCATAGTGTGGAAGCAACCAGAGGCTATAGCTTCATCCCTTTTAAAATTTAATTGTAGTGTTATAAAAATCCTACAGAAGAGTAGTTCCATGTAGTTTCTAATCTGGTTGACATTTTTAACTTCAGATATTATTAACTGAAATAAGGGAGAGCATTGTGCATTTTAATAATAATTTTCAGCAAGCAACAGATTAATGATATGCAAATAAATTTAGAGAATAATAATTCACTCCAAAGTCTGCCATTTTTAAAATCTTCTAAAATTTTAAATTCTATGAAGTTAAAGTTGTAGTCCATAGTGGAAAAAAAACAGAGATGAAACCATGCACTTTTCTTGCAGAAGTGCAAACCAGAGAAATGTGTTTTGCTGGTTAATCAGATAACTCTAAATTGTTTAGTTTTTAAGATTGACATCAGCTCTGAATCACTTATGTTAATGCAAAGAATTTTAAAATTGAAAAAGAATCATCTATAAATATTTAATTTTTATAGTACATCTTTTCTCTTACTATCAGTGTAAATGCGAATGTTATTTGATGCTGTGAAATTCACAAAATTTTAGAGTAGTGAATTCATGTTGGAAAGGTCTGACTCAAGAGACAATATAAAGTTGTGAAAGTTGAGTGCAGATTCCACTTTCTGATAACTTTTGACTATCAAGATGAATTCAGCATCAGTTAGGGCTATAACCTCATATTCTATTCGAAGCTCTACCCTTTACACCCCCAGTGTAGACAAGAATGATGATTTTGGCCAACTGAAGTGTGAGTGAGGGATTGTGGGCAGGGATGGGTGGGGGGAGGTGTCCAAGGCTGGTGTTCTCTTTTTAAGCATCTTATTTCCCCTCTCTCTACAGTTGGTTGGGGGTAGGTAGGAGCAATTAGGTGAGACTGAGTTCATCAGGAGGCCTGGCAGTGGTGGGGAAATATCTTTGACCTCACTGGTTTAGTCTAGTTCCATCTCCTGGTGACTTCGGCTGATAGGTGGTTTCCAATCCGGTGTTTGTTTGATCTCTTGGAGTTGAGTTCAGCTTCATCCCCACATCTAATCTGGTAAGAAACCTTTCAGAAAAGAGCAGCCATAATATCCCTTGGCCTTTGCTGTTGATCAAAATCTCCAGTCAGATCTCTTTGACTAAGAGTGATGTCTCATTGCTTAACTCAGAGGCTGCTGAAAAAGCCTAAGTACTTGCTTCTTACCTATCCTCTGTGTTTTTTCACATAAAGGTGGAGCCCCGTGAACTGCTACTTAATCCTTTTCCCCATCTCCAAGGTTCTAGAAGCCACCTATGATCCCTAAACATAACCATAATCATTATTCTTTTAACTTTGGACTGGTTGAAAAGTTAACTCTCGTCATTTTTCATCCCGTCAGTTCAGGCTCCTCTGGTCAGCCCTGAGAAACCTCTAGCAATAAGCACTCTCTCTGTTGATCTACAGCCTCACGTGTGGAAGGGTGTACATCAGGAGAGTCTAAAAAACTACCTCACCCTCATTCTTTCTAATCATAGCCCCAAGTATACCTGAAGGTCCTGTTGTTTGGCCAACAGCCACTCAAAATATTGTTCCTGCAGATATCCGCAGTTTCTACTAGTGGTTTGGCTGGAGAATCCTTATTTTGAGGAATGAAGCTGGTAGCCTCTGCCTTGGGATATTTCCACCATAAGGCTGGTAAGCATCAGGTGGATGTCTTAGACGGATGCCTTCCCATCGTTTCCTTCCATACATATATGAGAGATGAGGGTTAGGGTGGAGTAGGGGATCCATCCTTCAAGTGAGGTGCTTCTGAAGCATCTCAGTTGACCTTCAAGACAGCTTCCTGACTCCTTGCTTAAAACTAAATCAAAGCATTTTGGGGGCAGCTCTTCTTAGACCTTTCAGCTTTGGGTTTCTGGGTCAAAGAAAAAGTCTCACATTCTGTTACACTATGATTTCTTAGTATTTTGTGAGTTTCATGAGAAGCAATTGAATGGTACTGGCAAAATATGCTTGTTTTAACTTCTTAGGGCAAACAGCAGGTCTGATATTATGAAACAGGGGACTGAGGACAGGTTCAAAATCCTAAATATTTAAAAATACCATTGATGTCATCGTTAACTGAGGGTGGAGTGTAATGACTGTGGGTTCTACAGGATCAAATGCCTAGCTAACCATAATCCAAGGCAAGTACACATCAGTATAGGAGGGCTAAGGGAATGGGCTTTAAAGCTTAAAAATATCATATCCACATTCTCTACAATGGGAAGTAGTGAAATATTTTGAATAATAATGATTAGCTACTTAGTTAACCATACATTCCTTTCTTAATTCTTTATCTTAGCCATTATTTCAACATTAAATTATATGCCACATTGAAAACTTATTTAGTTTAAGTATTACTTCAACATTGAATGCTTGGTATTATATTGCTTTGGGTGAAACTCAATACAGTAAATATCCCTTCTGCCGGAAGGCCCTGGTCAATTAAGACTCAAAAACAGATTAGAAAGTTAACCAGTCATTACTAGTTACCTATCAAAAGTAGTTCAAGAGAAACTGGACGTGAGCACATTCCAAGGAAATACCAAATCTTGATGATTTCATTTGATGCAAATATCTTATTTTCTCTTTATGGAGAGTTTCACCCCAAATATTCCTATATAAAACTAGCTGGCAAGATACTTTATCTCACTCAACTTTCATTCAGTCGTTTTAGTGACCCATCCAGCCTGGTAGTTTATGATTTTGTAATCTTTAACTTTTTTATACATACCCTGGGTCATATTGCCAGATTTTATAGCTTTGGGAAATATCTTTTTTTAAAGCTAAATCAATTGGGTATATTATTTAAAAGTGTAATAGAAAATAACCTTCTACAACACATATTCATTTTATTTTTTAAAATTAATTAATTTTGTTAGTTTTTTAACTGTGCCTGTGGCATGTGAAAGTTCTCAGGCCAGGGACTGAACCCATGACACAGCAGTGACCTGAGTCTTAGCCTACTGTGCCACAAGGGAGCTCCTGTCACAATCCATTTTAAAGAACAATAGAAAATCAGTGGATAGATGAGGAAGAATATATACATCACTGCTGTTTATCAGAATATTATATTTATCATTTTGGTAACAATATGGTATATTATCCTGAATTGGTGTTATGTTACTATTTCTGTTTTTTTTTTTTCCTTCGGGCAGTATAATATGGAAGGTGCCAATAATAGTAATTATGTTGAACCAAGTGAAATAGTGGAAGATATATCCCACTGTGTTGCCAGCTGGTGGGATCAGTGGACCATATAGTGACCATGTCATAGGGCAGACAAGATGACTGCTAAAGTTTTAGATAAAGCTGATTTCTAGTACTGAAACTCCATTTTCTTACAACTCATAGTATGGAAAGGACTTGGAAAAGCTCACATAACTTCACAAATTGCTACAATAATTAAACACAGGACTGTCATTCATTTGTATATTTTGTTAATGTTTCCTTTTATGCCTATTTAGTAAATACACATTTAATTGATCTTCATTGAATAGCTGTACTATCTTCTTCCTATTCCTAAATGCTTTCAACCCCAGTATTGTTTAATCCTATCTCTGAAGCTGAAAATGCTAATACTTCAAAATGGTACTTATAGAATTCGTGCAGTTCTTCTTTAGAGTATTTTTGGTCTCCTTGAAGAAGCCTGTTATAGAAAGTAATCTATTTACCATATCAGATCTAACTACTAATCACACTGTGTTCTTATCCAAAAAGGACATATTTTGACTGGTAAATTTCATCTGTTGTAGTTGTTTGTTTTTTACATTGTACTCTTCGGTGTTTTGCTGGTTCATTTCATCTCTGTGCAGAGATTTCTACTTATTTATTGACTCATTTATAAGTAACATTTGAAGGCTGACTAAAAGTACTGCCTCCTGCTGTTTGAAATCTCAAGATGGAAATAAACGTCCTTCTAAAATTTATGAACCGAGAATACAGTAGCTTTTACACTTTTTTTTTCTTTTTCTCCATTCTTTGCTACCTTTCCATTGAATAGACCAATATTATTTCTAGGTTGTTTAAACCAGATGGAATGGAATATTAGCAATTCATTACAATTAGAAGCCTTGCTAATAACTTGACTTCAAGTTAAAAATCGATGATTTATGTAATCACTAATATAGACTAAAAATTATATGGGCTTGAAAACTTTACTACTCAGTGTTTTTATTATGTTCTTTCATCTGAAATAGAAGTTAAGTCATGCCTTTAAATACAATGAAGCAAAGGTAGGATGTGCTGCCGCTAATATCTAAGAACAGATTAGACTTCCCCCCTGACAATGCCACTTTCTATCTCTGGCTTAGCTTTCAAGAGGCATTGAATTTGTTGCTCCAGCTTTCTCGGATCATAAAATCATCTGTGTCTGTTGACACAGTTACAGATGCTGCTATTCAAGACCAGAGAGTGATGGAAGAGAATTTCAAAGAGAAGATCTAACATATCCAGTTGCAAATGGACACACATGTCACTTCCGGAGGCTTTAAACTCACTACTCTTAAACTGTGACTACACAAAAGAAAAAAAAAATTTATATTTTCAGTTCCAATATGAAATAGTGGTTTATATTCATACCACTCAGGGACCTGGAAGTTCCCATTTAGCTTCAAATATTGCTGTACAGTTGGGAGAATTCACCAGATCAATTGAGTACTGTTTAGTTTTGATTCTAAATATACCTCTCCCACAACTCTTGTCTCATTTTAAGTTTTTAAGGCCATTTAAATGGCATTTTAGAAGGAACTGAGTCACAACAAGACAGTTTGATCCATTCAAGAATTACCCAGCATGACAATAATTGAGATGGAGTTTGAGGCTCATTAAAGTTGAAACTCTGCAACTGGTGTTGAATTTACTAGTAGCTGACACTTCCTTCTAGATCAGCACTGGACTTATTTTGAAGCCCATTCCCTTGTGCACAATGAATGTTACGCACAACACATACGCACCACGATGTGCTCTGGCAAAACACATAGAAAGCTGCCTTGCATCAATAACCAGACCCTCTCCACTAAAAGGAACAGGGCTTCTGAGCCTGGCTTTGTCACACATATTAGATTTTCATATCTCCTGTACCTTGTGGCACTGAATCCTAAATATTACCCAGTCTCACCCTAATCCAGCTGCCTTGGTTCTGTCTTAGGATTGCAAAGTTTTCTTCTTAAAAATATCCCATGGAGAAGAAAATTACCAGAGAGTCACTGCTTAGGTCCACTGTGCCTGCAGGTCTGTCTGGAGACAGTGGTCCGGTGAATGTCACAGGAGAGTATCCCAGATCCTTTCTTTGGGGAGCAGCCTCCTTGCAGGTAGCTCATTTCTCAGGGCAAGACCAGAGCTCTATTTTGCCTTTTTCATTGTGTATTTTTATTTCTTTTATTTTTGGTCATTTTAGGGACACACCTGCCAGTGTATGGAGGTTTCCGGGCTAGGGATCGAATTGAAGCTGTAGCTGCTGGCCTACACCACAGCTCACAGCAATGCCAGATCCTTAACCCACTGAGTGAGGCCAGGGATTGAACCTTCATCCTCATGGGTGCTAGTCAGATTCATTTCCACTGAGGCACAATGGGAACTCCTAGATGCTGTCCTATAACTCTCTTTTCAAAATAATACTTATTATATCCATATATTTTCATATATCTTTATGGATTCTAAATAAAACTAAAGGCACTAGTGGAGTTCCCATCGTGGCTCAGTGGTTAACAGACCTGACTAGTATCCATGAGGACATAGATTCAATCTCTATGGGTTAAGGATCCATCATTGCAGGAGGCTGTGGTGTAGGTCGCAGATGCGACCTGGATCTTGTGTTGCTGTGTCTGTGGTATAGGCCAGCAGCTATAGCTCTGATTTGACCTCTAGCCTGGGAACCTCCATATGCCATGGGTGTGGCCCTAAAAAGATGAAAAAAGACAAAGAAAGAAAAAGACACCGTTGAAGAAGCTTTGGAATTTATATCTGCTTAGAGAAAGAACTAACACTCTAGAGGCATTTTTTTTTAAACAAAAAATACATTTCATTTATAGTCTTTTCTTTATATCTTTTGAGAAAAAATAGTCTCAAGCATGACTGATGTTTGTAAGACTGGAGTTTTTCTCCAAAAATGAGGAAGGGTGTCTAACTGAAATTTATAAAAGCATGTACCCCCCCTTTTTTTGCTTAAAAAAAAAAAAAGGACCGCTTCTCCATTGTAACTCTAGCTGTATTGTCATCTCAAAGCCCTATTTTGAAGCTTTACAATATAGGTGCCAATCTGAAAACCATAAAACAATACTTTATATTGAACTCCTTGCCTTTCTTTGAGTATGGAAATTATTCAAACATGCCTCTCCTCTCCTGAGTAATTTTGTTCTATGAAGACAGAGTGTTTTGCCTTTCTCTCAAATAACTTTAGACAGAATGGGATATTTCTCCACCTATGTGTATCTAACCTCCAAATAATTTATTATTTGGGGAAGTAAGGGTAAGGAAGCACGCAGGCTTATTTTTTTTTGGCATTTCAGAGATCAGAGTAAATTCACTTTTCAACTGGATATGTTTGTTGCTTTGTAGACAGGGCCAGTGTACTTTCAGTGTTCTGAGATGTGACTTTTCCTTGGCATGTCCTTCTACAGCAAATCAAATTACTTTTCATAAGCGTTACCAAATTTTAAGCAGAAAGATTTCAAACATAGTGTTCAAAATGGAATTCATTCTGAAACCATTTGTATTCCACCCTTATTTTACTCTTGCAAGAAAAAAAAATATCTAGGCATTTACAGCTGTACAAATAAACAAATATCAACACAAAACTATCAAAGCTGAACAACAGTAACAAAATGCTAGCAGGGTCTTCATTTAATAATCCAAGGTATCAAATATCAGAAACCTCGGAATAAGTGATTTGCCTTAAAATTAATATAGTTGTAATACTTAGAAAAACAATTATAATTATAAGCAATAAGTCAAACATTTGAACAGTCGACAAGACTATGAAATATAGCAAGTAGAGTAAATGTTGATGTTTGTGATAACTCCATTTGCAATAACTAATGGATATAGTCCTACTGAGTAGTTTATGTGTGACAAGGCAGGGATTCTGGTTCACGGCTGTTCCCAGCATTGTGTAATCTGGTAGTGGGGAAGTAAGAGAAATCTGTTCCAACCCTGTAGGATTCTGCCTAGCGCTTAACCCAGGCTATGAAGATCAACTCTTGGCCTGAGTAATTCTTCTGAAGTTCCTTTTATCATTTGCATACTTTGGTTCTTCGCATCTAGCTATAGATTCCCTGTGTGTGCAAAGTGGCATGGTGTCATGGGATTGGCTATAAATTGTACCTTAGTCTGCTGTATTTGCATGAACCAGATTAAGCTTCCCATGAATCTATCAAGAAGATAAGTTGCATCTGTTTTGTTCTACTGACGTTTCTGTTATAAATAATTTTATTTATGTTCTTTGTGTTTGTTTTGTTTTTTGTGTTCCTTGAGTTTGGAGATCATAATTTATTCTAACTGCTCTCACCACTTCATTTTGCGTTGTAGACATTCAAATTGAAAATATTCTTCATTTCCATGATGCTCTCCTGAAAATAAGAGCAATCTATGTCCACAAATAGAAATCTCAAACTCCAATTTAATCTTTTCTTCCTGCGTTTATTCTATTATTCTCCAAAAAGGAAATCAAGAATTCTTCAAGAAACAAACACATTAAAAAACTACTTTTAAAGACTTCTAAAAATAATTTTAATTAACCAAGCTTTCTGTTATGATTTCCTCTTAAAAGCAGAAGACTCTTTCTAGGTTATGTCATACCAATGTGCTTTGTCTTTTCCATGTTCTTTTCTCCCATGCCACTCTTTTGTTTGATTCAAAACTTAACTTTACATGTTTTGTTTTTTATCTACAAAAATTTTTGATATTCTTGCATCTACACTCATACCTTTACTGATTACAGGAATGCAAATCTCTTCTTCAAATTGAAACCAAAAGCTTAAACATTGTTAGGAAGTTTTATTTAATTCAACTCATTGGAAATCTTATTTGAGAAAAGATTTGATCTATAGTGTGATTTGAGAAATGTAAAACATTGATATTACCTATGTGCAGGCATAAGATAGGTTTTGAAAATGAAGAAGAAAAAATCAGCCATGAAAGAGTAAGGTGAGGTTTGGGGGCAGATCGGTAATGCCTATTTCACATCACCTGTGGTTTGGTGAGTGATGAAACTAACTATGTTGCTGATATCAGTACAAAATGAATCAGCTTTTTTCTTGAGTTTACTTGTACTTTTATAGTTTGATTGGTAAGCTATCATTGATTTGCTTTCCAGCTTTATCCATAGCTACATGTGTGCATTTTTACTAACATTATCACCTAACAAACCCCTGGAGATATCAAACAAGCTTATTTTCTGGAGTGCAATGTAGTCTTATTTTATGTTGTAATCAATACAATTGGGTTAACCTCTCAGAGCCTAATATGAGTTTGGATTACTAGGCCAGAGTGGGTGTTTCAGAGAGTTCGTGTCAGGCTTTGGGAGAGAGAGAGATGTAGTCTGTCCATGGAAGGCAAAGTATTGTGGTGAGATTCATTCATTCATTTATATAATAAATTCACTATTTGAGAATTGTTTTTAGCCCAAAAAAACATTGTTTCAGGGAACCTGAGGTAACAAATTTGGCATTTTAATATTCCATATCCATTTTTTTTTCTTTTTTGTCCTCACCCATGGCATATGGAAGTCCCTGGGGCCAGGGTTCAATTCCAAACTGGAGCTGTGACCTACACCACAGCTGCAGCAGTGCTGGATCCTTAACTCACTGTAGGTGGCCAGGGTTGGAACTCTTACCTCCACAGAGACAAGGTGAATCATTAATCCACTGTGCTACACTGGGAACTCTTCCATATCCATTTTTGAAATGACAAAAAGGATGTATTTTTAGAGCTACCTCACCAAGTTAACAGACATACAGAGATTTCTGAATAATAGAAGCCATTTCATATTTTTATAATGATTTTTATTTTTTCCATTATAGCTGGTTTACAGTGTTGTGTCAACTTTCTATTTATTGTACAGCAAGCCATTTAATATTAAGTAGAAATACCACTGTGTTTATTTAATATCACCAAAAAGAAAACAGCACATAGAATATGCCAATCACACATGAGAGTATAGCAATGATATACCAGAGGCTTACATTTTCTGGGAAAAAAAATATACAGAGAATAGGACATTCGGGTATTTTTCCTAAATAATTTATAGGGTTTTTTTTAAATCATAGTTATTTTTAAGTAGGGAATACAAAATAGAGTATCTCATTCAAGAACAAGTAGGGGAGATGTCAGATGTATGTTAGGAAGAGAAATAGCAGCAGCCACATGGCAGGTGGAACAAGTAGATAAATGAAGGGACGGAAGGTTGGTGGTGGTCGCTGGGGGTGATGCTTACTTATGCCTATTAGACTTATCCTGTTCTAGAACATTTCTATGGATTCATTCATGCAGTTCTCAAAACATCATTTGAAGTAAGGTATTAGTGATCTATTTTCACAGACGGGGAAACTGAAGCTCAGAGAACTACTTTTCGTAAGTTTTAAAACAGAGATTTAGATCCTCATCTGATTCCAAAACCTAATGTTGAATCAGACCATTTCAAAATCCTTGTCATGTCTGGTTCTTACACTGTGGTAGTAAAGTAGGGGAGGGGAAGAGTTGTATATGTAATTCTGTGATTAGACCTCAGTCTTTTAATGCACCTGTGCTTCTGGATTAAAACTCCACAAGTGTTTCTCTGATAGTTATTGTGAGGACCTAATAGACCCCTGGGAATAAATCCCATGAAATTGTGGGGACCCCTATAGCTGGGGTCTACAACTGGGTCAACTTGTAGTTCTAACTCCTAGAGTTGTCCACACTGAGCCTCCAACAATTATAGTCAGGCTTTCCTACCCTATCACTGGCTTCTGCTGTCGTTCCTGCTAGAGAATCTGCTCCTACCAACCTTGACTCCCCTGATTTGCCTTTTTGTCTCTCTGTTCTTGGGGGCAGTGATATTCCGTGTGTCCTCGCCTCTTTTAGGGGTCTTAGAACTACTGCTGATCTCAGTCTGTTCAGTTTTGCACTCATGAGGATTGAATAGCAACTTCCAAGCTCCTTACAAACAACGCTGAACAGTAGTATTTTAATAGCCACAAATGGCAAGATGTTTTCCTAGGCAGAGGCAAAGCAGGAGTAAATATAAGAAAGCCTATACACACACACACACACACACACATTTCAGAAAGATGAATACAAAAACTGAATGAAGGATATAATTCCTGAATGGGCATTTTATGTAACATGTGAAAGACAGGTTGGGGCAGAGGATTGGAGGGCTTAAAGTTGAGTTACTAATTTTTATCTTTGCTTCATATCATTGAAAAAACTGTACTTTTCTATCAAGGAAGGAAAGAAGTAAAAGAGGATATTCAGAATATTTTTTTCCAGTCCTGACTTGTATCTGAAAGATGGATTAGAATAGAAAGAACAGCCAGTTGCAAGCCCTTTATAGTGGTCAAGGAATGCCATTATGATAAATGACTGCAGTAGAGCTGGACAAAACAATGGATGAAAGAGAAAAAAATTATGTAGTGGCTGATACTTGCCATGAAATTCAATTGAACAAAGTTAGAGAAATCAAGAAGAAAACTCCTTGGGCCAGATGATGAATATGTTTTTAGACATGATAAGCTTTCTTTCTCCTTCTTTGGCTCTGTCTCATGGTGCTTGGTCAGCAGGTCACTGGGAATGTTGTAATTGTTGGTGAGTAACAAGATCAGGATTGAAGTAGAGCAGTGATGTTTGAAGCCAGGGAATATCTGGGATGTCTGACAGAGCCGATAAATCAGAAAACATTACAGATAAAGAGTAAATCCCAACAAAGAGAAAGCCTAGCATTCATGAAAGTAGGAGACAAACACTAGTGATAGGGTTCAAGATGTCAAGAAAGGAGGATTTACAGAAAGAGATGGATTGAGGAGAAGTCATTGGATTTGAATACTGGTACTTTTCTCTCATAAAGTTTAAGATGAGTGCATTGCAAAAACTAGTTTGCACAGGAATCATAGTGCAAAGGGCATAAAACCTTGTTTCTAAAGGATCCGTCAAGAGAGTAAGAAGAGAAAGAACACAACAGCAAAAGAATGCAGCTGTCGGAGTTCCTGTCTTGGCTCCATGGAAAGGAATCTGACTAGCATCCATGAGGACACAGGTTCAATCCCTGGCCTCGCTCAGTGGGTTAAGGATCCAGCATTTCCATGACCTGTGTTATAGGTCGCCGACGCATCTTGCATCTGGCATTGCTGTGACTGTGGCGTAGGTCAGCGGCTACAGCTCTGAACTGACCCCTAGCCTGGGAACCTCCATATGCCATGGGTGCAGACCTAAAACGACACACACACACACACACACACACACACACACACACACACACACGCACAAAGCAACTGTCGCAGACTATTTTCAAGTTCTTGGAGATCAGGGTATATTTATAAATCGATATAATTCCTTATTGTATTATTATATACTAAATAGGATTTTCTTATTTCTCCCCTTTTTTGATATCTATGGTTATAACTATAATCTCAGAATTAAGGCTGTGTATTTGAGTTCTTTCTTTTTTTCCCCCCAAATTAGACTTGCCAGCCATCTGTAATTTTATTGGCTATTGCATAAAAAATGTTCTTTGATGCTGTTTTTAATTAATTAACCATTATTCTGTCTTCTAAGTCTTTAATGCATACTTTTATTATTATTAATTTCCCCTCTCCTTTTCTTAGTTTTATGTTACTATTTTTGCCTAGCTTCTAGGGTTGACTACTAAGTTCATTTATTTTTATTATTTCACATTTTATAATAAAAGCATTGAGGGATACACATTTTTGTTCTAAGTACAGAATGCTGTCTATAGCATTCTCATTACCTTTTATTTCTAAATGGCCCTAATTGCAGTCTTGACTTGACTTTTTTAAGAGAATTATTGTGTAATTTCTAAGTGGTAGCATTTATGTTTATGACTTTATTTCTGGTTTTGCTAGAAACTGTCATCAGAAAATGTTGTCTAAACAAGGTTGTTTTATTTTAACCTATTAAAA
The DNA here is from genome assembly GCA_004024745.2 of Catagonus wagneri. NCBI lineage: Eukaryota > Metazoa > Chordata > Mammalia > Artiodactyla > Tayassuidae > Catagonus > Catagonus wagneri. Next base: position 6,124,270 of record PVHT020000093.1, on the reverse strand, counting down.
TTTCTTTATGGTCCATTTTTAAATACATTTTCTCTGAGCTCTAGAATTTTTCAGTTTATTGTTTCTCCAAAACGTTCCCTCCCTTTTGTTTTTGTCATTGTTTGCATTGTTGCTATAAGAGCTTGTCCAAGTTATATTTTCATTGAAATTTTGAATCCAGATAATTATGATTTTATTTGTTATTTACTTTAATATTATTTTAAACTATTTTTGTTAATTGTATCCAATTGGGTATGTTTTTGTTTTTTTTAATGGCTGCACCTGCAGCATCTGGAAGTTCCTAGGCTAAGGGTTGAATTGGATCTGCAGCTGCTGGCCTGTGCCACAGGCGCAGCAACACTGGATCCAAGCCACATCTGTTACCTACATCTCAGCTTGTAGCAATTCCAGATCCTTAACACACTGAGAAAGGCCAAAGATCGAACCCACATCCTTATGGACACTATGTCCTGTTCTTAAGTTGTTGAGCTATGATAGGAAGCACTTTTTTTTTTTTTTAAGGGCTGCACCTGTGGCATGTGGAGGTTCCCAGGCTAGGGGGTCAAATGAGAGCTGTAGCAGCCGCTGGCCTACGCCACAGCTACAGCAATTACAGATCCGAGCCACGTCTGCAACCTATACAACAGCTCACAGCAACGGTGGATCCTTAACCCACTGAGTGAGACCAGGGATTGAACCTGTGTACTCATGCATGCTAGTCAGTTTTGTTTCTGCTATGGCACAAGGGGAATGCCAGGAATTTCTTTCTTTTTTTTTAACTTAATGAAATTTATTTCAATGATAGCTGTACAGAAATCATCACAAGTCAATTTGATAGATTTTGTGTCCCAAACCCACAGTGCATCCCCCCACCCCCCAGATTGTCTTATTTGAAAAACCAAGGTTTTCCAAAGTCTGTGAGTCACTGTCTGTTCTGCAAAGAAGTTCATTGTGTCTTTTTAGTTTCCACATGTAAGCGATAGCATTGGGTGTTGCTGTCTAATTGTCTGACTGGTTTCACATGATAATTTCTAGGTCCATCCATGTTGCTATAAATGTTGGTATTCCGTTCCTTATAATGGCTAATATTCCATTGTGTGTATATACCATATCTTCCCTATCCACTCCTCTGTCGATGGGCATTTAGGTTGTTTCCATGACCTGGCTATTGCATAGAGTGCTGCAATGAACACTGGAGTACATGTGTCTTTTTGAGTCATGGTTTCCTCTGGAATGATGCCCAGGAGTGGGGTTGCTGGATCAAATGGTAATTCTATTTTGAGTTTTCTGAGGAATCTCCATACTGTTTTCCACAGTGGTTGCACCAATTTGGGAATGCCAGGAATTTCTATATCCAGTTTTATAACTAGATTTATTTACATTTTGGTAGATTTCTCACACATTTCACTGATCAGGGTCACATCTTTTATGTTATGATTTCATTTCTGGACTTCCTAAATTCACTTTACTTTTCAGCAGACCGGATTACATACTCAAGCAGATTTTTTCCAATAAAGTCTTTTTAAAATACATGTTTTTTCAGTGATGGCACACCTGAGAAATTTTTCCTCTAGTTCCCACATGTGAAAGAAATTTGTCAGGTTATTATTTATGTGATCATGGGAGTTTCTCCTAAAAAATATTGTTCTTCTTTTTTATTCTGCATTTATGTTGTGGTGGAAATGTTTGAGACTATCCTTGTTTTTATTTTTTGTTATATGGACCTTTTCTTTTTCACTTCATTTGTATTGGCCTTTTCTTTAATCTTATACCTCCCACCAAAAAGTCTTATGTTTTATCAGCCCCTTGCACTAATTTTGCCCTTCAATCCAATTGCTTGGATGTTTCTTCAGCTGAGAAATGTTTGCCCTCTTCATTCTTTTGATTAGATTTTTCTATAACAATTGCTTTGGTTTCTCCTTTAGAAATGTTAATTGTCTGTAATTTTTCTCTTAGTCTCCTTCTTCTGTTTTCTTCCATTTCTTCTATTATGGTTCCACTTCAACATATTTTTCCCCTCAGTGGTTTGAGCAACTTTACAGGTTGGTCTGCAGACGATAATGTGATATTTTGCAAACTCTACCCTTCACTTCAGTTCCTCCTATAGGGATTTTCAGTGGGCATTTCATTTTCAGCACTCCTGTATTCCTTTGTTTCTTTTTCATCTTTCATTACAATCAGGCTTGTTAAGTTTTCATTGCAACCTGTTCTTATTTAAAATGTTAATTACATTTATTTGTATGGGGAGTTCCCATGGTGGCTCAGCAGAAATGAATCTGTCTAGTATCCATGAGGACACAGGTTCGATCTCTGGCCTTGCTCAGTTGGTTAAAGATCCCACATTGCCGTGAGCTGTGGTGTAGATCATAGACATGGCTCAGATCCCACATTGCTGTGGCTCTGGTGTAGGCCAGCAGCTACAGTTCTGATTTGACCCTTAGGCTAGGAACCTCCATGCCTCAGGTGCGGCCCTAAAAAGACAACAACAACGAAAATGTACTTGTACGTATGATAATAAAAGTCCGTTGGTCTCACAAGGCTCATTTGAAAACAGCAGTCCCCAACAATCTGTCCTTGTTTTCAGATCAAAGATGACTACTTTCAACTTCTTGTTTCTTTTTTCTTTAAGGGATGAAGTCATTTTTAAAAAACTTTTTTTCTTCTCATTTTTAAAAATTTTGTTGAAGTATAGTTGATTTACAGTGTTGTGATAATTTCTGCTGTTCAGCAAAATGATTCAGTTATATACACATATTCTTTTTCAGATTCTTTTCCCATTTAGATTATCACAGAATATTAAGTAGAGTTCCCTGTGCTGTACAGCAGGTCCCTGTTGACCGTCCATTCCATATACAATAACATGCATATGCCAACCCCAATCTTCCAGTTTATCCCTCCTCCCGCCTTTCCCCTTTGGTAACCATAAATTTCTTTTTGAAGTCTGTGAGTCTGTATCTGATTTGTGAATTAGCTCATTTGTATCCTTTTTTTAGATTCCACATATAAGTAATCTCTTACAGTATTTGTCTTTCTCTGTCTGACTTGACTTAGTATGATATTCTCAATTCCTTGTGTCTTGATATGTTTTGCTCTGTATTTCTAAATTACTTGCTTACACTTACTGTCTACTTATTTTTCTTCTCTGCCAATTTATATTAACTTCTCACCATGGAATATGAAGAATTATCTCCTTTAAACCTATCCTCCTCTGCCGTTTCCACTTCTTGTCCTGTCAGCCTCCTGATACAGGCACACCATGGCTTACACTGTCATGTAGCTAATAAAAATCATTCACAAAATTGGTTGCTTAGTGTTTTGTTTTCGTTTTGCTTTTTATATACTTACAGGCAATTTTCTTCCAAACTTTTCAGTGGAAGACATCTGGTTAACTATACTTACGTTCTCAGAGACATCTCTCCAGCTTCTCCAGTTTAATTGGTACCCCTCTAAATAGAGGTGAAGCTTGCATCCCAGCATCTCCCTCTACCGTAAGTCAGAGGATTATATTCACATTTCTTTTGCACTGAATCTTCTCTTTCCTGGTAATTAAGCTTCACTCTTCCTTCATTTATTATTTTTTTTAAGGACAACATTATCAACCCATATCTTCCCGAAACTGAAAATGGAAGATACATGTTTTGGAGAACTTGCATTTATAAAAATATATTCATTTTAATATTATGATTAAACAACAGATTGCCAAAATCTAAGTTGGAAATCATTTTACTTGAGAATTTGAAGACATTGTTTCTCAGGTTATTCTGATCCTCAATTCTCTGTTTTTGTTTTGTTTTGTCTTGTTTTTGTTTTTTTGTCTCCAGAATCTTTTAAGTTCTCCTATTTGTCCTCATTATTCTGAATCTCAATAGGATATACCCTAATATGTGTATGCTTTTTATTTATTTTGCTAAATACTCTGTAGGACCTTTTAGTCTGTAATGTCTTAGCCTTTCCTTCTCGGACTTTTTGTTTGTTTGTTTTTTAATAATACCAGTGCTACATTTTCTTTTTCTTTTTCTGGAACTCTTATTTAAATCCTGGACTGATCCTTTAATTCTTTCCTGATTTCTTTCTTTATGTCTCTCTGATCTGCTTTCTGGGAAATTACCTCAACTCTCCCTTCTAATTTTTGTATTGATTTCTGTTTCTGAAATTATAATTCAGAATTATAATTCAGTTATCTATAGTTATAACTAATTATGAATAAGAATGCAATTTAGGTATATTAATTATACTGATTTAGAATTAATTTGTAAGAGTTATTTCATGTTCTATGAATATTCCTTTTTTACAGAAATTTATTGTTTTATGCATTATTTTTCAAAAAACCTCTGAAGGTATTAATAATTTTTAATGCTTCTCTTTCCAGGCATAGCTTTATTTACTTACATTGTTTCACTCCCCCCCACACACACTTGTTTGATGTAATAATATTCATGGTAAAAAATTTTCTTTATGCCCCGTAATCCCACAGCTTTCTGCACATGGGCATGTTTGTTGACAATGGATATCAATGTGAAATCGCCTCACATCAGAATGTCTAGATCTTTTATTTTAGGCTGATGGATCTAAAAGTCTCTCAAAGATGAATATTCAGAACCTCTGCTTGGGGGATGTAAATGAGGCTAGTTGTACTCTGTGAGCCAGATACGGGTAGAAGGCTGGAAAATTCACCATTCGGCGTTCATATGTTCACCTGACACAACAAATGTTGATGTAGTACCCTGATCCCTACTACACCTGGCGTCCTGCATCCAGGAAAGCCTATGTTTTACCTTCCCCAGAAAGAAAACCTCTAGTCTTTTTTTTTTTTTTTTTTTGCCAGGTTGGGGAAAGAAAGTGTCCTGGTTTCACTAACATCAAATATCTGATCACATGATTTTTAATGTTGAATTTCAGTCCCTTCTAAATTGAGAGCTCTTTGTGTGCACAAATGTTGCCTCATTTATTTTTCCATTCCTAGTACCTACTCAGTTGATTATACTGTTATTGTAATTCATGTTTTTGAACAAATGAAAAAATAAGTTCTTCATAAATTGGGGAAACCCTTAACTAGATACACCTGATTTAAAATGTTTCTCTTCTGATGTTATAGAGATCCTTTTCTTATGTTGTTGCCTTACTTTTGATATGTTGTTTGTCACTTCTGTGTCAGAGTAAACGTGTCTTAATATCAATATGAGTTTGAGAAAATTCACAGCATTTCTGCCTGTTATTGTTCAAAGTTCCACATTCTAAGCATGGTCTTTATGTTGTATTTCAATAGCTTTGGTTACTACTTTGTCCCATTAACTGAAGCATAAAAACAAACAATTCTGGGAAATATTTGTGTGTCTTTGTGAGTCATATTACTCTCAGATGCCGGCTGTGGTCTCCTCTTGTACCACTCAGTTTCTCGTTTATCTCTGTACTTTGCTGTCCGGTCACTTGGCTCAGCTGAATCCAAGGGAACTTTTTCTTAATCTCTCTCAGTCTTTCTATTCTGTACTGTAGTCTGTGAGAAGAGTCTTTAGTCTCTAGTTTGGGAGCTGAAAAGCAACAGCAGGTTCTCTGCTTTTTTCAGAAGTTATTTATTTTTATGGCACGTCCAATTGTGATAGCTCTGTCCCTCCCTAGCTGCAGGAGCCTTTTTGTTGGTATTTAGCAGTTTCTCATCTATGTCCACGTGGGCAGAATATAGAGCCATGCAGTATCTAGGAATTCAGTATGGAGTTGAGATTTTTTTTTTCTGTGTCTTTTTGATTCAAGTAAGTTATCTTATTTTGCATATATTCATTTGGGATTAAGTTATAAGTGTCTTTTTGGCGGGAAGAGTGCCATTTAGGGTTACTCTGAATAAAGCATGCTCAGAAGTTCCCTGTTGGCCCAACAAGTGAAAGATCGGGCATTGTCACTGCTGCAGCATGGGTTCAATCCCTGGCCTCAGAAGTTCTGTATTCTGAGGTGCAGACCAGAAAAAAAAAGATGTTAAATTGATACAGTAACCTTAATGATACTCTTGTATGGAATGAAGTAGCTAGAAGAACCTTAGCTGGAGACAACATTTCACTGTAATAATTATGAGGGAAAAAGAGTGCCTAGCATACTGAAACCATGAAACAAATACCATCTTATCCTAAGGTTTTTGCTTTTTTTTTTGGTGTGAAAAAAATCCTTTAAGCAAATTATCACCAAATTCTTTGGATTCTTCTTTCTAAACCTGTTTTCAACTCACTCTTTCTTTTCTACCTGTTTTCAACTCACTCTTTCTTTTCTGTTCCCAGGAAACTCACTGCCCTGGTCCCACCTACTTTTCTGCTTTTGTCTAGGGCCTCTCCTATCTGGGACTTTACTCCCCTCACCCAGACTATTATTTAAAGGTGATATACCTACTCTACTGTCTCCTATGTCCTCTGCTTCCTATTCTGGATCTTCAGTCAGTTTAAAAATAGTTTCAGCCATCTATCGTGCCACGCACTGCCCTGGGAAACATCAGGTACAGGCAGTAAGATGCTGGGATTGGCCATGTGGCTTCCAGGCCCCTCCATCATTCAATAACTGTGTGATGTGGGGTAAGTTACCCACTGCTCCATGACTCCTTAAACAAAATGGGGTGGGGTGGGGGTCCCTAACTCACAGAGTTGTTATAAGCACTTAATGATCATTGTGTCAGAGAGTTCTGGCACATAGTATGCCCTTAATAAATGTTCGCTTTCATCACCATCACTTTTTATGTTCTGTTTGTTTAGCCATATAGTGGCTTTCCACTGGAAATAATTCATTCCAAACTCCTTTGTCTAACTTCTCACAATATGAAGGCATTTACTTCCCATAAATTTCCATAGATTGAGTTAAATGTGCATTGAATGATATGGACTAAGATCAAAATAGACAAGTATTTTACATTCAACGTCTATTATATTGTTCAAAATATCACCAAGTGCTTAATCAAAAATTATCTTAGTTCTGTATGCATTTATAAATCAATTTAGTGTAGGAAAAATAAGTGTGAATACTGAAAAGGACTATTCTAAGAGAGTATTAGCCCAGAACTGATTTTCATATTATTTAGTTCTACTTAATAACAGTGAAGGATCTGCTGACATGAATTTAGTCATCACAAAGTACTGGCACAATGTATTTAACATAGCTATTCATAGATGATACTTAGGTCATATTTTAAGATTTAGCTCACTTTGAAATTAAAAATATGAAAGCTTTTAAGTAATATTCACAAATGATCTAACATATCAAGTCATCCTGAGAAGTTAAAATAGTTATTTTTATAGTAAACGTTCAGATGAATTAATCTTAAGTGAAAAGATTTTATCTAAGGAAATTATTTAAAACTCTAATTTTGCTTTTTTAGAATACAATCATGAACCTAGTAACACAAGTCTTAGTTCAATGCCTTATGATTTAAAATGACCACTATTCATAGCATTCAAGTAATTACTTTTATTACAAATTTAAAATTATGGAAAATTTATTCTGTTTCAATACTACTGCTATAAATACCGTATACTGCCTGGACATTTGTATATGCACTGCATTAGGGTGAGACTCTATTATAGTGTTACTGCATCCCATTCACAAAGAGGATGGTAGGTCTGACTTCCTATTCTTATCCCTGAAATCAGGCATCCCACAACACATATCCCAGCATCCACACTCACAGATGCCACCTCCTTCAGCTTCAGAGTCAAGAGCAGAAGATGCTCAACTAGATGGTTTTCTTTGCATCAAGCTGGGATGAGAGAAGGGGCATCTCAGGTGGCAATTACCAGAAACTGACATTAAGAACTGAGACTGTGGGGAAACCAAACCATGAAATAGCAGATCTGGATGAAATCCAAAGTCATTGGTTTTGCTTGTTGCTGCTGACAAAGTTTTTGAACAGATCAGCTATATTTAATTATACACAGAGGGTGGGGCCTTCTTTCTACTGCTGCCTCTCCATCCTAAATCAAGGTACACGTAGAGTTTCTGACCATCTTTTACACACTTTCTGTTCACAAAACATTTTTTGCGGATATTAACTTGTAACATCTTTCCAACATCCCTATAAAGTATGTGTCAGAGTGCATAACTGCCCCCAAATGAGCCTCTCTGAAGGTGTGGATGAAATTATCTCACACAGAGTTAGGGAAGAATAAGTATTTTTTTAACTTTGAAAATTTGGCTTTATTTTTGAAGCCAAAATAATTGGTGGCTTTAGAGTTCCTCTTTGGTCTCCCTTTTACTTACACACTGAACACATAAAACCACACAGGACTAAACTTAGGAGAGAATAAGTTTGCCACCATCCTACTCAAAACGCTAGATAAAGAATAATTATATATTTGGAGTAGTAATAGATGCATTTATTACACATTCTATTAATTTTTTTCAAACATTGAATTCCTCCTGAATCCTAATATAAGTAATGGGAGGTAAAAATACCTGTCTTTGAGATTCTGTGCTCTTGGTCTGGTGGAGAAATGGATACATGAACAGTTAGTCATAATGTAATGCCAAAGAGTTATAATAAAATGCACAGTTAAATATAATGAAATCCAGGGGAGGATCTAAATTTCCTGTTGTGAAGGTAACCAGGGACTCTTGATTTTCAAATCCTATCCTCATGGAATTTGACTGTGTCTTTGGTTACCACTGACCACATCCCCATTCCTGAAATTATCTTTTTGGCTTCTTGGACCTTAGACTAGATTCTTCTCTGGTTTCCATCTGGCCGTGTTTTTTCATCCTCCTTTACTAATCTTCCTGAGTATGCTCCTTAAATTTTGCTCTTTCCATGCCTCCATTTATGTCATCTTCCCTTCACACTTTGCACTGTTTCTGTGGGTGAGAATTTGCTAATAAATATTCATGTTCTCAGCTTTCTCGCATATGACTGTGTTTTAGAAATCTTTGCTGCAGGCAAGCCTGAATCATGAACATACCTCATGTGTTCATCAGATTCTGGTTCCGGAGCTTCTCAGTTTGGCTACCTTGCTGGCACTTTTAGTGAAGGACACCATCCCTCATTCATGATTCTTCTACTCCTTCTTCTTTTATTCAACAAGTATTTATTGAGGCCTATTGGGGGTTGATTACCCCCTTACCTACCTACTCACCTACCACACTTAGGCTAGGATGTAACAGTGGACAAAAAGACCTGGCTCTTACTCTCTGGAGGAAAATAAATTTAAATTGGGAGGAGGGCTTCTTATCAAAATACCAGCTTGGAGTTCCCTGCTGGCCTCTTGGGTTAAAGATCCAGGGCACAGGTTCCATCCCTGGCCCAGGAACTTTTACATGCCATGGACACAGCCAAAAAAAAAGCCAACCTGGGGTTCCTTTCTAGACCTTTTATGTTGTAGAACTGGGAACAAATGAGGTGTATCTTAAATTCCTTATGTGATTCTGAGGAACATCACTTAAAAGTTATAAAACCACTTATTTATATAAAAAAATCAAACAAGTAAATACGTAACTATATACTGTAAAAGTGCCAATGAAGAAGACTACAGGGTGTTGTCTGAGTGTAAACAAGGTAAGGAGGGTTGATTTATAATCACCCGGGAGTTAGACAGGGTGAGATTAAGCCTGGCCATGTTATTGGTGATCAATTAGGCATGAGGCTGAAGCAAGTGAAACACTAAGGTTGACTCTCAAAAAAGCCTGGGTGCCATCACTTGGTTCCTCTTTCCATCCTTCAACTCTTATCTTTGTTTTCTTTACTGTATCTTAAATTCATCCCATCTTATTCATCACCACTGCCTCCAACAGTTCACAGGCTCTTGTTTTGCCTGAAATCATGAAATTATTTCCCCCATTCTTATCCTTGCTTCTGTATCATCTTTTCCCTGATCTGTCACCATACTGATCCTTAAAATAAATGTATATAAAATAAGTTTATGTTTTTGTCATATATATATACATACATGTATGTATGTATGTATGTATGTATGTATGTATATTCTGTGTGAGCATGCATTTAGTTAAAATCTTTCACTCACCCTCTATGGCCTTGAGAATCAAATCTGAAACCTGGTGCTGTTTACAAAGTCCTTTAGGCTCACTGCCATTCTCTGGATTCCTGTTGCCATTGCTTTTCATCTAGATTTCTGCAACAGCCTCAGCATGGTTGGCAATTGACCTGTGTCTAGTCTTGGGTTCCTTAAGTTTTCTGTCTGCCCCAAAGCTCAGGGATTCTTCTGAAAACTAAAACTCATCATCCCTTTCCTCATTATAACCCTTCAGGGTATCCCAATCTCCACATTCAAGATAACATCTTATTCAAGATAAGCTGCTCTATGGCTTACCAGGTTCTTCACAGTCTAGCATATCTTTTCCAGAGCTACCTCTTGCCACTCTGCTCAGTTCTTTATACTTTTGTTCTTCTTTATGCCTTTGTTTCTCCAGTGTATTATGACATCTTGATCCTGGATCTTAATGTTCTGTTTGTTTGTCTTCTGCTTGAAGCATTCTTGAGATCTCCTTCCCTGGTTCACCTCCTGCACATCCTTCAGGCTGCTGTTCACACATCCCTGAAGCCTAAGCTTGGTGACCCTGCTAGATGGTCTTCTAATGCACCATTTCCTCACCCTCTTTTTAGGAGTCTCATACTGAGCTGTGACTGGCTCTGTACTTCTCTCTTACCCCACCTACACTGCTCCGGAGCCCAGAACCATGTCTTGGTCACTGCTGAATCCCCACATTGACCTTGTGTCTTGATTCTTTTCTTTTCAAGGCTGCATCCATGACATATGGAGGTTCCCAGGTTAGGGGTCAAATCAGAGCTACAGCTGCTGACCTGCACCACAGCCACAACAACATAGGATCTGAGCCTCATCTGTGACCTACCCAATAGCTCAGAGCAACGCCAGATCCTTAACCTAGTGAGCAAGGCCAGAGATCAATCATGCAACCTCATGGTTAGTTGGATTCATTTCCATTGTGCCACAATGGGAACTGCAGACCTTGTATCTTTTTTTTTTCTTTTTTTTTTTGGTCATTTGTCTTTTTAGGGCCACATGCATGACATATGGAAGTTCCCAGGCTAGGGGTCTAATCAGAGTACAGCTGCTGCCTATGCCATAACCACAGCAACACAGGATTGGAGCCGTGTCTGCGACCTAAACCACAGCTCATGGCAATGCTGGATCCTTAACCCAGTGAGCAAGGCCAGGGATCAATCCTGCGTCCTCATGGATGCTAATCAGATTCGTTTCTGCTGAGCCACAATGGGAATTCCCAAACCTTGTATCTTGAACAGAGTGGGCATGCTATATTTTTTTTTTTACAACAAAGGAAGGACTAGCTGTTAATACTTCTGACTTATCATTTAGTTTGCATTTTTTAAAGTAACAGATTTATGGAGATAATTCAAATGCCATCAAATCTGCCCTTTTAAAATACATAGTTCAGTGGTTTTTAGCATATTCACAGAGTCAGGTATCTATTACTAATTTTAAACCATTTTCACCAGCTCCCAGGAAATCTTGTACCCTTGGGTAGTCACCCTCTATTCCCCTCTCTCCTCTGACACTGGTGGTCACCAATCTAATGTCTGTCTATGGATTTGCCAATTCTGGACACTTCATATAAATTAAAATCACACAGTCTTATTATCTTTGTGACTGATTTATTTCACTCCACATATTTTCAAGGTTCATCCATTTCATAGCATATATTTGTACTGTATTCTTTTTATTTCTTTTAAATTTCAGGTAACTAGATAAAGCACACTTCATTATGGACATTTATGGATATTTCTTTTTTTGCTATAGTGAATAATGTTGCTATGAACATTCATGTACAAATTTTTGTGTGAACATATGTCTCCGGTTTTCTTAGACTGAATTACTTAGCAGTGGAATTTCTAAGTCATATGACAATTCTATATTTAACTTTTGAGGAAGTGCCAAACTGTTGTTCAAAATAACTGCACTATTTTGCATTGCCACTGACAATGGAAAGGGTTTTAATTTCTTCACATATTCACTAAAACTGGCTCTTGTCTCTATTTTTTATTATGACCATCATGGTGGGTACTCTAGTTTTGATTTGCATTTCTCCGATGACTAATAATGTTAGACATCTTTTCATGTGCATATTAGCCACTCATACTTCTCGTTTTGAGAAATGTTTCATTGATTTTGCTTATTTTTAAACGTATTGTATGTCTTTTTAACTGTTTGAGTCTAAGAGTTTTAAGAATGAACATTTTAGATTTAAATTCCTTATCAGATATATAATTTGAAAATATTTTTGCCCAAGCTGCAAAAGCTGTCTTTTCACTCTAATGGCAGCTGTTGAATCACAGAACTGTTTAATATTGATGAACTCCTGTTTATTTTTATTTTGTTGCTTATTCTTTTGGTGTCATCTTTTCCCAGCACCATTATTGAAGAGGCTGTTTTTTTTTTCTCCATTAAATTTCTTTGTCATCTTTGTCAAAAATCAGTTGGCCATGCATGTAAGAGGTTATATTTGAGCTCTCAATTTTACTTCATTGATTAGTCTATCCTTATGCCAATATCATACTGCTTGATTACTGCAGCTTTGTAGTAAGTTTTAAAATCAGGAAGTGTGAATCCTCCAACTTCACTCTTCACTTTCAAAATCTTTTTGTCTATTCTGGGTCCCTTATATTTCCACATGAATTTAGGATCAACTTGTCAATTTTTGGAAAGAAGCCTAATAAGATTTAATAGGGATTATATTGAATCTGTCGATCAGTTTTGGGAATATTTGGCAATGTTAAATCTTCTTTTCCATGAACTTGGGATTTCTTTTCATGTATTTAGATCTTTAACTTTCTTTAAATGATATTGTGGTTTTTAATGAAAAAAAACTTGTACTTTACCTGTTAAGTTTATTCCTAAATATTTTATTTTTATAAATTAGAAGTCTTGTATTTTTAAAGGTTATGTAGATCTGTAATAACACATGAAACTGGGACTTCAACCTGAGAATCATTTCACACAGACTAGATTTTCAAAGGACACTAAATGTACTTACCACTCTGAACAAGAGTTAAAAAGCTTTGCATGACCCAAAGAAAATGGATAAGTATCAAGGCAGAAATATATATTTATATACATGAATGCATATACTTATATATTGAGAAACTTTATTTTGAGTTGCAGTATCATTATTATTAATTGTGCAACACACAGTAGTCATTCATATGTAAATCATGTGATTCACAAAATATGATACCAAATTTTAACATTTTAAATACTCATGATAATTAAGTACACTTATTAAACCTATTGGTCATATGGAAATTAATGAGTAAACTTTTAAAAAATGCCCAGTTTCATTGGAAATGTTTGCATATATAATCTGCTGTTACATAAATCAGATGAAGAGTTGGGCTTTTGAATACTGTAGTGGCAAACGTCACCAAAATGATTATTAATACTATGCTTATTTATAAAGCAAGATGAAAAGAGCTGATTAAGGATGGTATGACTAGATATCAGTTATCCTTAAGTGTTATATTTAAAATTTCCCCACATGTATAGTAATCATATCAATGGAGATACCACTTAATATGTGGGAAAACTGTAATAGAGGTATTAAATTGAGTGAGAATTTTGTAATGAATACTAGAAGTGATTAATTACAGCAGGACCTTTAATTGGGGAACATTCTTTTAGTCCTTTTTCTCAGGATTTATTGTAACTACACAGAAGAAAATTATCTATAAAAATAATGCCTATGAAAAGAACTTATGAAACATTAGGGGAATTGGTCTGGAAAGATTAAAGATTAAAAAATATAAGTACACTCACTAGGAAAGTCTTGGTTTTGTGGTTGTTGGTGTATTTGTCTGCAGTAGTAATGGAATTTGACAGCAGAAACCAGTGGATGGCTCACATTCTGTGAAATGTACTGGGTTGGATCCTATAAATGAATCACTGTTGTGTGAACATTGTCATGACAGGATGGGCCGTGGTTTTGTCCCTTCCGGGTCTATCTGTATAACTCTCACCCACTTGTCAGACCACATGTTTTAGACAGAAAACATCCTGATATCAGAAAAATGTCAAAGGAGGGAAGGAACGTTTTTTAAATGAATGGTTAAGGCTTCTTTTTTTACTCTATGAAAGATAGTATAATTTGTTAATATAGCAAAATAAAATGGCTGGGTGATCTTCACTTATGTTTTATAGCATAGTTGTGAAAGTTAAGCAGTTTAATTTACCCTCAAGTAGCATTGCTCTTAATTTAGCATCATATGTAAAATATGTTTCTCAAATATTAATGTATTTGCAAGACCTTGATTCAAGTGTTTATTATTTGTCCTTCCTTGAGGTGAATATTGGTTGGTTCCCAGACTGAAACTATTGCATCAAAACACAGCATCATTACACAGAAATAGATTCCTTGATGAAAATGAAGTCATATATATTGAACATGTTAACTAAAACATACATAAAGTTATTTCCAATATATCAAGGAATGTCATAAGATTGCTTTAATCTATTATTTTTAAATTATTATCTTTATTTTATTGATTTAAATGTTGTATTGGTTTCAGCTGTACAGCAAAGTGAATCAGTTATATATACATATTTCCACTCTTTCTTTCCCATATAGATTACAGATCTTTAGGAATGTAATCTTTTTTATTTAAAGAAAATTTACAACTATTTTAAAAACTGTGGTATTTATTATCTTATAGCTATTCTTTATTTAGGAAAAACATTTTTCCATTAGTTATGTACAAAGAAAACTGATAAAAAATGTAATATTTAGCTTATAATGATGAATATTCATTCTTTTAATGAGATCTATCTGACATAGGTATATTTCCTTGTTAATGTCTTTTTTCTTTTTGGTCACTTTAGGGCCACACTCACGGCATATGAAGGTTCTCAGAAAAGAGGTCCAATCAGAGCTGTAGTCACTGGCCTACACCAGAGCCACAGCAACACAGGATCCGAGCTGCATTTGTGACCTACACCATAGCTCATGTCAACGCTGGATCCTTAACCCACTGAGTGAGGCCAGGGATTGAACCCCCGTCCTCATGGATGCTAGTCAGGTTTGCTTACCACTGAGCCATGACAGGGACTCCTCTTTGTTAATGTCTTATTTCCTTCTGTAAAATTAAGTGTGTTGAGAATTAAAGAATTAGACATGTGGCCAGAGAAGTTGACCTTTAAGATCATTACCAAACTTTTATGCTTCTGAGGATTTTTTTGTTTTCTGGCTGTTTTTTTGTTAACAGTAACATTGTAAATCCATGGAAGCCCCAAACAAAACACAATTTTAGTTTTTCAAAAATTAGTTTTGAAGCAAAACCTTCACAAAAAGTGTTTTATTATCTTATAAGAGTCCATTAGGGTATAAAATCAATATTTTAGCCACTCACTGGAGCATTTCATTTTCCTCAATATTTTTGAGAGAAGCCACTTCCAATTTAACTTTTTTCCCTTGCCTAATGGAATACTAAGCATAAATAAAATAACTTTTCTGAATCATTAAAAGCTAATAGAAAATTAACAGGGTTATGATAGATTTCTTTTCCTTTGTGGTGAACAGGCAAGGTAGAGCTAATTGTCTTGAGTGCCCTTAGGACACATGAAGTACCATCTTCTACTTTCTCAAGGGAGGATGTTTGAAATTAAAAATGCGTGAATTCTCTCCTCCACCTTGGGGAAATTTAACGGCCCCCAGCAAGTGTCAAACCTAGGGATTACAATTCTCTGCCCTTCGCTATTCACTCTACATCAGAAAGGAAAGCATCCTTAAGCAAAGATCTAATTATGAGAACAATCTCAGTCATAGTTCCCAAAGGGAGGCAACCTTAAGAGTTATGACAGAATATTTTGAGGCATTTTTTGGTATAAGGTAGTTATCACTGCCTTCAGAGTAGATTCTCAAAAGTTGACTGTACTGGTGGTGGTCACAGAATGGGTGGGTAAGTTTAACTTGAGCTGTATTAGATTTCTATTGCTGTGTAATAAATAACTCCATATTTGGGAGCTTAAGAAAATAAAACTCATTATCTCATAGGTCTGTAGCTTGGAAATTTAGAAGCAGCTTTTCTAGGTTGTTCTGGCTCAGGATCTCATGAGGTTGAGTCAAGGTGTCAGCTGGGGCTGCACTCATCTGAAGGCTTGACTGGGGCCAGACAATTTTCTTTCTAGGTCTCCACTCACATGCATGGCAAGTGGGTGCTGGTTGTTGGCATGAAGCCTCTGTTCCATTCCACAGGGATGCCTGAGAGCTCTCAAGATGGTCTGGTTCTTTCCCTGGAGTGAACCACCCATGAGAAAGCAAGGCAGAAGCCAAAATGTCATTTACGACTTAGCCTCAGAAGACACATGCAATTATTTCTGGAAATGTTGTTCCTGTAATCAGCTCTTTTTAAAGTGGGAGAGGACTCCATATGTACATGAATTCCAGGAGGTTAAATTTTTTTGGGGGGGGGGCATCTTGGACGCAGACTACCACAGGATATGGTTATTTTTTCTTTTGGGTTTTAATAGAGCTGGTCTTGGGAAAAATAAGTTGTTTTTCATTTTGTTTTGTTTTGATTAAACATGCCTTTATCTCTCATCTCTGTGCCTCTTTGTGTAATCTTTTTATTTCCAGAATGCTTTTTATTTCCAGCTTTCAAGTTGGTCCCTTCTTCTTCAGCGATGACTTTGCTGTCTTTCCTTCCCCAAAAATTCAAAAAATATTTGAGGGTGAATCGTGTGTGAGTCACTTTTGCTTTTATCAGTGAACAAAATCCCTCCCCTCATAGAGCTTACCTTTTATATAGTAGCTGTGTTTCATAGTAATTTGTCACCTATACTCTGTAATTTCTAGTTTTGTCCTATTAGCATTCTGTGGGATCTGATGTTATTTCCAGGTAGATGGTGTCATAACTGATTTGACTTGTAAGTCACCCAGCTGGTGTTCAAGAATTTCTTGGTGGAGTGGAAAACCCCCACTTCCCCTGCCCCTCACATTGGAACTGGGTCCAGAATCTTTTATCAACGAATTTAAGGAAAGAGGTCAATGATTGGCAAAATTCCCATAAAATAACATTTTTATTTTAGTAAAGATATTCTATGATCTAATTCAAAAGAGTAAGATGGACCTTTATGGCCTTGAAAGAGGTACAGAACACAGCAGGAGGACTTGCTCATTTGTACCAATTTCTCTGCTTTCAGCCTACTTTCGTTCAATGGAAAACATCACCATTAAGCTATCTCACTCACAATGTGGAAATGCAAGACTAGGGGAAAAAGTGTATTTCAAGTTTAAAAACAGGCACAAACAATGTAGTTATCACCATGAATGCAGGAGGAGTGTCAGAGAATGAAGTAGCTAGTTTTGCCATTTCTTTTCAAAATTAACCCAGTGAGAATTGAATTTATCTGCATATGGTGGGTCATCATTTATACATATGACTATATTCTAGCCAGTGTTTCAGGAGCTCTGGCATTTATACCTGAGCTTAATTCTAACACGTTTTTGCGCAGGGCATTTTTTTAGTATTAAAACCATTTAAGCCAATAAATCTTTCTCCAAATGTCAGATTGGTAAACATTTAGGAGGTAAAAGGAAACTAATGACACTCATCATGTTGATGATGTGAATGATTTATTGGACCCAATCATTTAAGACTTTCATGAAGTCAATATCAGGGAAAGAAACACTGGGCTCTTATTATGGTAATCTGTGTTTGTACTGTCAGCATACAGTGATTTATTACAAACCTGTGGCTAGGATTAGGATATTATAAATGGGGGAAAAATGGAAGGCTCATTAATATTTTATACCCACAGGTGGAAGACATGCAGTGGGCGAATAGAGAACACACTCACCCGGCGTCGGTCTGCAGCCTGCCTTGTAAGCCTGGGGAGAGGAAGAAAACCGTGAAAGGGGTCCCTTGCTGCTGGCACTGCGAGCGCTGTGAAGGTTACAACTATCAGGTGGATGAGCTCTCCTGTGAACTGTGCCCTTTGGATCAGAGACCGAACATCAACCGCACAGGCTGCCAGCTGATCCCCATCATCAAACTCGAGTGGCATTCTCCCTGGGCTGTGGTACCCGTGTTCGTTGCCATACTGGGAATCATTGCCACGACGTTTGTGATCGTGACTTTTGTCCGCTATAACGACACACCTATTGTGAGGGCTTCGGGACGCGAACTTAGTTACGTGCTTCTCACGGGGATTTTTCTCTGTTACTCCATCACCTTTTTAATGATTGCAGCACCAGACACAATCATCTGCTCCTTCCGACGGATATTCCTGGGACTTGGCATGTGTTTCAGCTATGCAGCCCTTCTTACCAAAACAAACCGAATTCACCGAATATTTGAGCAGGGGAAGAAATCAGTCACAGCACCCAAGTTTATCAGTCCAGCATCCCAGCTGGTGATCACCTTCAGTCTCATCTCCATCCAGCTCCTGGGAGTGTGTGTCTGGTTTGTTGTTGACCCTCCACACATCATCATTGACTATGGAGAGCAGCGGACTCTAGACCCAGAGAATGCCAGGGGAGTGCTCAAGTGTGACATTTCTGATCTCTCGCTCATTTGTTCACTGGGGTACAGTATCCTCTTGATGGTCACTTGCACTGTTTATGCCATTAAAACAAGAGGAGTTCCAGAGACTTTCAACGAAGCCAAGCCTATTGGATTTACCATGTATACTACCTGCATCATTTGGTTAGCTTTCATTCCCATCTTTTTTGGTACAGCTCAGTCAGCAGAAAAGGTAAGTGGCAAGAAATGCACTTGTCAACCCTTTTCCGGAACTTCACTTCTTCCTTTATGATGCTTTCTCTTCTTTCTTTTGGTTCACTTATATTCTCTCAAGAAGTTTCAGTGTAAGATATATATGCATTTATCTTTATATGCATTTTTATTTATTTATATAGTGTAAGATATGTATTTATTTATATAGTGTAAGATAGATATTTATATAGTGTAAGATATATATGCATTTATCTTTATATGCATTTATATTTATTTATCTTTATGCATTTATCTTTATATGCATTTATGTAAAGATCACTCTTTGAGTATGTGTTGACTAAGGCTGATTTTCAGTGAAAAGCACTTTAATGTGTCCTTCTCAGCAAGGTTGAAGATTGACAGAGCTCACGTCACTTTCTCGATCGCTTCCCAGCTCTTTTATTGACTAACATAACTGTTCTTTTCCAAGCATTAAAAGAGGCAGGGAGAAGGGGCAGACATGACTCACAGGGATGAGCTATCTCCGAGATATCTCAATGCATGACAAATGCTTCCTTCCCTGGTTCTACCATGACTCTGGACAAAATGACTCCATAATAATTAGGATGCTTTTAGTCACAGAAGCAGAGTTTATAGTAAAACTGCAACAGCAAAAAGAATCTAAATGTCTTAGTTCCATCTGCATAGCTTCACTATCTCTCTTCAGCCCCCATTCTTATTATGTTTCCATATGTAGAGTACAGTGAAAGGAGACAGCAATGGGCAATTTATATAAAGCAGTTTTTAATTTATTAGAGGCTGAAGATCAATTGAATTTGCTGAAATAATTTTCTTTTGTTACTAATCTTCCATTAACTTTGCCGCATAAAATACTGCCAAGTGAAGAGTATCTATATGTGAAAGGAAGTATGTGCTGAACTGGGTGTATGGAGTTCGATGTATGGAAAAGCAGAGAACTAACATTAACCGTGAATTCCAAGGTTTGGGTAGTGTGATGGAGACAGCCAGCTTGTGAGACAAAGGCAAATGCCACCATTCTGAAGGGATAGCCTTTCCTCCCCAATATGCCTATGAGAAAGTTCCCCTCTCGGTGTGAAGGCTTAAAGATTATTCCTTCCTCTGTCATCAGAAGTCCTGAGGAAGTCAGACATCCTGGGGACATTTATCTTCCCTAGGCTCTAACATCCCAACTCCTTCATGCCTCTTAAAATTCCAGCTATCTCAGAGGGAAAAGTACAGAGAGCTCATTTGTATGAGCTTTCATCCCTTCCGAGATCACTGTGGCCTTCAACTTTGAAAGACAAAAACTGTACTTCAGCAAACCTGATTCAGAGTAAGCTTGCCATGGGTTCCAGCCCTGTGACCTTGCTTGACTTGTATAGCCTGATGGAAGTCCATGGATATTTTATGTAGGACCGTGCTCGCGGCGGGAAAATAAAATAAGACGGTTTGGGGCTCTAAGCCTACCAACTAGATAACATTCTCTTTTGACCTATGCAGAGGGGAAGTTATGAAGATCAAACTTATCAATTTAATTTAGGAAGGAATATTTCTCTCAAATTTTATTGTTTCTATTTTGACATGGTTAGTTGGACAAGTCAGGGAAAATAATGTTTTTCAGAGTCTGGAAATGTCCACATTACTTGAATTGTTAATACCATCAACTTAAATGGTACATGTATTTGTGTTTGATCCAGGAATTAACTTTTCAATATATTGTTTTATCTAGAGAGAGCCATGGGTAGTTTATTTTGCTTTCTCATGGAAAGGAAATATTTAACCAAACAAAATCTCCTGAGCTCTGATATGTAACTCTCTTTTCTTTTTCTTTCTCTTCCTTTACATTTTATAAATGACAGCCTACTCTTACTTTTCATATTGTTACTTCCAAGGGCCTGGGGGAGCAAATATGAGCGCTAAGATATTATTTCTATTCAGAGAAATCTTTTAGTGACTCAATTATAGAATAAACTTTTAGAGTAAATAAAATCATGGTTCTCCATCAAGCTATTGGATGCCACCATAGTAATTCAAATGTGCATCATACTAAGGTTCCCTTTTAAGGTAATGAGGAAAAAAAAACGACCATTGTCTCTCAGAGCAAGAACCCTGCAGAGTTTCAGTTGCCCCTGAGGAGCAGTGATGGAGAAAGTAAGAGCTTTCAGGGTGAAAGGGACCCATGAATATGCCAGGGAGTGGAGGCTGCTCAGTACTGCTGGACCTGTGGGAGTTGTACATCCTTCCAAAAACCTGGCCTTTCTGTACATATTTGTGGATGTGAATTTATCAATGCCTGCAGAGATAGGACTGAACGCTAGCCAGAATTATTTTCTCCTTTTCAGCTTTGTGGAGTCAAAGTAGGTCAAAGAGCCACATGGTAAGACAAATTCATAAAGTATATTAATAGCCATAAAAAGAATGAAATAATGCCATTTGCAGCTACATGGATGGACCTAGAGATAATCATATTATGTGAAGTTAGTCAGACAGAGAATGTCAAATATCATAGAATACTACATATGTGGTCTAGAAAACTGGTATAAATGGACTTATTTACAAAGCAGAAATAGACTCACAACATAGAAAACAAATATATGGTTACCAGAGAAGTTTATTTGGGGGGGGTGAGGAGATAAATTAGGAATTTGGAATTAACGGATACACGTTGCTCTATGTAAAACCGATAATCAACAAAGACCTACTTTATAGCACAGGGAACTCTATTCAACATCCTGTAATAACCTACAAAAGAAAAGAATCTGAGAAAGAATACATAAACCTGAAACACTTTGCTGTACACCTAAAGCTAACACAACATTGTAAATTAACTACTTCAATTTTAAACAATGGTTAAAAAAATACACTTATGTGTCATCCTAACAATTCACATTAAAATTGCTTCCCATTGGAGTTCTCTGGTGGTGCAGTGGGTTGTCATTGCAGCAGCTCGGGTTGCTTCTTGTGGGGTGGGTGTGATCCCTGACCTAGGAATTTCCATATGCCGTGGGCACAGCCAAAAAAAAAAAAAAAAAAATTGCTTCCTGCTATTCTATGTCAAAATTATTAATGTTTAATCTTTATTTAAAATAATATGTAAAAGTTTGAGACTGCTTATTTTTTCACATTGCTAAAATTATCGACACAGAAATTGAAAGTGAGTAAAACATTTTTATCTCTAAAGGAAACCTTTTCCTAGGTTTCACTGACTTTGGAGGACCAAAGAGCTGGTCAGGCCTCCACTGTCATTTATAATGCTCAGCCAGTTAACCACATGTTATCAGTTTGAAGTGTTTGTAACAGTCAGGCGGCACACATACCCATTAATTCAGCAGATCCTTATTGAGCACTGTGTCCAGAATCGTGCCAATTATTGAGCCACATCAGTCTGCTTGCCGAGCCTTCCATGTACAAAGGCTCAGCCTGGCTCCCAGCCCATGCTGCCTGACGCCTGCCTGCATCAGCAAGTGCCAGGCTCAAGGGCAGAGGGAGATGGTGAAGAGTAGGCTGTGAGATGAGAAATCAAGCAAAAGAACTATATCCAATAACTATACATCAGTGACAAAGAATTTATAACATGGAAGATAGTGGAAAAGCAAACTTTCTTCCAGTGTGCATTTAATTATGTTTCATAGAATAATGTCTATAGAAGAGAACCCATCTAGCCACACCAGGTCCCTCTGAAATTACAAAAGAAGTGGGAATATAAAGTAAAATAGTAGAATAATTTAGACAGATGTTTCAGAAAACCTCTGTGCAAAATCAAGTTATAAAGGGAAATTTGTAGCATCCCTGAGGATAGACAGCTCTCTTATCTCTTCATCAATGATAAAATGTCATTTAATTTCACACATTCCTTTTTTTTCAGATTTCAAAATCAAAATGAATCATATTTTTTCAATAGATTTTATGACATCATTTATTAGTTTTGCACCTCTGGCTGCATTCAACTAAATCATAATATAAGTGAACCTTTTCTTTTCTTAAAAAAAGAGTGTTATGAGGGAAGGGCAGATTGCACCAAGGCTTGGGCCAGGACCAACACAAACTTTTATAATTGGGTTGAAAAGACAAAATTTTAAAATATAATTAATGTTATAGAAAAAGAATCCTCGGGGATAGTTAGGGCCTGTTAGGATGACAGAAAACTGTTCAGTACATATTTTACTAACTCTAATTGGGTTCATAAAACCTAGATAATCAGACCAAGGTTTTGACACTGCCAAGCTCCAAGGAGCACAGTGCTTCAACCACAGCATAGGATGGAAACCAAACAAGACACCCTTAAAACAGAAAATAAAACTCCAAAATTTCAAAAACCCCCTATGTTCCAAAACAAAAGCAGCCTTTCTTCCCTCTCCTTCTGGATGAACAGTGCAGCCTCTACATAGTAGCTTAAGTTAGGAACCTGGAGTTGTCATAGACCCTTCGCTCTACTCATCCTCACCCCTTTATTTCCTCCTGTCATCTTCACATGTCATCCTTTATCTGTCTCATGTGTATGTCTGTCTCATGTATATCTGAATGAATATCTCTTTTAACGTAGAGCCTTTCGTGTAGTACATTCTCTCTCTCTCCTTTTATGGCCACACCCGCAGCATGTGGAAGTTCCCCAGGCCAGGGACTGAACCCATGCTGCAGCTGTGACCTGGCCACAGCTGAAGCAACAACAGATTCTTAACTCACTGCACCACAGGGAAACTTCCTTATGTAGTACAGTCTCAATAAACACCTGGGGAATGAGCGAATGGTGTGTCTTGCATAGTGATAATATAATATAAATGCCTATTTGTGATTTAAGTTAGACTGTGGCATAATGGGACCTTTTGCATTCACCTTACTGTGATTTCCCTTTAAAACCTTTTTCCTGAAAAATAACTTTTCTTATTCAAATGGTACATTTCTTTTTAAAATTTTGTCAGTATCACTTATTCTGATAGAGGGCTGCTAAATATTTAAGGAGAAATGCAAAAAAGGAATTCCTACAGTTGTTCTTAGTTCTGTCTGAAGTACACAAGTCAAAGGAGAATTGATGCTATTTTGTAGACTCCTTTTCCACGTCATCCCTCCCTCATTCTTTTATTCTGTCTGTTGATTAAGGGCAGAAGAGTGTAGGGGTGCTCAGGTGGGTGAGTGGAGTAAGAAAGAGCATGAGGGAGTTCCCGTCATGGCACAGCAGAAACAAATCTGATTTGAATCCATGAGGATGCAGGTTTGATTCCTGGCCTTGCTCAGTGGATTAAAGGTCCAGCATTGCCCTGAGCTGTGGTATAGGTCACAGACACGGCTTGGATCACGCATTGCTGTGGCTGTGGTGTATGCTGGCAGCTTTAGCTCCAGTTCAGCGTCTAGCTTGGGTAATTCTATATGCCGCAGATTTGGCCCTAAAAAGCTAAAGAAGGATAGAGAGAGCATGAGCTGTGGAGCAGGAAGACACGGATTCAAATCCTTGTTCTGTTAAACCAGCTGAGAAAATGCAGTTAAGTGGCTAAATTTGTGCAGAGAGCAGTACATGCCCCAGAGAATGAAAACTCAGATATGAAGCATTGAAAAGCACTCACCTGCCATCTGTACCGAGCCCTATTCACAAACTGAAGTAGATTTGAGTTCATACTATTTGGGAAAGGGCAGGAGGATGATTGACTTTTTAAAAATCCTCTTGTCTCATTATGGCATGTTTTTGTATTAACAGACACCTCATGGTAGTTTTGCTAAGAGCTACACATTGTGAGTCACAGGACGTGTTTAGCACATAAAAAGCAATCAATAGATGTTGGCTGTTTTGACTATTAGGCTATATTTCATGAGTGCAGGGATCTTATTTTATTTTGCTCACCATCATATCCTCGCATCTAGCATAAAACCAGGCCCAGAATGGGTTCTCCACAAATATTTATTTAATGACTGAATACATTTAAAATTATCCAGATAATTGCCTCAATTTCTCCAGCCATTTAGACTCTGTCTGTGGAGCATCCCAACCAGAAGTGTTTCTCCAGACACAGGGGCTTGCCTGAGGGTGTAGACCATAATGAATTACAGAGGTTAAAGGAGGAGACAAAAATCTGCGGGGCTAGGAGAAAGAGAAGAGTGAACGGTCCTGAGGCAATATGGAACAGCCTTCATATATTTAGCAGAAAATAGTGGAAGAAAGGAAAGTGTCATCAGAAAGCAGTTGCTGACACACTTGGGTTACAATTGAAAAGTGGATAACTCTAACAAGAGTGGTGAGAGGTAGTTCTAAAAACAATAATAAGATTCTTGCTTTAGGAAATAGCCCAGATGAGAAAAGAACAGCCTGAGAAACCTGAGGTTAGGGTGTCAATATAACCTCGACAGCAATGGAAGTAATTTTCAGAAGAGATCAGACCAACCATAACTGTCTTCTAACACTTCTCCACTTCCTTAGAAGGAAGGGATGTGGAAACAATCATCCAGTATCCATCCTGGGTGTCTGTCATTTTTATAAACTTTATAGTGTTTTCTTCCTTTGTTAGCTACGGTCATTTGAAGTGATTCTTTGAAAGGTTTCACCAACTATTTCATGAAATAGAACCATCCCACATTCCAGTACTATTTTAGACATTATGGTAGATTAATCATACCACACGGTTGCAATCAATGCTGAAAGGAAAACTCAAATAAAAAGGAAAAAGGAAAAAAAAACAATTGGAAAATAAAACATTTCTATGATTTCATTTTTTTTCACTCAGTGACGATAGGCTTGTGAAGATATAGAAGGGAAAAAAATGAAATTAAAGAGATTTGAGGGCACAGTATGGGCAAGCCTATAAGTAGCTCCTCTAGGAAAGGGCGCCCTAACCAGGCTCATTATTACTTTTTATTTTTACATTTGTGCTACTAACTACTGCTGCAGAATATTACCAACTTGCCCATCCAGGGCAAATCTTTGCGGGGATGCCTATCTTATTGGATAGTACAAAGAAATATTTGATCAGTGAACCTTGCTTAGATTCCACGATCCCGCTTTTTGGGGGCTCAGAGGAAACTGTGTGGTCTGTGGCTACTTAATTTAAACATATCATTGTTGGTGAGATTACAGTATTTATGCATTTATATATATATGTGTATATATATTTGTGTGTATGTATGTGTGTGTGTGTGTGTGTGTGTGTGTAAACTCTTGAAATTGAGTTTACAAAGAATTTGAATTTTCTATGCCCAAGTTACAATAACTTAACCAATAAGACATTTAGTCAACCGCAGTTAATCCTAGAGCTAACATAGCTCACTAAAACAGTTTAGCTTTCTTAATATCTTTGAAATGCTGGAGAACTAGGTTTGACCAAGACAAAAATGTGAACATTATCTGAAACACAGTGACCATGACTTTATTTCAAGTGTTTAGCAGGAAGTTTCAAAATGTTTAGCAGGAATGCCATACAGAGAGACTTAATTTTTCTATAGCCAAAACTTTAATGACACCCCAGACTGTTGATAGTACAGAATGTGGTGACTAATTTACTTATGTAACTTCAAATTGCATTTTCCATGATTCAGTAGATGCTTATATCTCATGGAGCACACAGGGTGCCAGGAAGAGCAGATTGCAAGCAAATCGTTCCTTTTGGCTGTAACCATATATACATTTTTATGTTGGGAATATTTTTTCAACCTTTAAATGCAGTATCACATGCATTAGAACCACCTACCCCACAGTGTAGAGAAATATTAGCTTAAATTCCAGGCTATTTAAAATGAATGCCAAGCAGATTTATTTGCATCATTAAAAGAAAGAAAGAAAAAAAAAGCTTTGGCTGCCTTCTGGTCCAAGATATGGGCTGGCACAAACATAGATATCTATTCCCTATAAGGTAATAATGATTTTTTTTTTTGGTTTGTTTGTTTTGGTTTTTTAGGGTGATATCTGTGGCATATGGAACTTCTCAGGCTAGGGGTGTAATCTGAGCTGTAGCTGCCAGGCTGTGCCACAGCCACAACAATGCCAGATCCGAGCCACATCTGTGACCTATACCACAGTTCATGGCAACACCAGATCGTTAACCCACTGACCGAGGCCAGGAATGAAACCTGCATCCTCATGGACACTGGTTGGGTTTGTTACCACTGAGCTACAACGGGAAAGAAAATAAGGGACATAAAGGAAGATGGACGAGAGGGGGTTAGGGAGGGAGGCAGACAGAGAAACAGACAGAGAGACAGTAGCTGCAGGTAGACCTCAGAGATATCATGGGTTTGGTTTAGACCACTGCAGTAAAACAAATAATAAAGTAAGCCACACAGATTTTTTGGTTTCTCAGTGCTTATAAAACTTATGTTTACATTATACTGTAGTCTGTTAACTGTGCAATAGCATTGTGTTTTTAAAAAAAATAATGTTCATAACAATTAAAAATACTTGATTGCTAAAAGATGCTCTTATCTGAGCCTTCAGTGAATCATATCTTTTGGCTAGTTGGAGGTCTTATCTCAAAGTCAGTGGCTGCTGGCTTATCAGTGTGGTGGCTGCTGAAGGTCGGGGTGGCTATGGCAATTTCTTAAAATAAGACAGCAACTAAGTTTTCCTCATTGATTGTTTCTTCCTTTCAATGCTGTTTGATAGCATTTTACCTAGGGTATAACTTTTTTCAAAATTGGAGTCAATCCTCTCAAACTCCGTGGCTGTTTACATATCTATTTATTTATAATCTACATTTATATAATATTCTAAATCTTTTGCTGCCATTTCAACAATCTTCGTAGCATCTTCCCCAGGAGTAGTTTCCATCTCAAGAGATTACTTTCTCTGCTCATCTGGAAGAAGGAAACCTTGAGCCATTAAAGTTTTATCTCACGTTGTAGCAAATCATTTGTATCTTCAGGATCCATTTCTAATTGTACTACTGTGGCTATTTCTACCACAGCTCCAGTTACTTCTACTTCTTCCACTGAAGTCTTGAAACTCCACCCTAAGTCATCTTTGAGAATTGGATTCAATTTCTTCCATACTCCTGTTAAAGTTGGTATTTTGACCTATTCTCATGAATCGTGAATGTTCTGAATGGCATCTAGAATAATGAATTTTTTCAGAAGATTTTTAATTTGCTTTTACTAGTTCCATCAGAGGAATCACTATCTATGACAGCTATAGCCTTACAAAATGTATTTCTTAAATAAGACTTGAAAGTTGTAATTATTTCTGGATCCATGAGCTGCAGAATGAATGTTGTGTTAGCAGACAATAAAACAACACTAATCCGCTAAGCTCACTGTACATTACCATGGCAACCAGGTTTATAATCAGTGAGCAGTAATATTTTAAAAGGAATCTTTGTTTCTGAGCAGTAGGTCTCAAGAGTCAGCTTGAGATATTCAGTAAGCCATGTCGTAAACAGGTTTTCTGTCATCCAAACTTTGTTGTTCCATTTATGTACCACAGGCAGAGTAGATTTAGCATAATTCTTAAGGGCCCTGGTATTTTTAGAATGTTAAATGACCACTGGCTTCAACTTAGTCACCAGCTACTGTCATCCCTAATAAGAGAGTCAGTCTGTGCTTTGAAGCTTTGAAGCCATGCATTGACTTCTCCTCTCGAGCTATGAAAGTTCTAGACTGTATATTCTTCTGATGTATGGCTGTTTTGTCTACATTGAAAATTTGTTATGTAGCCACTTTTATTAGTTATCTTAGCTGAATCTTCTGGGTAAATTGCTACCATTTTGTTCCTATATTAGTGCTCACTGCTACACTTAGTACGTTTTATTTTGTTTTGTTTTGTTTCTTTAGGGCCACACCCAAGGCATATGGAGGTTCCCAGGCTAGGGATCGAGTCAGAGCTGTAGCTGTTGGCCTACACCACAGCTCACAGCAGCACTGGATCATATAACCCACTGAGTGAGGCCAGGGATCAAACCCACATCCTTATGGATACTAGTTGTGTTCATTACTGCTGAGCTACAGTGGGTACTCCTTACACTTTGTACTTTTATGTTATGGAGATAGCTTCTTTCCTGAAACCTCAGGAGCCAACCTCTGCTAGCTACAGACTTTCTTTCTGCAGCCTCCTCCCCTCAGCATTACTGGAATATAAATGAGTTAGAGTCTTGCTCTGGATTAGGCCTTGGCTTAAGGGAGTGTTGCGAATGGTTTGATCTTCTACTGAGACCAATGAAAATTTTGCCATATCAGCAGTTGGGCTGTTTTACTTTCTTATCATTTGTATGTTCACTTTATTAACACTTTTTAATTTTCTGCAAGAACTTTTCCTTTGCGTTCACAATTTGGTTAGTTGTTTGACACCAGAGACCTAGCTTTTGTCCTACCCTGGCTTCCAACATACCTTCCCCACTAAGCTTCATCATTTCTAGCTTTTGATTTAAAGTGAGAGACATGCAACTCTTCCTTTCACTTGAGCACTTAGAGGCTATTATGGGGTTATTAATTGGCCTGTTCAGTATTGTTGTGCCTCTGGGAATGGAGAGGCCCAAGGAGGGGGAAGGAGACAGAGGAATGGCTGGTCGGTGAAGCAATCTGAACACGTACATGTATGTAAGTTCTCTGTCTGATACGGATGCGGTTCATGGTGCTCCAAGACAATTACAACGGTAACATCAAAGGTCACTGATCATAGATCACCATAACAAATGTAATAGTAATGAAAAAGTTTGAGATATTGCAAGAATTACCAAAATGCAACACGGACACAATGTGCAAATGCTGTCAGAAATATGGTGCTGATAAACTCATTTGATGCATAGTTGTCAAAAACCTTCAGTTTGTAAAAAATGCAGTATCTGCAAAGCACAATAAAGTACAGTAAAACAGGGTATGCCTGTATCCACCTTAGGTGAAAAAATTTGAGGAAATCCTGAAGAATAAAACTCAAATGAGTCTGATTTACAGAGAAATCAAAAGAAGGAAAGCACAGCTCAAGAGATATAAATGATTATTATGAAAGTCCCAAATAATTTCTAAGTCTAAAGTCAACATAGAGACTTCAAGCAGGCCTTGGAGTAAACCATCAGGAAAATTATTTAAAGAGCCAGATTTCAGAATTGTTGGGCCAATTGGTCCCCTCACTTCTCCTTTCTGCTCTAACCTGACATGTAGAGTGTAGAGGTTAAAATTATAGAATTCCACTGTAAAGAATAGAAATTATTTGACTCCAGAATTATCTTATGCTCCTACCATGGGGACAAGACATTCAGAGAACAACAGTAGAATTTGTAGTGATTGTATTTCAGACAAACATTAACAGGTGGGAAATAGGAAATGCAGCTTCTATATAGAATATAAACATGATAAATCTCTCAAACCTTAGTTTCTCTAGGGGTGAGTTCCTAGTCTGCTTGCTTACCTGTGTCCACGCATCTTTAACAAAAGCCAGTTAAGTAAAACTCATTAATTTACATGGGTTCATAGTTTGCCTGCCCATCCAAGGGACGTGTACCCGCCAGTAATCCTTATCGATCAGCCTGGCCCTTCAATCATAATTATACATCAAAGCCAAAGATACCATGACAGCTGAAGAAAACCAATAACATATTTTTTTTCTAATAGCATAATTTTTAAAGACATACATACACACACATAATAAAAAATATAACCAGAGGTGATTCAGAAATTATAAAAAAAAATTTAAAGAGAATTTTAATTAGCATTCCAAGAAAGAATTAGGAAAATGTTGAACACACACACACACAACAAATCTATATATAGGTGGCCATGGAAAATACTAATCAGAGAATAAGAAAATGATACTGGAAATTAAAATTACGAACAGGAAAATAAAAAGCTGAACATCTTAAACATGGAGTGGCAGGGCTAATGGCCAGAGTTTTTATCTGAAAGGTAAAATAAAAGAAAATCGGAGTTCCCATTGTGGCCCAGCAGAAAAGAACCTGGCTAGTATCCATGAGGATGCAGGTTCAATCCCTGGCCTTACTCAGTGGGCCTAGGATCTGGCAATGCCGTGAGCTATGGTGTAGATTGCAGATGTGGCTCATATCCTGGGTTGCTGGGGTTGTGGCATAGGCTGGCAGCTTAGCTCCAATTTGCCCCTAACCTCAGAACTTCCCTATGCCATGGGTGCACCCCTAAAAAGTAAAAATGTATAAAAAGAAAATAAAAGGAGAAAGTGAAAGAAAAATATGAGGAACATTTAGAACACATTGAGCAAAGACCCAGGATATTAACATATATCTAATAAATGTTCAAGAAGAATAAAGAGACCAAGAAGAGGAAGAAATAATCTAAAAGTAAAGTTTTACAAAGTGAAGATAGGGAATTATTAAAACAGAAAGGGCCACGCATTTTAGAAAAATTTTACTAATGGAGAGAAAAGTCAGATTTTTTTTTTTTTTTGTAGAGGTAGGGAACTACTCCTGTAAGGAATGAAAAATGGACCTCATGTGCCTCTTGAAGGCAACGAGGCAAGACTTTGTGAGGGAAGAGTACTTTAAACTTACAATTGTAGGACTGGCCAAACTACCAACCAATATGAGGCTAAAAGTGAATGTGGCATAGAAAACCTGGTGCCTATATATCTTATGTATGACTTATTCTAGATATAATCCAACAAAATTAAAAATTATATCTAATATGAGACAAACATTGGCAGCTGTACATGACCTAGAAGAAACAAAGAAAATCTAAAAGCAATTGTAAAAGATTTATTAGACCCTAGTGTCTAATTGCCCTTTAAAAGGCAGGGTTTTAATAATTATGTTGATCCTTTATCTGTGAGTCTAGTCAGGCTATGTGGATAAACCTCAAAGAGACAATATTTAGTGGCCATTATACAGCTTTTTGTATTGCTCTTACACTGTTAGAAGGAATCTAGGACCAAAACACAGATATGTTAATTTAGCTACTGAAGTGAATATAAATATTATAAACCTGCTAAATTAAAAATAGTAACATAACTTTAAAAAAATTAGGTGCTTAAAAAGGAGCAATAGAGAGGGAAGTTGTATAAGCACACTAAATCACTCACATTTTACTGTGAGTAATCAAATTGGTAACTCAGAGAGATGGAAGTACATTATTTAAAAAGCAGCAAATTAATTAATTAACTAAACCTGTTCAAATTTGTTAACTGTATAGTGTCAGGAGATGGGGGGGTGGGTGATGGAGACATTTAATTTTATTTAATAACCATATTTATTTTACTTAATAAAAAATCTATGATAAAAATAGAAATCATTGTATATAGAAGAGGTCAAGTGAAAGTCTCAGGAAAAGCTTCTGTGAGAAAATACAAACGTACCTTCTCTTAGATTTTGGATGTGTTTCACGTACTTTGAGAAAATCTTAGATGCAGAAATGGGTGAGTGATTTGGGACTGGTTTAAATGACTCAAGATCTTTGGTCATCACACATGGTTTAGGAATTTCCTCTTCTTTAGGGTTAATGACATTACTAAATAAATAATTTTTAAAGGTCACAATCTGTATCAACTCACAGCCGGCAATTGCAGTTTCAAATGTTTGCTATGCAAAACTTACAACACTAATTGTAGAGTTTTTAAAAATGTGTTTTATGGATGACTTAAGGTTATTCTCATTTTGAAAAAAATCTTTTTAGTTAAAAAACTGCCATCAGTTGAATGTTTTTATTGGAATTTTAGACTCACTGAGTTATTTGTTCAGTCAAGCGTATCTACAGAAAAATACCACAGAATGTGATATTTTCTGCTGTCTGTTGGCCCAATTCTGTAAAATACCGCTCCCCATATAACCTTTGTGAGTATATACAAACACATTTCACACACAGATATACATAGAGCTTTGTAGAAGATTTCATGTTCTCAGGCAAGATTAAATGTCATATGTTTCTCCTGCCAGCTGTTTTCTCCAAAATCTTCATTCACACAAACTGAATTGAATTGAAAATAGTATTGGTTGACTGTGAGCCTGTCCTAAAACCATAAAGTGTTTACATCAGCGGGCGGCTTATCATGATAGTACTGCCCTTTCTGGAACAAAACTCTTTCCCTGTGCGAAAATGTCCAAACTGCAATTTATTGAACATTTGGTTATATTGCCTACTTATTGTTAAGAACTGACAATGACAAGCATGAACTAAATAATTGCATTTGGAATGAAAAAGAAAGCTGTGTGTAGAAGGTGCAAGAGAAACAGCAATGAGTAGAGGCAGACAGTACTGTAGGACTGTAAAGTGCATGTCTCCAAAGAAGGCCCTTGGAGTTCTTATTTCTGCTTTGCTTATTATTTTATAGTGTATTTCCTATATAGAACATGCATACACTTGTGACTAATAATACACATAGCTTTGCACCCCTCCACTCCCATCTTCTGTTTTCCCATCTCTTACATCCTGGGAAACCATATTGCTTTGAAACTTTTTTTTTTTTCCGTCTCCTTGAGCTCATCTTCCTTCTGAGCTCACCCATGACTTTGGCCTTTCTCCCAGGCACCATTCCCTTGAAACACTCATCATTCACATAGCTTCTGCTATAAATGCTACACTCATGCTTTTCATATTGCTTTCTTAATCCCTGCTCTCACATGTACAAACATGTGAAATTAAGCAATCCAAAACCAAAGTCGGAAAGTGATCCAAAACTCAAGTTGTGAAATTAATGTATCTAAAAACCAAAATTTAGCATGTTTGAAATAGATACTATTTACTGAATGCCTCGTTTGTGCCAAAAGCCAGGCGAAGTTTTTATGTGTAAACATTCTCTTTTCATCTCTTAAGAGATGGATTTTCTAGATACAGGGAATTTAAGTCAAGAATTCTTACATTCAGAACTCTAGTATGAGGAGTGCCTGGGCTAAACCTATTCTGTTTGACTACAGGTCTCATGCTCTTACCTGCTACTATATACTTCCCATTATGCTTAATCTGATTAATCTTTAATGCCTCCTTTCTATCAATGGTATCTCTGTTTCTCAGAGATCCAGACTTGAGAGTTAACACAGGCTTCCTCTTCCCTTTCACTCCTATGCACACTCTGTCAACAAATTATTCCTTTGAAACTTCTGCTAGATGCATCCTTTCCTCCCCACTTCCAAGGTCACCTCCCTAGTCTAGGTCTGATTGTCTGTGATGATGTAAGAGCTGACCTCCTGGACTTGCTTCTTGAGCACGACTTCCAGATTTCTACCATAAAGTTATTCAGCATACTTCTATTTTGCTATTCTTAAAATATTTACTTAACCAACAAATTTTAGCACCATCTCTCTGCTCAATACTGACAGCATTGATTGAGCAGGATGTGACTTCACGGAGCTTGAATCCTAGGAGATTTTACCTGATAAATATAGAATAATTACTTGATAAAAATTGTTATAGGCTTTATCAGAGATGCTATGAAGTTTTCTTAAACTAAAATGATCTTTTATTGACCATTAGCTCAAATTTAAACTTTGTCTTTTCACAGTCCTTTATTCCATTGAATCCAGTTTTCTTGAGAAATCAACCAACCCATGAATTGTCCTCTAACTTACAAAACATTACACATCCTGAATAGATATACATTCTATCTGAACATCTGTTATTTTACATTTCCAGCTTTGTGCTCCGTGTTGTTCGTGGGCATTTATGAGTCTATGCATCTGGGGTTTTACCTATGGTTGTATACCCATTCAGAAACTCTTCAGGAAGACATGATAATGATAATTCTTTAGTGTTATACCTGACACTCACTTTTTGCTATCCCTGCTATGCCTGACAAAGTACATTGCAAATTGTTCTCAGCTGAAAGGTTTTTGTTGAACTAGGTGAACAGGAAGGTGGTAAACATTTTCAAGCTAGTTCTGAGTCAATGTGTGCCAGAAAGTGAGTTTAAACAAAAGTGGGGAAAATGTTCAGACCAAATGATTCTCCTCTCATTTATCATCTCTGTGGCCTTAATAAAGCAGATCATCTTATCTGAATCTCAGTCTTCTCACTTGTAAAACAGGGTTTGACCAGGTTGTCTGTCTTCTAGCCTCACTTGGGATGTCAGAGCCTAGGGAATATAATTGCCTCAGGATATTTGATTTCCTCACAATTTCTCTAAGACCCTGCATAATTCTAAGATGCTCTTATTGTAGAGAAAATTACTGGCTACATAGGAAGTGGTCAACCACTCAGAGATGTGACCTAATTTTGAAGCAAAAGCACATGAAAATTATTATTCATGTGGAGTGAAGCATGCAAATGAATGCAGAAAGCATTTTAGAAGATAAATGTGCTTGAGGCAGTCATCAGTCTCATAAGTCTTAATCAAGTGTATTCACATTAACATAGCATGATACAAACGTATGATCCAGAGTCTAAATTACTTTTCCAAAAAGCCCTGTGGGGCATGTACTCACACCATATGTTTCTTTCAGTTTTACTGAGATAGCTTAGGCAGGAAAATGAGAAAGGCACTCAGTACTTAATCCTTTGTATTGATTTCTAAATTCCCTTGCTCCCTGGTCCAAAGAAACAAAGCTATAAGGTATTACTGACCATAGACATATCCTAGTTTCTCTGATTTTGCCAGTTTAGCATTACCTAGCTTTTCTTTGACACATTCCATTCATCCTAACTCTGTGTTTATCAGTCAAATTATTTTTCCCTTGCTAGAAATAATGAACCACTGGCTGGAAGACTTTAATGTGACCCTAGAGAAGTTAATGTATAAAGTAATCTCTTGTTAGAGATTGATTTTGATCTCACCTCACATTAGTGAGTTCCTTATCCCTTCTACCACATTTTCCTTGTACTTCTAGTTAAGCGTAGTATCATAAATCGCTCTGCCACAATGCCTTAGGAGTAAAGAGAAGGAAATTACGTCTACTAAGCAGGTCTCTCATGACAAATTGTAGAATGTTGGTTGCAAGAGCCAGTTACGTTCCCTTAGATATCTTTGAATTTGTCTACCATTTTCTTTCCCCTAATTTCACTCATTCTGTAGACCCTGAGAGAAAGCTGGTACTTTAAAGGCTATTTGTAACTGGAAACAAGAAAAGTTATATTCTTGAAAAGAAATTAATAGTAGTTTGACTTAATTCAAGCATGCCAACCATGTAAATGACAAGAGTTCTCTTCCTGTTGATTGAGAACCTTGTAAGGCAAACAGAGAAATACATATATATTTTGAAAAATAAAGGCCATATTTCTAATGCACAGAACACTTTAGGGTCAGTTCTAACTGACTACGATGTGCAACAGTTATACATTCTACACTATTTTAAATAGCACTATGAACAATCAAATTGTGTTCAGTCTACTTGCATGGAGGCAGCATGTGTAACAAACATGGATATGGAGGGTAGCTGCTGGGATACAAATCCTGGTTCCGCTATGTGCTCTGCTGTATATGTGTTCTCTGCACTGTATTTATTGCACTCTAAGCCTCAGCTCCCATCTGTAAAATGGGGATAACAGCAGCATTTAGCAGACAAGATTAGATTATTAGACAGGACTACTGCTTCTTGTAATTCCAATGTTGGCAGTGGTGGAGATGGTTAGAAAGAGATTCTTCATTTCTTATAGCTAGCTTGTTACTGACCAGGGTTCTTGTCCTTCCCAACCGATAGAAATTGATAAGAGGCCAGACAAGAAATTCAGGAGAGCTTTATGCTAAAGCAAGAGGGAATGAAAACAAGTAACACATTCCCTTTCTTGCTCCCAGAGAAGGGGCAACCTGGTTCCTTGTATGAGGTGAAGGCAGGTGTAAGTCCAGGACTTGGGATGGAGGGGTGGCTTAGGTGGCTTGCCCACCCCCTTGGTGGTGCTCTGTGCAAGGTGCATGCACAGGACACTGTTTTTGCTCCCAGCTCCTCAGAAGTGGCAGTTGGGTTTTTGGTCTTTTATTATATTGTCCGTAATTTTCCCCAGCTATGCATACATGTATACATCTTTAGTCCCTTATTTTTTCTTCATACTTTGTTGCTGGAGGAGGTATTTGTCTAGGTGCAAACACTGCAGCAAAGAGTCCCAGTCCCACTTTTGAGCCTGTCTCAAACCAACCTGAATTGCTTTGACATCCTCCATCTTCTTCCTTCCTATTTTTTGTACTGATGTATTTATGTACTTGAGACATTTTAAGTTTATATTCTTGTCATATCAGTCTACCATAACTATAGCAACTTATTCTAGATCCAGCCCCAAAGATACTAAAACTTTTACATCTTCTTAAATATAGTAGAGCCTGATTATTTAATATCAATTATGACATGATTTTGTATTTAAAGTAAATAGAAGGTAATATGAGAAAGAGAATATATACATGCATCCTAGGGTCACTTAGCTGTACAGCAGAAATTGACCAAACATTGAAAATCAACTACATTAAAAACATTTTAAAGTATAAATAAATTTATTTTATGACTATTTTATGACTGTAATATGACTCCAAGTTAGAAGAGAAGTTTTAACACCGTTTGCTTATAATTTTTCCCTAGTCCCCACACTCTAATAATATGTTCTATCAGAAAATAATTTTAAGCTGTGTGGTTCCTGAAAAATTGCTATGTTTGTATTGTATGGTTAAAAAACATGAACAATATATATTTCTGTAGAAAAAACAGCCTCAATTTAATATTTTTCTGCATAGTGAAACTCACTTTAATATAATTTCTAGAACATTTCTTAGATAAACTAAGGTATATGTTAAGTCATGACATTTCAATTTGAACTCCTTATATTAGAAAATCCTAAAGTATGGCTTCTTTTTTAAATTGCTTCACAATGTTTTCTTTCTCAGAATATGTAAATAATTTAAAGCTATTCTATATGATATGGTATTATACCAAAGGGTTCTCCATCCCAAGCCCTGGACTCACACTCTGTATCAGGAAGACAGAGGCTTAGTTTAGTCCCAGGTGCCATAATAGTATTCTTCCTACTGAATCCTGTTAACCAAATATTTATTTTCAGTCATTTGAAAATCTGAACAGGAGTTCCCATTATGGATCAGCGGTAATAAACCCAGCTGGTGTCCATGAGGATGTGGGTTTGACCCCTGGCCTCACTCAGTGGGTTAAGTATCCAGTATTGCCGTGAGTTGTGGTGTAAGTCATAGAGGTGCCTTGGATCCTACATTGCTGTGGCTGTGGCTTAGGCTGATGGCTGCAGCTCCGATTTGACCCCTAGCCTGGGAACTTCCATATGTCACACATGTAGCCCTTAAAAAAATATCTGAACAAATGTCAGCTTCTATTTGAAACCATTCAACACTGTCAGTTGCATCTGATTTG
Organism: Catagonus wagneri; assembly: GCA_004024745.2. Taxonomy (NCBI): domain Eukaryota; kingdom Metazoa; phylum Chordata; class Mammalia; order Artiodactyla; family Tayassuidae; genus Catagonus; species Catagonus wagneri. Next base: position 6,086,455 of record PVHT020000093.1, on the reverse strand, counting down.
GATTTTAGTTTGCCACACAAGGTCCTATAAGATGATCCTACAAATTCTCTTTCAGTTCTCCAAAGGAACAATTCCATTTCCTTTATTAGTTCAGAGTTTCCTCTATTAGTGTATATTTTAGTGGAGAGCAGCTTACAAACAAACTCAATTGCTCATTTTTCTCAATAACTTCCATTTCCTTTTTCATTTCTTATTCCACAATTCCAGTACTTTACTTTTATTTTGAAATGGTTGGTTCACTTTAAGAAATCTCCTCCATTATTGAAATGAAATACTGCATACATCATAATATCAAAAGAGCTATATAACTGTATTTTAAAATACAGTTATCATAACATCCTGAAACCTCAATGCCCTAGAAGAGTAAAGCAAATTTGGAATTGTTAGTATGTATGGAAGGAAAATTATTAATATTTATAATATTAAAATATTTGTTTCTGTAAGGAGTACTGATAAGCAAAAACTATCTATTATTCCATTTTACATCTCAACTCAGTGTATGATAAGCTATCATTTCCCACACTTACTCTTTAAAAATGTTATTCAGTTAGGGTTATCAGATTTATTAAATAAAAACCCAGATGTTCAATTAAATTTGAATTTCAGGTAAACAATGAATAATTATTTTGTGTTTATACAATATTTGTGACATCCTAAAATATTATTTGTTGTTTACCTCAAATTAAAATTTAAATAGGTGTTCTGTACTTTTTCAGGGGAATCTATACTGGGTTGATAAGACTAAATTTGTGAGATGAATGTAAATAACCAAAATGTTGAAATCTTCAGATTATTTGCTATAAGAATTTAATATAACTTTATGTGTATAGTTAAGGCACAAAATTAATTACAGTGAAAATATAAATTTAAAGTGCAAGAGAAGACTTATGAAAATAAAAAAACGTTCCTTGGAAGGAGGGCATAAATTCAATGACTAAGAATTGTGGTAAGCAGAATAAAGGAAGTCCTCTCAAAAATGCAAACATTCTAATCACCGGAATGTGTGACTGTATCACATGGCAAAGGGGAATTAAGATAGCACATGGAATTAAGGTTGCTAATGAGTTGACATGGGTAGATTATCCTGGATCATCTGAGTGGGTCCAGTGTAATAATAAGGGACTTTAAATGTGGGAGAGGGAGGCAGTGTCAGAGAAATTCAACTTGAGAAAGAACGTTAGCTTTGAAAATGGAAGGGGGTCCTGAGTTTCAGAATCCAGACAGCCTCTAGAAGCTGGAAAAGGCAAGGAAAGGTATCCTACCCTGGAGCCTCCAGAAGGAAAGCAACTCTGCCCACACCTTGATTTTAGGTCAGACCGGTTTCCAACTTTTGACCTCCAAAACTGCAAGATAAATTTGTATTGTTTTAAGATACTGAGTTTATGGTGATCTATTACAACAGCAATAGGAAACTAACATAGTAAGTAAATACTGTCTATATTATTGCTTTAGGTAACTCCTTGTATAATTTTCTGCCGTTTTTAGATGTAATCCAGATTGACAGGTGGCACATTGTCTATCATGTTCTTCCACACTGCTGCCAGTGAATACTAGGTTTCATTTGAACCAACCTGTTAGCTAAATAGTATGGTGATGTGAGCCGATAGGTCCACATGCACAAGGCAGCGACAAGCCACACATGAGAATGCGGTTGGCCAGGAGCTATTTCATTCCATCCATGAGGTGCATATACCAGTTGATCAAGCCAATCTTACTCTCTGTCTCCAGGAAGGAGTACAGTGGTGTGGAGACCATTAAAATCCCTTCTATTCCCTCTGCTTTTGGAGAAGAGAAGCCAGTGAATTTCAATCATGTATTAGTTACCAATCCACATGAAGAAAAATCCTTCCTTAACTTTTCATTTCTATGGCATTATCAAGATTCTTAACTGGAGATTCATCTTATTCTGGAATTTTTTTTTTTTTTACTTTTCAGAACCTCAGATATTTGGTTTAATTCAGTCTTTTCTATGTGTTCAACTTTCTTCTAGATCCAGCTCCATATATGATTTTGCCACTGATCTCTTTCCCATTTATTTCTTTCTTGGCCTTTCTGGCATTCTTATGTATTTTTTAACTCACAACCAGAGCTCAGAAATTTCCTATTGGAATCTTCCATTACATGAACACTTAAAATTTTACTAAATTTACTGCAGACCTATTTTTACTAACTATCCATGTATTTTTTTTTTTCTGATGACTTTCTAAAGTCACACTGGTACATCCCTTGGCCTTTGTCCACATTTAATTTCCCACTCCTCCCCAAAGCTGGTCCTATTAACACAGTTAACAGAGTTTTTCCTTGAGGCACTTACTTTTCATCTTCTTGATATGCCCCATGGTGGCTTTATAAGAACTTCCCCCCGTGGGGTAAAAGGCAAAACCCAGAGAGCCAGTCTCATCACAACCCACCATGTAGGGAAGAAAGATTCCAAAAACACCAGAGGAGTTAGAAGATTGCCTGGTTGTCTTTGGATTTGTACATTCTACAATTCTCAAGGAGATATCTTGCTAACACCATTTAATTCAAAGCAGCTTTCCCATAGTCATGTCAGTGTTCATCTTATATGTCACTAACTGCTGGAATTTAACATGCGATAAACCAGGAAGTGGTGGTTGGTCACATTTTAGCAGATGTGAGTGGACAGCATAGCCCTGAAATACATACATAAGCTTTACATTGAACTTTCCTTTAGTGACACCCGAGTTTCCCACATACATGGAGACCTTGAGAGCTGCTATAGGGAGTATTGATCTTCCCACTCCCCACACCCTCAGCAAGGACGACTGATTGTGAGTATCTCCATAGGAATAAAAGGGCGATTTTCCAAATATGTTGACATCTTTGAATTTAAGAATATCTCCGTATGGATTTTCACCTGTTTGCTTCACCACACTGTTTGACCATGGCTCTGCAACAGGTACAGGTTTAGAGGATGTGAGTCCAGTGAGTCCAAGGCCACAGATTAAATCTCCACATAGACTCTAATGAAGATTTGCAAACTAGTTATGTCTAAAGACCGGCTGGAAACTTTGGCCAAAATACTTCAAAAGCATGTGTCTGTATGACTGGGGGTCAGTGAAGGAGTACATACACATTTCAGGGTCAGCACTGAGAGAAATATTTAAAAGTCATTGAACCAGAGTTCCTTTCGTGGCTCAGTGCTTAACGAATCCGACTAAGAACCATGAGGTTGCGGGTTCGATCCCTGGCCTTTGCTCAGTGGGTTAAGGATCCGGTGTTGCCGTGAGCTGTGGTGTAGGTCGCAGACGCGGCTCGGATCCCGCGTTGCTGTGGCTGTGGCGTAGGCCGGCGGCTACAGCTCCTGTTAGACCCCTAGCCTGGGAACCTCCATATGCCGCGGGTGCGGCTCTACATAAAAAAAGGCAAAAAGACAAAAAAAAAAAAAGTCATTGAACCAATTGCCCATCAAGAATTGAAGCTAGTAGTATAAGTCCACCCAATACCTGAACACCTCCAATGACTAAAAGCCCTTTATCTTCTCAGCTAACTTATAACATAGTTGTCAGCTGTGACTCTCAAGCTTTCTTTAGGCTGAGTAAAAATTTATGTCAAACTTACACCAAGGGGATTACTAAAAAATCAAGACTAATCCTCTGTCTTGCACATGGCGATCAATTCATCCTTTATGTATTTGAGGACAGTCACCACAGATATTTGTAATTTTTGCTATATTTTTAAACATGTTTATTTCTTTCCAAAGTCGTTCATATATATTTTGTGTTTTACATTTTACATTTATTTACATTTGAATAAATCCCTTTTGAAAAATTTTTGAAAAGAATGACACAGACTATGCCAACAGAGGTCAGAATAGTACACGTCAGTTTTATCAGGGAACTCAATTTGACAGATATTTTTAGATTTGTATTTTTTCCATTATAGTTGAATTACAGTGTTCTGTCAACTTCTACTGTACAGCAAAGTGACCCAGTCATACATATATACATTCTTTTTCTCACATTATCCTCCCTCATGCTCCATCACAACTAACTAGATATAGTCCCCTGTGCTATACAGCAGGATCTCATTGCTTATCTACTCCAAATGCAATAGTCTGCATCTATTAGCCCCTAACTCCCAGTCTATCCCATTCCCTCGCCTTCCGCCTTGGCAACCTCATGGACTTCGATAGATTTCTTAATGAATACTAAGCTCACATCAGCTTTCATCTGGAAACTGTATCAGTCTTGAATCATATAGAGCTTATTTTCAACTGAAACTCAAGTCTTTCTTAGATGTTTTGCTATTGACCCATGGATAGTGTCCACTGTCATTTGCATAGTCCTTTCCTCCTTTTATTGTTTTATTTATTTACTTATTATTTTGCCCATGCCCATATGCAAAAATTCCTGGGCCAGGGATCAAACCACAGCAGTGATAATGCTGACTCCTTAACCATTAGACCACCAGGGAACTACCCTTTCCTGCTTTGAAAGTGCTGCTGTATATCTTAAGAAAGCACTTAGAAGGGATCCTACTTTCTACCAAACAGGTGGTACAGGAATAGTTAAATATGTGCTGGCATAGTGGCTTGTCATTGTGTGGGAAGTGTCTTGCCTATGTCCTTCTAGCCATGGGAATTCAGTGTTACCACAGGTGAATATAATCTGGATTTTCAGATGATTTCCCCTTTCTTTTTCATAATCGACATTGCATATGTATGTGTATGTGTGTGAGTGTGTGTGTGCTAAAACTTTCTATTCTGATATTGTATGAATGACAAAAAAAGGGATCAATTGTTCCATTTTTCCCAGTTTTATTTGCACTTATGAATTTCTAATCCTCACCTGTATTATCGTGACCCTATGTACAGATGAGTCTGTGGTCATTTAAGACCTTTTCTGCCCTTTTTCCAAATGTTTTCTCCTTGTGTGTCTAGGTACCATGGTGAGGCAGTACAGCACAATGGTTTACAGTATGAACTGTGGAGTGAGGTGACCCTGATTTCCAGTAGGATTGACATCATTTGCTAGCTGTGAAATTTTTAGTGAGTGTCTTAATTAAATTTAAACACAGTTTAAAACAATCTGTGTATTGGGGGGCAACAATTACCTACCTCAAAGGGACATTGAAACGTTGAATTAGATCTCTTTCAAGTGCCTAGAAATAGTAAGCACTCAATGAATGGCAATAATACTTACTTTTATTATTACTTGGTTATTTCGTAGTTGCTACACTGTGTATATCTTCATAATGTACTCAGTTTGTAACTGATTTAGCAACTCAGTGTGGGCTTTTGTTCATCTACCCCATTCATGTTAAATTTAAATTATTTGTGATCGTAAAGCTATTCTCTGGACAAATACCTAGTTTCTGAATCTCATGAAATGAAGCACTCTGACTCATCAAGGTTGTATTTTTCTGGTATCCTAAACGATATCCCAGAAATCAAAATCCCATAATAGCACATTATCTGTGCAACCAGCCATGCTCTTCCAGGAGTCACATGTCCAATAAAAGTAGTCCAATATTTTAACCATAAATCAGAAAAAATATTAAAAATACTTTTACCTTCAAGTATTCACTTTCCTGCCCTGTCTTCAGAGTTCCAGTATGCTTCCCAAATTGATTCTGGAATCATCATTTGTCTCCCTCTCACCCACACATATCCCACCCCCTTGGGATAATTAGGAATCAGTAGCAATTACTGTATTTTTTTCAGTCCCAACATCCAGGTTTGTGTTTTTGAGAGACAACCATATATAGATCAGCTTGTCCAGGTCTGTGTAAAGCCACTTCCATTGATGCTCTCCATTCATGATGATGTTGGTACCTGCAAACACAATTACTCTCTGATATTTATTTACCAATGGCCCTGATATCTATTAGTAACACAGAGTTTCATATATTTCATGTCATTCTGGGATTGCAAATTTTCTTTAAAATTTCCTTTATACATGTCATCCATTCTTCAAAATACATGCTAGATCAGTTATTTGAGAGACCATTCATTGACTTAACTAACCTACCTCTCAACTCTTCGATGGCAGTAAAACAAATCTCATTCACTTGTATACCAAAATGATATATAATATACAAAGTCACGATGAAACATGAAATTTAGGCCAGAATATGAAGTTGGAAATATAATTTTCTCCTTGAATCATAACTAATAAATATGCCGAGGTGAGCGTTTGTTAATCATGTGACCATCCAGTATGTGTCCTGCCTGTACATACTTTTCAGTATCTTCATGAGTAAAACAATGACAGTGAAGTGGATTTTCATGCTGAGGAGTGGCGATGGGGAGAGGGAGAACCCAGTGTCCAGAAAAGATGTCCGAATTGATAGAAGTGGGGTTATTCCTGAACAAACTGAAACCATGGAAAACTAAGCAGTGGTCACAGGAAAGCTGGGTTGAAGAAGAGGGGTGTGTTGTGTAGGGTAATGTTTTGTGAAGAAGGGACTTGCCCCCCGCAAAAGCAAATGTTCATAGGAACAGATGTTCCATTCAAGCCCTAGCCATCATTCTGGACTTTGGACAAAGGGAAGCTGGTACTTTAGTATCAACTTGAATATTGGTGAAAGGCAAAAACAAACAAATTAGATTTCAGAAAAGAAGGAGAATCCACGAGTCTAAGCAGAGAAAGTACCAATCAAGAGGACTTATTGAGTTCCTGATGTTTGAATTTTGGCAGCATAAGGAATTTAACCCAAAGTAATTCAAATTTGTTAAAGGTTGTGGTATTGTTACACTGATAACAAATCTGGTTGCAGAAGAAGAAGTTATATATTTATTGCCAATATGTATTGAGTATATACCCAATGCCAGGCACTGACTGACTGAACATGATGTTCTAAATGTATCAAGCCAATGAATCCTCATATCAATGCCCCAAGATATTATTACTCCATTTTATAGATGAGATGGATGAGAAAGTTGATGTACAGAGAGGGGAAGTGACTTGCCCGAAGCCATAAAGCTAAGGCAACTGGTAGAACTGGGACTTGAAGCCATGCTATCTGGCTTCAGAATCAGGTTCTTAATTGCAGTGCACACTGCCACAAGGATGCTTATGTGGGCAGAGTAGAAGAGGGAACAATATTTACTCAACTGGGTGATTTGGAAGATTTCACTGATAACCTCCTCAGGTTGGATTAGCTCGCTCTCGCAGTACTTCTGTGTTATCTTTGTGTGTCATGCCCCTGTGATGTACTGCATTATAATTTACATACTGATTTGCATCTGTCTTCATCACTACATTGTTACTGCCTTCAAAGGAGAATTCCATCTCATGTATTCATCCTTGTTGTCCAGCAAAGGCCACACAGAAAGACATTCAAGGAATACTTCTTGAATACATGAATTAGCAAGGATTTAAATGATGAGCATGGTATTTAGATGTGGGAAGGGATTTGCTGGGAAAGAGAATCCCTCCTGGGAATTTCTAGTTAGAATAGGAAGAAGGTCTGAAATCCACACTGACAAAGCAAGAATTTTGCAAGGAACATATTTGAAAGAAGGGCTGGGGGTGGGGCACACAGAAAGAGCAGACCGAGACTGAAGCATTGTTTACTTAATTTTTCCTGGTTTGACTCTACTTACCTTCAGCTACAGATAAAGACAGATCACAGAGCTGAGAAATCGCTGCTTTCTTGCTCCCTTTATTTTAGAGGACATTGGTCTTGTTTCACACTCTGAGGGGTTGCCAAGCCACCACTAGCCTGGACTGCCTTCACTAGATAGGAACCATCTTTAGATTAGGGATGTGTGGAGAAAAACCTGTCAATATATAAATTTAATAAGAAAGCTCATGGGAAGATCTACAGTCTGAATATCTATTCAAGAAGACACTGAATGTATTGAATTGGGGCCACCAGTCAATGTTCATATTAAATAGTGCTAAGATTAATTAGTCAGCCTACACAATTATGACACTAGAGGAAATTTAGGTGGTGAGAGAAAGCGAGCAGAATGGTTGTAGTTTTTATATGTCTATTAGTCTGCTTATATAACAAATCAATTTTAGTCCTAGTCAGCGTTTGCTTGCATCCATCAATCTGAAATCTAATTGGTGACAAGAGTTGTTTCTCCTGTTCATGATTCCACTTTGAAAACTTGAAACTGAAAAATGACTCCAGCTGCACATTTGAAGACCTTCATTTTTCCTTCTTCCTATGAAAGACCTCTATAATTGGGCTCCACTATCAGTTATCATTACTTGCTATCTTGTGGGTTTGATATTCTGCACTATAGTTAGTAAGAAAAACTTAGTTATTTGGGATGTAGGAAATAAGCTCCTCTCTATCACAGTTTTATAAATTTTCAGGTACAAAATCATGTCTTCTTTGCAAACTTTGGTAAATATTTTACTGAAAAAAAATAAACCAGAGACAATCAATTGATACCTTAAATTAGGTTATTTTGTTACCTACACATATGAATTTAGCAGAATAATTGGTGAAATGATTGATTAAAAATGTAATGTTTTGTATGTCTATTGAGACATAAACAGTTAAAACAGTCATTAGCTGCAAAATTATCAGAACACTGAACATATCATCATTATAAATGTAGTGAACAGGAAAACAAATCAGTGGGGAAAAAAGTCCACTTTCTCAAGGAAGGAAAATTTTTGACTTATACTACTGAAAGGAAACTAAATTAAATATGAAAATAGAAAACTTAGAGTGAATGTTAAAATGTTTCAATTTAAATTTAATATGGCTGTATCTTGTTAAAATGTAATATGCATAGCTTGATCAGTAATTAATTATGAAACATTTGACAACTACACATATCTATATGATTCACTGAAAATATAATTTCCATAAATCACATCTACATTTCCAAAATGGTACTATGTAAAAAGGTTTTGGATCTCCTTTTTAGAAATGCCTTACTTGGATATTGTCAAACTCAATCTTATGAACAAAATGAAATGGGAAATAAAAGGGGAAATATTAGAAGTTAGACTAAGTTATGTTGTGGTAATAAAATAACCCTGAAATCCCAGTGACTCATCCAGAAGAGATATTTATTTTTCTGGCTTGCAAAGACCGCTGTGACTTAGGTGACACTGCCATTCCCCCACCCCATTAACTGTCCTCCAAGTGGTCACTCACTAGTGAAAATGCTTCCATCCGGTGGCTTCACCATCTCAGTGTGTAACCCCCATAATCACTGTGACAAAGGAAGACGGAGCTAGCTGGAAGGTCAAGCACTGGTTCTTTTTTTTTTTTTTCTGTTTTTCTTATAATGATTTTTATTTTTTCCATTATAGCTGGTTTACAGTGTTGTGTCAATTTTCTGCTGAACAGCAAGGTGACCCAGTCATGGATACATGTATGCATTCTTTTTTCTCAGATTATCATGCTCCATCATAAGTGGCTAGACATATTTCCCAGTGCTATACAGCAGGATCTCATTGCTTGTCCATTCCAAAGGCAATAGTTTGCATCTATTAACCCCACATTCTCAGTCCATCCCACTCCCTCCCTCTCCCCCTCCCCCTTGGCAACCATAAGTCTGCTGTCCATGTCCCTGATTTTCTTTTCTGTGGAAAGGTTCATTTGTGCCATATATTAGATTCCAGATATAAGTGGTGTCATATGGTATTTGTCTTTCTCTTTCTGACTTGCTTCACTTAGTAGGAGAGTCTCTAGTTCCATCCATGTTGCTGCAAACGGCATTATTTTGTTCTTTTTTATGTCTGAGTAGTATTCCATTGTGTATATATACAGTATCTTTTTAATCTAATCATCTGTCAATGGACATTTAGGACATGTTTCCATATGACCCAGCAATCCCACTCTTGGGCATATATCCAGACAAAACTTTCCTTGAAAAAAACGCATGCTCCTACGTATTCATTGCAAGCACTGGTTTTTAAATGCATCAGCCCAGAAGTAATCCACACCACTTGTGCACACATGCCACCCCTCTGACCTAGTCACATTCTCTTCTAGCTCCATGGGGCCTGGGGAAGGTGGGAGAGCACAAAGTTATTCAGTGAGTAATAGCCAGGACTGGAATATTTGTTGATAAAGAATCATCATATTTTGTTGCTAAAAACAGATATTTTATGAAAAAGGAAAAATATATTGTGATATATTGTAATTATTTTCTTACCAGATTCCTGGCTTTCTAGTGCCCATGTCAATTATTTGACATTCCTGAAGTCTAAGTAATTTGATCAATATTTCTTGCTTTCTGAAACCTTTGTTTACAAAGGAACTATTAGGCTAGTTAGTTATATGGAGAGTCTCATATCAGGTCAGCTGATCAGAGTCACATCTTAGGTACATCTTATATTTATGTTCTATGGACCCTATCCTCCATCCTATCCCACTCTTTGTATTACAACTGCTTTCTTGTTCCTGTGAATCTTATTCTCTCAGCTGCAGTTATGTTTCCTCTTCATGACAGAAGAAGATGAAGACTAAGGAGTCCAGATTTATCCTCTGAGCTTAACAACTCCAGCAGGAATTTTTTTTTTCTCTGAGAATAATGTATCAATTCTTGGGAATCACTGTGATGGGTTCTGCTTCTGTCTCACTCCTGAACTTTTAACCAGTCCCACTCGCTAGAAGAATGAAGTTCTAAGGAAGGACTCATGGCTAGCCCTGTAGATGATGGCCAGGAAGGGTATTTGCTTGACAGCACCACTGAAACTAACCAGAATGTGCCCCCAGGAACTAAGTATTCCCGGAAAACCAGATAGGACATATGTCTTCCACATCATGTTTGGTAATTATATCCACTTTTTTAACTCCGTGTTCATATTAGACCCTCAACAAGTGTAACTGAGCTAGTGCTCCGTGGGGCTCCTAGGCACACAAGCCTTTCTGTGTCCTCCATTTCTTGTTTTTAGGGAATCAGCCTCAGCCTCCATGACCTTCCCTGAGTTCCAAAGGGCTGCTGCTAATCAGGGAAGGGAAGGGTTGCAGAAACCAGGAAGGAGCAGTCAAGAGACAATAGTGCAGCCTTGGGGTCCCGGTTCCTCCTTATGGAATATACATAACAATATCTTTGAGCCTTTCTGCAGAACTAAAACTGCCAACAAATGGAAGATCTACTTGACGAAGCATTCTTTATTCCAGGAAGGAGAGCTACCAGAACTAGTCTTAGGGGCCACTAAATACCGGCTTTGAAAGACAATACAAACTTGCCTCTACTCTGATCCTTATCTGTGGCTCTATTTTCCACCCCCCAAACTATAAAACCACCTCCTAATCCCTTCCAAAGGGGTCACAGTCTTTAAGGCATTAACCTGCTTTGGCCCCCTTTGCCTGGCAAAACAGTAAAGCTGTCTTTTTCTCTTTCACCCAAAACTCTTGTCTCCACTTTCTGCTCTGCAATGGCGGACAGAGGTTGAGTTTCTGTAGCACTTCCTATTGTAAAGTATACGTTTAGTCAGTAGCATTTTTATGTCTCTAATTTTGAAAATGCATAAAATAAGCATTAAGTTAAAGAAAAGAGCATTCTCAAATTATTTATTAAGAATAACTCATAGGAAGAAGAATCTGAACCTCTTTTTGACTATTATATATATTATAATTATTTCTAATATTTCATATTGCCTATAAAACATAGTAATTTCAGAATATTGAGAATCTGCGTTTTACCAAAGTTGTTTTTTAAAAAAAATTATTAGAGTTGATTAAAAAATGTTGTGCCAATTTCTGCTGTACAGTAAATTGACCTAGTCATACATATATATACATTCCCTTTCTTACATTTTCTTTCATCATGGTCTTTCCCAAAGGACTAGATATTATTCCCTGTGCTACACAGAGGACCTCATTGCTTATCCATTCTAAGTGTAATAGCTTGCATCTACTAACCCCAAATTCCCAGTCCATCCCACTCCCTCCCCTCTCCTCCTTGGCAACCACATTTCTGTTATTTATGTAGAGTCTGTTTCTGCCTTGTAGATCAGTTCATTTGTGCCATATTTTAGATTCTACATATAAGTGATATCATATGGTATTTCTCTTTCTCTTTCTGACTTACTTCACCACTTAGTATCATAATCTCTGGTTACATCCATGTTGCTGAAAATGGCATTGTTTCATTCTTTTTTATGGCTGACTAGTATTCCATTGTGTTTATATACCACATATTAATCCATTCATTTGTCAATAGACATTTATAGTGCTGCAATGACCATAAGGGTCCATATATCTTTTTGAATTATATTTTTGTCCATATATATGCCTAGGATGGGATTGCTGAATCATATGGTAGTTCTATATGGAGTTTTCTGAGGAATCTCCATACTGTTTTCCATAGTGGTTGTACCAATTTACATTTCCACCAACAGTGAAGGAGGGCTCCCTTTTCTCCACTCCCTCTCCAGCATTTATTTGTAGTCTTACTAATGATGGCCATTCAACAGATAGGAGGTGGTACCTCATTGTAGTTTTGATATGCATTTCTCTAATAATTAGTGATGTTGAGCAGTTTTTCATGTGCCTACTGGCCATCCATATGTCTTCTTTGGATGAATGTCTGTTTAGGTCTTTTGCACATTTTTTGATTGGATTTTTTTTGTTGTTGATTTTGTATAAGTTGTTTGCATATTTTGGAGATTAAGCTCTTGTCAGTTATGGTGTTTACTACTATATTCTCCCATTTGGTAGGCTGTATTTTCATTTTCTTTTTTTTATGGTTCCTTTGCTGTGCAAAACTTCTAAGTTTAATTAGGTCCCATTCATTTATTTTTGTTTTTATTTCTATGGACTTGGGGGACTGACCAAAGAAAACTACTGTATGGTTGATATCAGAGAATGTTTTGCCTCTGTTTTCTTCTAGGAGTTTTATGGTGTCTTGTCTTATGTTTAAGTGTTTAAGCCATTTTGAGTTTGTTTTTGTACATGGTGTGAGGGTGTGTTCTAATTTCATTGATTTACACGCAGCTATCCAGTTTTCCCAGAACCACTTGCTGAAGAGACTTTTTCCCATTTTATATTCCTCCTTCCTTGGGTGATTAATTCACCATAGGTATGTGGGTTTATTTCTGGGGTCTCTATTCTGTTCCATTGATCTGTATGTCTTGTCTTTCTTTGTACCAGTACCACACTGTCTCGATTATTGTAGCTTTGCAATATTGTTTGAAGTCTGGGAGAGTTATGCCTCCTGCTTGGTTTTTTACCCCCTCAGCATTGCTTTAGCAATTCTGGATCTTTTACAGTTCCATATAAATCAAACTTTTTAAAGTCAAATACAAATACTCATTTTTGTTCCTTTAAAAAATGGAAGATTTTTGTGTATATTATAGTAGACACTTTCGTGTATGAAAAAGAGAATATCTGCAATGGGGTCTATCTCCAACACTTTCAGTGGATAATTTAAAAAACTTGTATTTCCCTCTCCTGTAAACAGATCCTGTAGGAAGACTTCTGAACAGCATGTAGTTTGACTGCACTGTGCTTGCACACCTAATGCACAGGCATCCATTCTATTTTTTGTTGTTTATTTTTTTGTTTTTATAATTTATTTTTTATTTATTTTTTTGCATTATAGCTGGTTTACAGATTTCTGTCAGATTTTCCAACTGCACCGCGTGGTGACCCGGTTACATGTACATATATGGATTCATCACATGTGCTTAGATATAGTTAGTTCCCCATGCTATACAGTTGGATCTCCTTGCTTTTCCATCATTAAAGCACTAGTTATCCCCATTCCCTCCCACCCCCTCCCCACTCCCTCCCCTGCCCCCTTGGCAACCACAAGTCTGTTCCCCAAGTTCGTGATTTTCTTTTCTGTTGAGATGTTCATTTGTGCAGTGCTTTAGACTCCAGTTATAAGAGATTTCATATGGCATCTGTCTTTTTCCTTCTGACTTGCTTCACTCAGTATGAGGGTTTCTAATTCCATCCATGTTGCTGTGAATGACATTATTTTATCCTTTTTATGGCTGAATAGTATTCCATCGTTTATATATACCACATCTTCCTAATCCAGTCATCTGTCGATGGACATTTGGGTTGTTTCCATGTCTTGGCTATTGTGAATAGTGCTGCAGTGAACATGCGTGTGCAAGTGTCTTTCTCCAGGAAATTTTTGTCTGGATATATGCCCAAGAGTGGGATTGCTGGGTCATATGGTAGTTCTATGTAGAATTTTCTAAGGTACCTCCACACTGTCTTCCATAGTGGCTGCACCAGCTTACATTCCCACCAACAGTGCAGGAGGGTTCCCTTTTCTCCACACCCCCTCCAGCATTTGTTGTTTGTGGACTTGTTAATGATGGCCATTCTGACTGGTGTGAGGTGGTATCTCATGGTAGTTTTGATTTGCATTTCTCTAATCATCAATGAT
>PVHT020000093.1:6025231-6042172 GCA_004024745.2 Catagonus wagneri | reverse complement strand
CAGAAGTATTTATCTGTATCCTGGAACAGGAGTAATTCTCTATGAGGGCAATTGCAATTCTTTGTCATGTTCAAAGACACACATCCTTTATATTTCTTTAAATTTGGTTAATAAGAGATAATGAGTGAATATGGTTTGCTTATTTGATTTCATCTCACTTCCTCCATGGCAAGAAGGAGCTGCTAAAAGTTTATTGCATTTCTATCCTTTTGTTATTGTTGGGTGGTCTTTAATAAAACACACCCACATACATATATACATCTGTAAAAGGAAGAACATATCTCTTTTGATAAAGTTCCATTACTTTTTTCATTTTATAAAAGTAGTTTGTACACATTTTAGAACAAATTTTAAATGTAGAGGAAAAAAACAGAAAGAAATAAACATCACTCATGATTCTGCCTTATATGAACAATCAGAGTTAATGTTTTGGTTTATTTCCTTCTGACTTGGACCTTAGAGATAAATGTTTGTGTTAGCATCATGACAGAGATGTAGTTCTGTTTTGACATATATTATTCTTTATTGACTGACTGATTTATTTTTGCTTTTTAGGACTGCACCCAGCGCATATGGAAGTTCCCAGGCTAGGGGTCAGATTGGAGCTACAGCTGCCAACTTAAGCCACAGCCACAGTAATTCAGGATCCAAGTCATGTCTGTGACCACAGCTGGCAGCAATGCCGGATCCTGAACCCACTGAGCGAGGCCAGGGATCGAACTCATATCCTTATGATTACTAATTGGGTTCATTACTGCTGAGCCACAACAGGAACTCCTATTCTTTAAATTACATTGTTTCCCATGTCATTAAATTTCTTCAATAGATACCAATTATGGCTGTGCCATTATTTAGGTATTTATTCTATTTTTGGACACTTGGTTATGCTAAATTTTAATTTTTAAATAAGTAATTCCTAATGAACATCCATGTAAATAAAACTTTGTCCAGAGTTCCCATTGTGGCTCAGCAGTAATGAACCATAATAGTATCCATGAGGATGTGGGTTTGATCCCTGGCCTTGCTCAGTGGGTTAAGGATCCAGTGTTGCCGTGAGCTGTGGTGGTAGGTCATAGACGTGGCCCAGATTCCACATTGCTATGGCTGTGGTGTAGGCCAGTGGTTACAGCTTCAACTTGACCCCTAGCCTGGGAACCTCCATATGCTGTGGGTGTGGCCCTGAAAGCAAAAAATAAAAAAATAAATAAAACTTTGTCCAAAATATTTTTTATTTCTTGCACATAAGCTATTTTCCTAATGAGAGAGTGCTGGCTTGTATAGCAATAAATAATTGGGTTCACTAACATCTACTTTTCCTCATTTTAAGCATTGATGGCTATTTTCTTAGCAAGGAATGGATTTAGTTTAATTACCACTTTCTTCATATAGTCTTCCCTTGAGTCCATTTTTTTTTTTTCTCAGAATTTGTGGAACCTTGCTCCCTTTCCTTTTTAGGCATCTCAAATATGGTTAAAGGGAAGTACATGGACACTGGAGCTACATTACCAGGATTGGAACTCCATATGTGGCACTCAGTAGCCCAGTAACCCTGGGCAAGTGGGCTACCATTTCTGTGCCTCATTTCTTTATCTGCAAAGTGGGAATAAGCATAGTAACCCCTTAAAGAGTCTTGTGATTTTATATAAAGTGAGAATGTGTCTAACGTGCTTACAAAGAGCCTGGTACACAATAAAGGCTATTGTAAAAATATACTTAATTGATTTTCTTAAATTTTTAAGAAGTCTCCTTCCTTCTAGTACTCAGTCCCGTTGGTCTTCTGTGGTCTCTAAGGCAGAAAAGTCTTAACTTTCTTCACCCTGACTAGGGTTTCCTGAGTTTCTAACTGGATCATAGTCTCAACCAGAAAATCAAATCTTTTTCTTTAATTACCTCTTTGGCTTGGTTATGTTGTTTCATTCTTGTTGCCAATTATGGAAGCAAGATATTCCAAAAGCCTTATATTTGACAGAAAAGCTGGAGGCAGAAAATACTTGAAGGAAGATATCAATACTGAATAATATTAACAATAGCACTTTCAAAACACTTTTTTTACACATTATTCACAAGCCATTTTTCCTGTTTTCCATATGAGGAAGTTAGTTTATTGGCCTGCAGTTACCATATTCGTGGGTAGCAAATTCAAGTATTTAGCATTGGCTTTCTGACTCTCAACAGAATGGCCTTTCATTTGCATACAGTTGAGTCTCCATAACATCTTAGTTAGCTTTTCCTAGTATGTGCTGCCGTAACAAGCAGCATAAAAATCAGTGGCTTGGAAAAACGTTTTATTTCTTGCCCATGTTCCAGGGATTACAGTTGCATTGCCAAAAGACAGACTCCATCTGAAAGATACCATTCTCTTGGAGAAAAACAGCAAGGATTAATCAATGATGACTAATGCTTCTGCTTAGGCATAGTATACAGTTTATCTGTTGGCAACTCATTATTTAAAGCCTATCTCATGATGAACCTTGGCAAGGATAGGATGAAGAGGAAAGCCATTCCCCAAGGAGTGGTTCTGTACATAATGTAACAATGGGCAAACACGGGTAATCATATTATAGGGAAGTGGGGAATAAATAATTGAGGGCAATAATGTAATACACAATAGAAATGCATGAATTGAAAAGGATACAGGGGAGGGTCTTTGCAGTAAAGCCAAAATATAAATATTCAAAGGAAAGAAATAAGAACTAATAGAATGGCAGAAGTTAACTGGGTGAGAGAAGAGTTCCCAGTGATAATTCTGTAGCTTAATTTTTTTTCCTTAGGTATCCAGAGACTAGAGATGGTTGTTTCCACTGACAAAGCAGTGGGTTAGAGGCAGTGTTTGATATGAACTAACTGAGGGAAAGAGGTCAAAAGAGAAAGCTGTACATCAGGCACAAGTGCTAAGTTGCTGACTTCAGAATTTTAGACTATTAATTTGACAGCCCAGCTTCCTTTTGGAAGTGCTGAGTTATATAGGCTTCCTTTCCTATAATCTCCCTCAGGTACTGAAACATATATAAAGTGCCTGAAATGATTTTTCTTTGAAAATGGAATAGAAAACCTAGCTTAGTTCTTTCTTTTCCTAACCAAGGACGGAGGTCACTGAACCTAGGAATAAATTTAATGGCTTGGGATTATATTTGATAGACAAGACACTTTGTCAGAACATGGTAATGATGCGAACGAGGTCAGTCATTACAATCCACTTGAGGGTATCATAACTTCATTTTTCTGCCATAGCCATGGACATTATCCTTCACTCTGCTCAGCCCTCACACATTAGTCAGAGGGGCTGCGGAACCCTTAATCAATACAAGTCTATCACCTGTAGAAAAATAATTCAAAGTATATGATCTGAATATACAATTTTATTTCCTATGCATGCAGTAGCCTGAGACTTTCTGGTCAACTGGCTGCTCTCCTTTATGTAAGGATTCAGGAATCCCCATTTCTTCTATCCTATGGTTTCGCCATCTTCATTCTCATAAATACCGAGTCAGCAAAAAGGGAAATATTTCTTGATTTCTTATAATAAATTTTGTAAAACACTTTTTTTTTACATTTGTCATTTGTGTTCACATTATTTTGGTTGAAAACTAGTCAAATGGTCACACTAATTCTAGGCAAAGTAGCCCCTAACTGGTCACACACTCCCCCAGAAACAATTCCACATGGTGGAAGAAGGGGTACCCATTTTGATACTTCTGCCGCACCCATTTTCTGTTAAAAAAGTCTGTTATTTTCTCAGAATTTTCCACTTGATAAGCTGTTATATTTATAATTTTGCACTTAAAGTTGCTTGGTAAAAATCATAAAAGAAAAAAAATGTACAGGACTATTTTTTCCATACACTAAAAGAAAGCATACTCAATACTGTTTCCCCCATGAGTGAAACGTTTCACTTGGGTGCAGTTATTCTTAAGACTGAAGCAGCAATAGTTTGAACACACTTGGAACTCAATCTATCTGATCTACCAGTGGAATAATTTATCCACACAATTCTCTAACCCTATTCCTAGGAAACCAGTTTTAATAATAGCATCCAGATGGTCCTCCAACTTAAGAATGGTTTATGTTCTAAAATTCTGTTTATAACTTGATTTGTGGTCTTCGAGATATTATTGTATACATACAGTATTACATATGGCAATTGTCTCTATGCCATCTATTAAAAGCCTCTTTAACCTACCATCTAATTTAGATTCAGAACCTTTGCAATAAAAACTGTAGTAAATATTGTTTTGTGATGTTGGTAATTAACATAAAGACCTAAAAATGAAAAGTAGTCTTCTGAATGTAAAATATTCAATTAAAATGTTGATGCTATAATGTATAAAACAGCTATTATAACTGCACATACTTTATTTGATAATAGCTGTGCTTATTTTTTATTATTTAAGTGTACTATTTAGTACTTATATTTTTCACATTTGGAAAATTCCACATTCCATACCAGTGAAATATGGTCAAAATTAACAACCCAAATTTTAAAATACTTGGAACAAAATGTAACTAGCTTTTATTTCAAAAGATCCCTGTATCTATTTACATTAATACCGACACATTAGCAGTCTGCCTGGTAAGTTATTTCCAACATGGAAATATGCATTATGGACTGATGATTATAGGAATAATCTGGTGGTGGCTGTAGGCTCAACAGAACAACATGGGGCTCCAATAGGTGAAGACCCAGTTACATACCAGTAGGTCAGGCCATTCAAGACCCAAGCAGAAGTCCAGCTCACTTGTGTGGGGATGAAATGGGTCCTATACTGAACTTGTCATTGAAGCCGATTATGGTGCAGGGCTCTTTGGAAAGAGAGAAATCTGAGATAGCCTCTGGGTTCAGTATTCTGGATGATTTAGATACTGTGGATCAATTCTGGGCTCTAGAATATGTTTTGAAATTTCTTGGTCCTGGCCAAGTCTATATTTCACAAGTCTCTCATTCCTGGAACTTGTATCATTTGCAGAACTACCAGGAAGAGAGTGTGAAACTAGAGAAATGGTCCTCGGGGCTGGATCAAACTGTATGGGAGAGACTTTGAGTTAGTTGCTCGTGGAAGATTGTACAGAGGCTCCTCTCTTTCCCTCTCTGCATTTACCCTCTTCAGGAGCCTAGTTGTGGTACTTTTAAAGCACTGCTAGATGTGCTGGATGCTTCATTCAGAATGTACGCTTTGCTAAAGCTGGATGAAGTTTTTCAGCTATAGGTGGGATGGCAGAACAGCCAAGCTCTCTTACATCAAAAAGTTTATATGTCAGAACGGGAGTTTTAGCTGTGACCTGCTAAAAGCACACTCCACCTTTCACTGGTTGTGACATCTGCGATTTATTTAGGTTGTGAATGCTGGGTGTTTCAATGTCTTGGACCTAGTTGAAATAATACTGTCTTTACCACAAAGAACTGAGTCTCCAATGTGAGGTACTAAGTGCCAGTATGTGTGATCAGTACATATTGTAACAGATCCCTGGTCTGACATGGGCAGCATTTTCACCATGAATTGGCATAGTGACCTGGGAAAGTCAACATATGTATGGGTAAAGTTTTCATTCTCCTGAAAGCTTCCACCATAGCTGACATCCAGGGAGACCTGTGTGTAGATATAAGACATAGGAGGGAATGCTAGGTTTCAGGGTTTTCCTCTATAGCAAACTGGCTACTTTAACTTTCAGCTGTATCTTCACCCCGCTTCTTTTTTCTTTTTACAGCAGGACCTGAGGCATATGGAAGTTCCCAGCTAGGGATCAGATTGGAGATGCAGTTGCCGGTCTATGCCACAAGCCACAGCAACACTGGATCTGAGCTGCATCTGCCACCTCTACCGCAGCTTGCAGCAATGCCGAATCCTAACATCCAATGAGCTAGGCAAGGGATCAGACCCACATCCTCAAGGACATTGTGTCAGGTTCTTAACCCACTGAGCCACAGGAACTCCTCATCTATATCTTCTAGAAGCACTAGTCATAGGAACAAGATTTCCTTATGCTCAAAGAACTCCCTGTATATATTATCTCAGAAATGGTGACTGATGAGTTCAGAACTGCCAAGACCTGGGCACATACATGACAAGAGTAGGTATAAATACTGCTGGGGCAGAGAAGTCATGGGCCCTAAGTTATGGATTATGCTATTCATTAGGGCCTGGAACACAGAGAGGGTGATGACTCTATGAAGCTGAAGTGGATGTGAATTTCTCACCTTTTCAGAAAGAGTTACAAAGCCTCCCAAATCACGTTGTCTTAGGGCAGATCTTAGTAAAGGGGCCATTCAATAAATATTCATGCTCCCCTGAGATAGTGCTCAGATAAAGGTGTGAGTGGAGATTCTTCATCACTACTGTAGACTTTACAGCACCTGGGAGAAGGAGGCCCTTAGCCATGTTCTATCTTTCAAAGAGCAGTGATGCATGAGGAACGATTTAGAGGAGACGGAACCTGAGAAAAAATTGTTTTTGCTGGTGTATTTCCTGAGCACTTGAATCTCTAATTCTGAAAGGAACTGTAAACTTTCCAAGGTCTTAGACCCTACCTAATACAAGATCAAAAGCACCATAAAAGTGTTATGTAGCTGTGTTACCGGGTGAGAGGTGGGAACAGAATGGAAGCTGAGATGGGCACTTATGCTCACCTCACTCAACAGTGTAGTGCAAGCAGCACTGGCTCTCCTCTCAGGGCTGGGTTATCCTTCTGTCAGTCATGTATTAACTACCTTTCTGAATCCCACCCCCACCATGATTCCTAGTCTATCCAGGTTTTCTTTCTCTAACCTCTTTTGGCTATTTCTTTGGCAATAATGTTTTTTCTAGGTGTGTATATTTAATGACATAAAGTTACACATAATTTGCCTTTACAATTTGCAAAACTGATTTGTATCTATATTTATAGCCTCTTTAAAATTTCTATGTTAATTACTGATGTCATCTTTTTTTTAATCAAATATTACTAAATGTGACTTGGCTTTGTTATGTCTGCTCGCTTTAGTTTTCTGACTTATTCACTTTTATCACAGATATTTCCTTTCTTCTACATCTATTGAGTTTAATTTTTCTGCTTTGACTAGTTTCATGGTTAAATATTGACTTACCTAATATTGCCATTTTAGATTTGAATTTTTCTTAAAGCATTTAAGTTGCATTCACCAGTTTTCACTGGTACTGTTCTCATGATTGGTTATTCTAGTTTACCACTTCCTTTTAAAAAAAAAATTACAGTTGATTTAAAATGTGCTGTCAATTTTTGCTGTACAGCTAAGTGACCCAAGCTTGTATTTCTTTTACTTAATTATCCTCCATCATGTTTCATCACAACTGATTAGATATAGTTCCCTGTGCTACACAGCAGGATCCCATTGTTTATCTATTCCAAATGCCATAGTTTTCAGCTACTAACCCCAAAGTCTCAGTCCATCCCCCTCCGTCCCCCTTGCCCTTGGCAACTACAAGTTTGCTCTCCAAGTTCATGAGTTTTTTTTTTTTTCCTTTAGAAAGGTTCATTTGTGCAATTTACTAGATTCCAGATATAAGTGATATAGTATGGTATTTGTCTTTCTCTTTCTGACTTGCTTCACTTAGTATGAGAGTCTCTAGTTACATTTATGTTGCTGTGAATGGCATCGTTTTGTTCTTTTTTATGTCTGAGTAGTATTCCATTGTGTATATTTACCACCTCTTCTTAATCCATTTATCTGTCAGTGGACATTTAGTTTATTTCCATGTCTTGGCTATTTGTGAATAGTTCTGCAATGAACATAGGGGTGTATGTATCTTTTTCAGTGAAAGTTTTGTCTGGATATATGCCCAGAAGTGGGATTGCTGGGTCATATGGTAGTTCTGTATTTAGTTTTCTGAGGTACCTCCATACTGTTTTTCCATAGTGTTTATACCAATTTACATTCTCACCAACAGTGAAGGAGGGTTCCCTTTTCTCCACACCCTCTCAGGCATCTGTATTTATTGACTTGTTAATGATGGCCATTCTGACCAGTTTGAGGTGCTACTCCATAGTAGTCTTTATTTGCATTTCTCTCATAATCAGTTATGTTGAGCATTTTTTCATGTTCCTGTTGGCCATCTGTATGTCTTCTTTGGAGAAATGTCTATTCAGGTCTTCTGCCCATTTTTCAGTTGGTTTTTTTTTTTTTTTTTTTTTTGCTTTTGAGTACCACTTCCTTTTTAATGCAGATTACTTACAAGGGTGCTAAGTTTCCAAATAAAAACAAATATTTGTTAATTTTTGTTTGAATTTTTATTACATACACACACTATACACACATCATGTATGTTTTAGTTTTCTAGTAAAATTCATTTTTTAATGTATTTTAACACCTTTATGTACAAGTTTTTGTAAACTTTTGTCTGAGGAATACAGTATCTAGATTATTTGTGACACTATTTACCTCCTTTTTTTTTCCTTCTCTTTTATTTTGGTGATTTGTTTTTATGTCCTAACATGCTTTACTGGTAGCTGGTAATATTTTATTGGATACCTGACATTGTATGTTTTAAAAATGCAGATATTATAGATGTTGCCATTTTCCTTCAGAGAAGCTGCAGTTTTGTACTAGTCCACAATATATACTCCAGGATTAGGATAATTTGAGACTAAGTCAGGCTTTCTGTGGGTTTGTCTATTTTTGATATATCTTTTATCTTGGAGGATAGTCCAACAGATATATCAGTAAAAGTCCGGGGTATTTATAATTACTCATCCTCCTCAGTGGACCCAAATTCCAAATTTTATTTCCCAAGCATTATGACACTGCTTAAATTTTTAGCCTCTGAATCTGGATTACATTTGATAATTTTTTTAGCCTGTTTCTCCCTCACTCTTAAAATTCATCAAAGTCTAAAGAAAAAAAAATACTATAAATCTCAGGCTCACTCTTCTGTAGTATGTTGGAATCTTGGTCCTGGCCCTGCATTGGTAACCCCAAATTCCAGTTTTTGTCTCCCCAGCTCCATAAAATTACTACAAGTCCTGTCTAAAGGTTTCTGCCCTCTTAGATCTAGACATTGAATCAACGCGTTCCCAATGGATAAAAGCAGTGAAAAATGCCTGGCTTACATCAGTGTGTGTGTGTGTGTGTTCGTTCCTAGGATCTTGGCCCCTAAGCCCTGGCTGGCTTGATTTTTTCTCTGATGCCGCTAAACATTCCTTTTAAATTTTTATTCTTTTCCTTTTTTGGCCACCCCTGAGCATATGTAATTATGCAGATGAGGCAATGCCTGATCCTTATCCCATTGTGCCAGGCCAGGGATTGAACCTGTGTCCCAGTGTTCCAGAGATGCCACTGATCCTGTTGCACTTCAGCAGGAACTCCCAAACATTCTTTTTTTTAACTTATGCTTCTTCTATAACTATTCTCAGTGAGTGGGTTGGTGTGATTATAGATACTCCTTCATAGCCAGAATCTGAAGTCCTTCATCTCTTGAGATTTTAATTTTCATGAGGAAAAGATTCTTTCCTATGGTATTTATACTTTTTCTTTTAAAGATTTGAAAGATAATTATTTTTTACTCTGACATCTTCTTCCACTAACTCCAGTGGATCTGTTTTCTTGGAGTTTTATTATCCTTTTTGTGGAATCTGATGCTTCTCTTTCATAGTATAGGTTTTCTGTAAGTATTTGCTAATTCTGGGTGTCTGTCCATCTGTATTTATTTGTGAATCCCAATTGGCTTGACTACTATGTTGTCAATAGTCTGTCTCTGATGGCTATGGAAATGGAGTGGTGCCTATGCAGGAACAATGTTCCGGCAATTTGTCTTCTGAATGTAGGGAAACCTTGTTTCTTCTGGTGGCCTGTGGTTCCAGCAGGTACTCTACTGCTCTGGCCGGTGCAAACTCAATGACAAATTTTTTTATTGAAAAAGTTGAATCTGGCAGTTCCCTTGTAGCACAGTGTGTGAAGGATCTGGCCTTGTCACTGCAGTGGCCTGGGTCACTGCTGTAGCACAGGTTTAATCTCTGGCCCAGGAACTTTAACATACTGTGGGCGAAGCCAAAAAGAAAACAACCACAGCAACAACAAAACTAACTAAAAAGATGAATCTGTCTACTTCTTTAAGTCAATAATTCTAGCTAGATGATTCTGTCAAGTTCAACAAGATATAGTTCTAACAAGGTTACAGCTTATCTGGGATCCACAATGAGATTTTTTTTTTAATGAGAAAAATAGCTGAATGCTAATAGCAGTCTAAAAAAATTCCTGAGTTCTCAATTAAATATAAATTCAGGTGATTTAATTGGGACTCTGTTATTTTTAAGAAACTTGGCCTGACTCCACTGGAAAAAGGATGGTTTTCTGATTTCATAAGGAATTAAGTCATATTAACCCTGCTTCTTCACATCTCTGTATTATCTACAGGAGCCATATGGTGTGTGCTAAAGATATGGGCTTTTAACTTAGACAGACTTGAGCTTAAACCTCCACTTCATCTTCATGAGTTGTGACTTTTAAAATGTTAAATTACATTCAGCAGAATGGACCCATTCCTCACTTAGAGGATCATTACGAGGGGTTAATATCCATTAAATAGTTGTCAATAATGCTGATACTTCATCCTCAATAACTGGTAGGTTGTAATTATTGTACCTAAATTCACCTCCTTAATCAATAGCAGAGATCGTTGGAATTCTGTTAGTATGTTTAGGCATAAACCAACTACAGTCACAGGACTTTCAGAACTTACAAGAACTTAAAATCTGAGTGATTGTAATTCTCCATTTGTGCTGGCCTGCTAGGCTGCCACAACAAAGTATCGTAGACTGGGCGGCTTAACAACTTAAATTTACTTTCTTATAGGTCCGGACACTAGAAGTCTGAGATCAAGGCCTCAACGATACTGGTTACTTTGGAGGCCCCTCTCATGAATTTTAGATGTCCACCTTCTCTGTGGGGGTCCTCACTGGGCCTTTCCTCTCCGCACACACATATCTGGTATCACCTTGTGCATCCTAATAAACTCCTCTTATAAGGACAACAGTTAGACTGGATTCGGGCCCACTCAAAAGAACCTATTTTAACTTAATTACCTCTTTAAAGACTCTAAGTCAAAATACATAGGTCACATTCTGAAGTACTGAGGGACAGAAATTGGATCTGTGAATCAAGACTGGGATGGGGGGCACAGTTCAGCCCACAACACCACTGCTCCTGGTTCCTCCTGCTTTAAGTGATATCACCAGGAAAAAAAATAGTGTTTTATAACATCTTATGCCTCCACAGAAGTACCCGCACTGAGGTACTGCTTTCAATCCTTCGGTTTTAGAACGTATTATATGGAAAGTATCTAGCTGAACAATGATTCATAAAACTATAGTTGAAAGTATTTCCATAATGTTACCAAATTTTCTTCAGTAAGACAACCTATTTAATAAATTTTTCCTAAAATTTAAATTCCAGCAAAGCTTCTATCTCCAGACAATGATAACTATAGGATTATCTGCCTGCCTATCTATCTATCATCTATCTATCTATCTATCATCTATCTATCTATCTAGATATATAGAGATCTTTCTCGACCTATAATAGGGTTACACCCCAATAAACCCACTGTAAGTTGACAATATCGTAACTTAAAATGCATTTAATACACCCTCCCACCATAGCTTAGCCTGGCTCACCTTAGACATGCTCAGAACACTCACAGTTGCCTATATTTGGGCAAAATCTTCTAACACAAAACCTATTTTATAATAAAGTGATAAATATCTCAAGCAACTTATTGGACATAGTGGTTGTCTGGGTACAGAATGGTTGTAAGTATATTGGTTGCCTGCCTTCCTGATCACACAGATGACCAGGAACTGCAAAAATGACATTGCCCAGCCTCACAAAAGGGAGTCCATAGCACAAATCAGTAGCCCTGGGCAAGATCAAAATTTAAAATTTGAAATGTGGCTTATACTTAATGAGTATCACTTTCACACCATCATGAAGTCAAAACATCTGAAATCAAACCATCTTAAGTTGGGAACTGTTTGTGGGGGACAGTGGAAGGTGGTGTATGTGGGTGTATGATTAGACAATTCACAAATAAATTTTGTTCTTTTTATTTTTTTGTCTTTTTGTCTTTTTAGGGCTGCACCTGTGGCATATGAAGGTTCCCAGGCTAAGGGTCAAATCAGAGCTGCAGCTGCCAGCCTATACCACAGCCACGGTTAACACGGGATCCGAGCCATGTCTGCAACCTACACCACAGCTCATGGCAATGCTGGACCCTTAACCCACTGAGCAAGGCCAGGGATTGAACCCACATCCTCATGGAGATTTGTCGGGTTCATTAACCACTGAGCCAAGACAGGAACTCCAATAAATTTTGTTCTTGCAGTAATTGTTTCTTCTCTGCTTCGTCCTCAAAAATTTAAGTTTTTATTTGCTCTCTTCATGTAAATATTAGTTTACTATATTTTGTACCTGCTCATATAGATACTGTTAAAATCATAGTAATTAAAGGTATCTCCATTCTTATTTTCAGTTCTGCCCATGCTTTTGAAAAATGGTAAGGGGCTAAATAAAAGGCAGCATTGAAGCAAGGGTTCGTGGAGGGAAACATGGAGGAAAAAATACCTGTTAAGGAGGAATTTTTAAACACTTAGCAAGCAGATGCTTCATGTTCATTTGCATATGTCACAGTTAAAAATGCAGCACCACTGTTTGAGAATTTTTTTATTATGTTTCTATAAATAATGCTTATGGAGAATAATTAAAATCTAAAGACTACATTTTATTTAATAATGCTCTATCGTAAAACATCTATCAGGCTTTAATAGAAAATAATTTACTAATTCAGATATTAAATATTATGTCTATTTAATTATAAATACTCATTATCTAATATCAGTTCTGCCTTCTTTAGAAGATCCTGAGCTTCTTTACACCTCTTCTTTCTGACCCTTAATGAAGCTAATAGTTCACTAGTTGGTGGTTGCTTTGTTATTCTTTTTTTGTCTCTTTTGTCTTTTTAGGGCTGCACCCACCACATATGGAGGTTCCCAGGCTAGAGGTCCAATCGGAGCTGCAGCTGCCGGCCTACACCACAGCTCACATCAACACCAGATCCTTAACCCACTGAGTGAGGCCAGGGATTGAACCCACAACCTCATGGTTCCTAGACAGATTTGTTTCCTCTACACCACGACAGGAACTCTGATGCTTTGTTATTCTTTATAGCTTTCCACCATTCTCAATAAGTCCAAGGTTAAGGATTCAGACCTTAACTGTGCACCAGCCTATTTCTGCATCCATCATCTTCACTCTTTGGTTTGACTCTTCATTTTGCTAGCATGTGTCCTGCCCAAAAGGGGCCAAAAGGGAAAGACAAATGGTCACATTAAACCCATCTCCATCTCCCTAATGAAAACACAATAGTGTCCCTGACCTATGGATGAGTTAGCAACCCTATGAATTCTACCTAACAGAAGAGACACAATAGTCAGGTTGGTGATTATTCCCAGATGAAAAACTAGAGTGTGATTCTTTGAATGTGTTTGTCATAAGCATAAAGTATATTTACTTATAAGTATTTTGTGCTTCTATATGTGTTTGTGTTTGTGTGTGTGTGTGTGTTCCCTTATTGAAAAGCCTATAAAAATGTGTGGCTGGTTTTAAGAAAGCAATACTGTTACATCTTTATTATGTGAGAAATGGGAGTATTTTCTGCTTGTGTGTGTGTGTGTGTGTGTGTGTGTGTGTGTGTGTGTGTGTGTGCGTGTTCCTTATTGAAAAGCCTATTAAAAATGTGTGGCTGATTTTGAGAAAGCAATACTGTTACATCTTTATTATGTGAGAAATGGGGGGACTTAAGTCAAGGTTAAGTAATGACAACAATAGCTATTATTTATTGATTACTGTATGCCAGGTGATGTGCCAATATTTTACATAATTGTCTCCTTAAATTCTTGAAGTCAATGGCAGTTTACAAATAGTGTGATTGCATTATCCTCAGATGCACATTTTTTTAGTGAGCAAGGGATGCAGGGCAGAGCCCAGGGCTCTTGTGTTCCCAAGTGAAGACCATCAACTTTTTATTTTTCAGGTTTTTTTTTTTAATTGAAGTATAGTTGATTTACAATGTTGTAGTATAAAGTGATTAGGAGACATATATTCTTTTTCATATTATTTTCCATTATGATTTATCACAGGATACTGAACACAGATCCCTGTACTATACAATAGGACACTGTTGATTATACATTCTATATATAATAGTTTACATCTGCTAATCCAAAACTCCCAATCCAACCCTCCCGCAAACACCATCCCCCTTGGCAAACAAAAGTTGAATTCTAATTGTCATATTTATGGTTTAAAAGACTATCATGTTGGAGTTCCCTTCATGGCTCAGTGGTTAACGAATCCGACTGGGAACCATGAAGTTGCGGGTTTGATCCCTGGTCTTGCTCAGTGGGTTAAGGATCCGGTGTTGCCGTGAGCTGTGGTGTAGGTTGCAGACGTGGCTCGGATCCCGCGTTGCTGTGGCTGTGGCGAAGGCCGGCAGCTATAGCTCCTGTTAGACCCCTAGCCTGGGAACCTCCATATGCCACGGGTGCGGCTCCACATAAAAGGCAAAAAGACAAAAAAAAAAAAAAAGACTATCATGTTTATGAAAGTAAAAGACTATCTGAGAGTTTCTGTATCAGCCTAGGTATTGATTTGAAGGGGAATGGGGCCCTCAAATTTTCATGTATTTTCTAGCTTCAGAATCTGATTTACTGTTTTCCTCTTGAAACTACATGGGCTATTTCATTTTATTTTTTATAGGTTTTTATTTTTTCTATTAAGTTAATTTTTTTCTGTAAATTTCTGCTGTACAGAAAAGTGACCCAGTCACTTTTTCTTACATTATCCTCAATCATGTTCCATTACAAGTGACTAGATACAGTTCCCAGTGCAACAGAGCAGGATCTCATTGCTTATCCACTCCAGATACAATTGTTTGCAGCTACTAACCCCAAACTCCCAGTCCATACCATTCCCACTCCCTCCCCCTCCCCCTTGGCAACCACAAGTCTGTTCTCCATGTCCATGCATTTGTTTCTGTTCTGTAGAAAGGTTCATTTGTGCCATATACTAGATTCCAGATATAAGTGATATATGGTATTTGTCTCTCTCTCTCTAACTTCACTTAGTATGAGAATCTCTAGTTCCATCCATGTTGCTGTGAATGGCATTGTTTTGTTCTTTTTTATGCCTGAGTAGTATTCCACTGTGTATATTTACCACCTCTTCTTAATCCATTCATCTGTCAATGGACATTTAGTTTATTTCCATGTCTTGGCTATTTGTGAATAGTTTTGCAATAAACATAGGGGAGCATGTTTTTCAATGAAAGTTTTGTCCAGATATGCCCAGGAGTAAGATTGTTGGGTCATATGGTAGTTCTGTATTTAGTTTTCTGAGGTACCTCCATACTGTTTTCCAAGTATTTGTAACAATTTACATTCCACCAACAGTGAAGGAGGGTTCCCTTTTCTCCACACTCTCTCCAGCATTTGCTATTTATTGACTTGATAATGACGGTCATTCTGACCAGTCTGAGGTGGTACTCCATAGTAGTTTTGATGTGAATTTCTCTAATAATTGGTTATGTTGAGCATTTTTTCATGTCCTGTTGGCCATCTGTATATCGTCTTTGGAAAAATGTCTATTCATGTGTTCTGCCCATTTTTCAGTTGGGTTGTTGGGTTTTTTGTTGTTGTATAAGTTGTTTGTATATTTTAGAGACTAAGCCATTGTCAGGTGCATCATTTGAATATATTTTCTCCCATTCCATAGGATGTTCTTTTTTTTTATTACTATTGTTTTGTTTGCTATGCAAAAGCTTGTCAGTTTGATTAGGTCCCACGGGTTTATTTTTGTTTTTATTTCTGTTGCCTGGGAGACTGACCCAAGAAAACATTTGTACATGTGAAGTCAGGGAATGCTTTGTCTGTGTTCTCTTCCAGGAGTTTTATGGTGTCTTGTCTTACGTTTAACTCTTTAAGTCATTTGGAATTCATTTTTGTGGATGGTGTGAGGGTGTGTTCTAGTTTCACTGATTTACAGGCAGCTACCCAGTTTTCCCAGCAACACTTGCTGAAAAGACTTTTCCCCATTTTATATTCTTGCCTCCTTTGTCAAGAATTACTTGACCATAGATGTCTGGGTTTATTTCTGGGTTTTATATTCTGTATGTCTGTTTTGGTACCAGTACCACACTATCTTGATTCCTGTAGCTTTGTAATACTATCTGAAGTCTGGGAAGGTTAGGCCTCCTGCTTGGTATTTGTTCCTCAAGATTGCTTTGGCAATTCAGGGCCTCTTATGGTTCAATATAAATTTTTGGATTGTTTGTTCTAGATCTGTGAAAAATGTCATGAGTAATTTGATAGGGATTGCATTGAATCAGTAGATTGCTTTGGGTAATATGGCCATTTTAACAACACTGATTCTTCCAATCCAGGAGCATGGAATATCTTTCCATTTCTTTGAATCCTCTTTAATTTCCTTGATTAGCGTTTTATAGTTCTCAGCATATAAGTCATTCACCTCTTTGGTCAGGTTTATTACTAGGTATTTAATCTCCTGTGTGTGATTTTAAAAGTTATTGTATTTTTATATTCACTTTCTAATATTTCATTGTTAGTGTACAGATATACAACAGATTTCTGAATGTTAATTTTGTATCATGCGACTTTGTTGAATTCATTGATCAGTTTGAAGAGCTTTTGTGTGGAGTCCTTAGGGTTTTCTACATATAGTATCGTGTCATCTGCATAGAGTGACAGTTTTACCTCTTTTCTTCCAATTTCAATACCTGTTATTTTTTTGTCTGACTTCTGTGGCTAGGACTTCCAGTACTGTGTTGAATAAAAGTGGTGACAATGGGAATCCTTGTCTTGTTCCAGATTTTAGTGGGAAGGCTTTCAGTGTTTCTCCACTGAGTGCTATATTGGCTTTGGGTT
>PVHT020000093.1:6001765-6012802 GCA_004024745.2 Catagonus wagneri | reverse complement strand
GTGTTTGGTATCTTCCAAGATGAGCCAGGAGGCCAGAATGGTGGGGCGAAAATGAAGGAGGGAAAGGGTCAAGCCACATCACTTCAGAGGACCTTGTAGACCATGACAGGAACACCATTAATGGGGAGTCATTGAAAAGTCTTGAGAGGAGGGGTGACCTAACCTGATTTTTGAATAATGGGATTATTCTAGCTACTGTGGTAAAAAATCAATCAGGTGATCAGATAGAAGAGAATAAAAACAGAAGAGGTGGAATTTATGGATATTAATAGGACATCTGTAGTGAAAATCCAAATGAGAGATATTGTTGGCTAGGACCAACACAGTACAAATAGAAAAAATGACCTATAAGAACAAATTTTGAAAGTAGAGTCAACAGGATTCAGCCATATATAGACTATGAGCATATGAAAGGAGTCAAGGACAATTTCTATTTGTTTTCATCTCAACAACTGGAAGGACAGAATTAAAATGAAGGAGACTACTGGAAGAAATTGAGGAATGAAGATGGGCATCAGATGCTTGTTAGTTTGGGACAGTATGTCAGGCATCCATGAAGAGCTGCTCCTCGAGAGGGCAACTGAGTTTCCTGAGGGAAGCCTGGAATTTATCAGTGTATAAATGGCTTTTAGGACATGGCTACCTACATAATTTGTGAGTCCCAGTGAAAAATATTTGAAACACAGGCCTCATTACTCAAAAAATATTAAGAATTTCAAAACAGTGGTAGCAGAACATTAAACCAAGTGTATGACCTTTCTGAGTGAAGGAGCTTATGTACAGGCAGTGCACCCAGGAAGCTGGCCCTGGCTTAAGGTCATAATTCTAAATGTTATCATAAAAGAGTCATGTGGCCTGGATGGATGGATAGATATGACAGATAAATAGACAGACAGATAGGTAGTAGATATCCAAGGATT
This sequence comes from Catagonus wagneri, assembly GCA_004024745.2. NCBI lineage: Eukaryota > Metazoa > Chordata > Mammalia > Artiodactyla > Tayassuidae > Catagonus > Catagonus wagneri. The sequence goes on along the minus strand of PVHT020000093.1, from coordinate 6,011,882 downwards.
GAGGTCTGGGGAACTTAGAGATGTTAGAAACAATGAGGAGGATCCCTCAGAACTGACTGAGAAGGAGAAGCAAGCAAGATGTTTGAGTTAAACAAAAAAGAAACAATGGTAAAATGTTTGATATGGATTTGGGGATGGTTCATTGGCATCCAGACTCAGCCCAAAGAACTGGGTTATTGCCTCTGGTATTTGTTGTGTCCAGCTGCCAGGGGAGTTTTACCAGCTTCAGTTGTTACAAGATAGGTTGATCTGAGGCTTTTACCACTCATAGAGCAACTCCAGAATTTCTCTGTAAACTCACCTATCTTTAAAAAAAAAGTTGCTTTAATTACTTCTAGGAATGAATGAGATTAAGTCTACTGGCTGAAGCCCAGAAGAAAATACATTTGTGGGTGCAGGTGTCACTTTACTGGACACACTGATCAGGGAATAGATAACAGGTGGAGAGGGGAAAAAAAGGCAGACTTTGGAGTTCCCATCATGGCTCAGCAGAAGCGAATCTGACTAGCAGCCAAGAGGAAGCAGGTTCCATCCCTGGCCTTGCTCAGTGAGTTAAGGATCCAGCGTTGCTGTGGCTGTGGCATAAGCCAGCAGCTACAGCTACTATTTGACCCCTAGCCTGGGAACCTCCATATGCCATTGGTGTGCCCCTTAAAAAAAAAGGCAGGCTTTAAGTATAAATGTAGCTTTCTGGAGTTCCTGCCATGGGGCAGTGGGTTAAGAATCTGATCGCAGCAGCCTGGGTCACTGCAGAGGCATGGGTTTAATCCCCAGCCTGCTGCAGTGGGTTAAAGGATCTGTCATTGTGGCTGTGGCTCAGATTCAATCCCTGGCCCAAGAGCTTCCATATGCTTTAGGTACAGCCATATATATATATGGCATTTTTGGAGCTCCCTCTATGGCACAATGGGATCTGCAGTGTCTCTGCAACGCCAGGTCTCAGGTTCAGTCCCTGGTCCAGCATAGTACTAGGATATAATCCCTGGCCTAGGAACTCCATATGCTGTGGCGTGGCCAAGAAAGAAAAAAAAAACATGTATACATAATTTTTTCACTGGTCAGGCTGTGTGTGAAGTAGCCAAAGACAACCTGGCTGAATGCAGCAAAAAGTGAGATAAAACCATCAGGGCAAGTCAGAAATACTCAGGAATAAAAATAATCTGTTTCTTATCACAGGGCATAAACCTGTTTGGGGTTTTAGGTTTCAGAACATGTTACCTGTTAGGTATTAAGAGGTTAAAACATACCGGCTTTGATATCAGAGTCTGTGGAGTTCTATGTACAGGTAGCTGGTCGAAAGTAAAAGACTGACCTTTTTTCTGGAGTGATATGGTCTCCTCCCTCCTCGCTCTTCCTGGAGCCTTTGGTGATCCCAGGCCCTGATTTATATTCAGTAGACCCCAGATGTGCACAAATGACTCCTGCAGAGAATGAAGAGGAGTTGTAGTAAGTCCCGGAAAAGATGTCATGTTACTATGCTCCATTGTGTCATCTCCTCCCTGGCTTATCCCGAGATCATATAAATCTGCTTCAGTGCATCTGACTGCTTCAAAATGTCCAGGGGCCACGGAGGCAGAGGAGGAGACAGATTATCAGCGGACATAATAGAAAAGACACTCCTCTTCCTCCAGGTACTAATACTTTGGAGTGACAGGGGGCAGAAGGTGGGGGCTTAAAAGAAGGGTGGAAAAAAGAAGGTTACATTAACATATCCAGTACCCTCGTCAGCATCTCTCAGTGGATTTATGTTGCTTATGAGGAGTTCATATAGTTCCCTCCTGCATTCTGCTGAGCTATAATTTAATACGGAGAGCCACTGTGCTATTCTAGGCCTGTAGCAGAGACAGTGACTGTGGCCTTGACATCAGCAAAGAGCAGTTGACTTTTGGGCAAGATTTCATTCTGCCCACTTTGAAGTAAGATTACAAAAGCATCTTCCCAGACATCATACAGTTAGAGTTACAGTGCTATCAGCTCTTCACTAAATGCCCCTCTCTTATTCTACCTAGAAGGATGTTCTGTGGACAGCATTTTAGATTCAGAGTTGCAGAGCAAATGATCTTTGTTGAGCTGCTGCTATTTTGTGCCTTTGAGATGTTTTACAAAGAGATGTCATTCCACCTATAACCCTTCTACGAGAAAAATATTATTTCCCCCCATTTCATAGGTAAGAAATTAAAGGTCAGAGGGAAAATAAGAGCTCATAGCTGTTCAGCTGCCAGGGAAGTTTTATTAGAGTTTGGACAGTCACCTCGTGGGCCGACTTGGAGCTTTTATCATCCATAAGGCAACACTACAGTTCCTCTGTAAACTTAACAAAATATGTAAGTGGTGGTTTAGAATTCAAGCTCAGGTCTGCTTGAATATGTTCCTTCCTTTACATGACTCAAGTATTTAGAATATTCAACAGGTATACAAAAAAATGCATGTGTTTTGGGAATCAAGTGCTCAATTTCAATTTTTTAATGTAAGACACGGAAAGCTATGTCTTCTTAAATATGAGAGCTATTAAGAATCCTATAATCTGTGATGCTAAGGACTTAGTTTCTCTAGAATGCCAGGAGGTGGCATTTTACTTCTGTGCTTATTTTGCTCTTATTGCTTTCATTGAGTGTAATATATTTATAGAATTTTCATTTCATTAAATATTAAAAAATGAACTTCAAAAATTCAATCTACTCACAGTTCAAAGTCCTGTAACAAAGGTTTGGTCACTGTAAAATTTTGGATTTTAGGGTATGATTTTTGTATAGATGCTTTTTATGTATTGAGCTCACATTAAATTTTTTCAGCTGTTTTAAGAGAGCACATAAGTAAGACCAGCATTATGGTGTCATTTGCAAACATAGTGTCTAATGGAGAGCTCGGAATACCAAGCATAGTACTATTTAATTCTAATATCTATGTTTGTTACATCTTCTATTGAGTTGGTTTGCTGAAAAAACAGACTGCAGTAATATATTTAATGTGGAAACTAGAATTCCAGAATCTTCTTCATGCTTAATATTTAGCAAAATCAAAATTACTGTGTATTATAGAAATTATTCTGAATATGGGAAGAAATCTATCATTTATATTTATGGTAGCAGATACATTTTATAAGATTTTCAAACTAGAAGAGTATTTATGAATTATTTGGACTAGAATTATATGTTTAAGCAAGACTGACAAGTTAAGACATATGAAAAGAATCCAGTGTGGGTACTCCCATTATTTCATGGCTGACCTCTGTAAGCTTTTTTTTTTTTTAAGTTAAATTGACTTGACAGGCTCTAAATGGGACAAACTGATGGTTCCTATTTGACAGTGGATTTGGAATATTTCCGTGTGTGGTTCGCATTTGGCTCTCTCCTTTCCTTATCTTTATGTCCTTTCTCTGCAGCCCATTTTCTGCATAGCCTTTCTGCAGCAATGCTAGCTGGAGAATAAGTAGGAATTCAAAGAGGATTAACCAACACATGAGAGGCTTAGGAGTATTATTATAATAAGTTGCTTGAAAGTAGGTGGCAAAGCTTAGGGAGATTTATGTGGTTTAAAGGCACATACATTTTATCAGGACCTTCTTAATTGTAGTAGACCTTTAGTTCTCTCACATGTAACATAGGTTTTCACTTGTTGGCAGGTAGCAAGAGTGGTCATGACACACAGTAATTTATCACTTTGCTGATGGATGGATTTGAATTATGTCTCTATTGAGGCTGGTATGCATGAGCCCAACCTAGAATCTAGACTCATACCTCAATACTTTGATTTTCTTACTTACAATGTCATTGCCCCGATGTCCATTTGACAGAGTAGAAAATTATGGAAAGCATATTCTGAAAAGTTTATGTAAATGAAGGGATTCTCAAAGATCTTCATTTACTTAAAAACAGTGAGTAGTATCTGAGTATTGTATAATTTCTTAGATGTATATGAGAAAAACGTAGATTACAGATTCTAAATTTATGGCCTAGCTGTGCATTTTATATGAATTATTATAAAGTTTATATAAATGATTATAATCACAGAGTTACATATTAGCAAGTGCTTCACTGTATTTACTTTTCAATGCAGGAGTGCTTAGAAGTAAAATAAGAACATGATAATTAAGATTTATCATGGAGGACTTCCTAGAGGAGGTGAACTTTGAAACAAACCAATCCTATGGAAGTGTATTCCCATACTCACGACAGGGTCTTAAGCAAAGGACGGCCTTCCTGGTAGATGAATTGAACAGCAAACTCAGTAACCCACATGACATGATTTCTCAGACAGAGACAGTCTTTTTACAGGTGCCTGACATTTGCATCATGACATTTTGTCATCTGTTAAGGGATATAGTCTCCCCTATGAAAAGGCAACCATAAAGCTGATTCAGGTATTTACCCTTGAAGGTAGATGTAGTTCAGCCCTTTATTAAAAGGATCCAGTTAGTTTGCATCCTTGGGATTGCTGGATACAATCTAACAACTTTACATTTCCAGAGATATCATCAGAGTGAAATGATATTAATGAAGGTCATAGAAATGATAAAGGTATCTCTTCATGATTTTAAAACATGGCTGCTTTGTAGCCTCAGTGTATGCCAAGTTGTTTGGGAGAAATTATATTTTGAGCTCAGGATAAGAAAAATGAAAGTAGATTATAGATTTTTATTTTTAAAGATGTGATATATACACAGTGTGTATATCCTGCCATTGTGACAACAAGGATAAACCTGTAGGACATTGTACTAAGCAAAATTAGCCAGAAAGACAAAAACTGCATGATCTTACTTATATGTGAAATCTAAAACTGTCAGCAGAGAGCAGAACAGTGGTTACCAGGCACCGGGGGAAGGGAAATAGGGAGATATTGGTCAAAGGGTACAAACTTCCAGTTATACAAGATGAGTATGTGACTACAGTTAACAATACTGTATTGTATATTTGCCATTTCCTAAGAGGGGATATCTTAAGCATTCTCACTACAAAAAAAAAAAAAAAAAAAGAAGGAAGGAAGGAGTGAATGAAAAGAAAGAAAGAAAATGGTAACTAGGTGAAGTGATGGATATGTTGATTGCCATGATTATTTCAATAAACATATTAATATGTTTATCAAAACATCAGGTTTTTACACCTTAAAAATGTACAATTTCTATTTTTTTGATTATAACTCAAAACATCAGGAAAAGAAAAAAGATTAAAATACTATCATTACTTTGTTTTCATACCATAATGAAAAAGCCAAAAACAGTGATTTTAGGCTTAGCTTTTTTTTAGCTCATTAACCTCTAGATTGTAGGAAGAAAAATCTCCCAGAGAGACAGCTCTTTATAAGTACAAGAACAGTCAGTTCAGTGGAGTAAGGATAAGGAATGAGCCCAGGCAGAGAATTTTCAAAATCCAGATGTCAGTACTCTATCCTCAAAGTCCATATTTCAGTATTGGAAGGAGGAAGTTTCATGTATTTTCTAAAAGCACCCACATTTATTTTGACCTGAGGCAATCATCAAGATACCCTCTGGAATTATACTTTAGGGGGACTGTTAAAGAAAAGCAAGCTCTTTTAGCATATTTGTGATATATCAGGTTAGGAAGCTAGAATGAAGTAGTTATGTAGAGATGCAAACACTAGCATTATTCAAGCAATGGCGTGCAGTAGTGTTGTTCTGGATATTTGTCTGGACTATTTGTCTCCTGTTCTATTTCCAATATATTTAATTCACCTTCGAGGTTAAGTTTATTGTTGAAAGAATAACATTTCACCCTGTGACACCTCCCTGAAGAAAGTTTGTGTGACATAAAATGTTAGTCTTTTGCTAGACTGGTTTTGCTCCTTTCCTTATATATGTATAATTAAAATCTAAAAAGGAAACTAAGCTCTATCAGCTTACTTTGTTTGTTTGTTTGAAGGAATTGGGCTTCATAAACAATAGAACTTCCCCACCTTTGCAGGTGGGGAATAAAGGAATGGAATGCTTGAGTATAATTAAAGGCAGTTTCAATAAGTACCTTTTAATATACCATTAGCAGAGAAGCTGGAATAATTTCAGAAAATGGTTATATTTGCTTTATCTTAGATCAGGTTTATCAACATTGTTTCTTTCTTTTCTTCCTTCCTTCAGATGTACATCCAGACAACAACACTTACTGTCTCCATGAGTTTAAGTGCTTCGGTGTCTCTGGGCATGCTCTATATGCCCAAGGTTTATATTATAATTTTTCATCCAGAACAGAATGTTCAAAAACGGAAGAGGAGCTTCAAGGCTGTGGTGACAGCTGCCACCATGCAAAGCAAACTGATCCAAAAAGGAAATGACAGACCAAATGGCGAGGTGAAAAGTGAACTCTGTGAGAGTCTTGAAACCAACAGTAAGTCATCCATAGACTTTCCGATGGTCAAGAGCGGGAGCACTTCCTGATAGATGTACGTTGAACATTCTTCTACTGGTCTTGGGGACTATGCTTCATGTTTCCAGGGACATGGTGGTACTCACACAGCCTGAGACCATCACAGCAGTTAGAACCACCTGGTTAGAACCAAATGATTTCAAGGCGAGTGACTCCTCTCCAGAGTGTGAATACAAACACAACATCTCTTTCACCAAGGGACACTAAGTTCTCTCTTTTGAGGCATTATGAACTTGAAGCTTGGAACTATGCTCCACTTATAAAACTATCTTCTAGCACTTAGGAACTACCTTACAGGCTTTGTTTGTTCAGTACTGGCCACTCTTTGTAGAATTAATAGTTAACTAGTATTTATGGAGCATGCTACCAAAGATCTTACACAAATAAACAATATGTAATTTAGGGAAATGAGAAAACTAGTTAGCCAACATGTAAGGTCAAGTCATAGTTATTACTTGTCTCCCCAGGTTGATCCCTTTTTTTGGCTTCCCTTGATCCTTGATTTCCCTTTTTGGATGCATTAAGATAACTAGAACTCTTCTCATTCTAATTATTGAAAGCTTCATGACCCTGAAAATTGGAACATTACTTTTCTTCACCTATCTTCCTCTTTTCTATAATCATCCCTGAAGAAGGACATACCAATACACTGGTACCAAATTAATCCAACAGAGTTTAACTCAGCTCTTCAGTCCATCTTGGTATCTAAGCAAATAGACTGGAGGTATGAATTGAAAAATACCAGAAAGCTGAATACAATGAAAAATATATACAGCCTTTACATTACAAATATCTATAGATGGTTGAAAAAGAAATAATAAACACTAAGGTCCTTCCTTGCTTCCTGTGTTCTGCGAATACAGCACAGGTATTTAATAATTAAGGATAAAACTGTGTGGAAAAATAACCTCTTCATCTCAGATTCCTCCTGGAGGCTCTATGTCCTATTCTCTGTACTTTTGACATGAAACACAGGGAAGCCTGAGTTGATTTTACTTGATTTCATTATTATAACCAACTTATAGCCTTCACTAGATTGACAAACCTTCCCTTACATCAAGATTTCCAGATGAAAACTGTCTACTCTAATGCCCCATATGCATAACTTAATTAAAATTTACTGGCTTCATTTTCTACAGACTTATTGTAATTACTGGCCATATTCTCTAGGAAGATGACCTTCAGGTCATGAATATCAAATTGAGTCACTTGTAGAGAATTTCAAAGACACTGCCCACATAGTCATCCCTCAGCAAACATGAAACTTTGAAAAAGTGTACGAGAAAGAAACAGTAAGGATGGGTTTTGGTATCAAACTGTTATAATCATCTCTGATAATAGGTAAGCAACTGACTAATAGTGGGGCTATTTGGGCCCTTAGCAAAGGATGTACTGTAAGTAGTCTCAAAGGCATCAGAGTAGAATGCTTGTGATTTTATGTCTTTTTCTGTCTTGAAAGCATTAGTTCAGGAAGTTAAAACCTATTGTAGGATGCTGATAAACTACTGTTGGCCAGTGATACACTTTGAACACTGGCACTTTTCAGTATGACTCATCAGAGTCTACAGTTGTGCTTATTTTTTAACAGCAGTTCAGAAAACTTTACATAATATTGTTTAAAATGAAAGTAAGCAAATATACAATGAAAGAAACAACAGTTTTCCCAGACTCACCTCTGGAATGTGGTAAGGAAAAAATAAACCTTTCCCACTCTTTAAAAAAACTGGTTCCCTGAAGGGAAGATTTCCAGTATTGGTGAATACTAATCCCATGTCTTAGAAATAAGCCTCATTCACTATTTTTTCTTCCTATTATTTTCCATGGATGTTGAAATGAAAAATTTCTAGCATGTACAATTTCCCTGTTTTCTCAGAAATAAGAATGAAAGAATACAAATGTGGAGCATATATGATAGGTAAGCCTAGCATATTCTGGAGGAGTCAGATGCTCACTTTTGAAAAGTAAAAGAAAGTTAAAAAGATGAATCAAAGTAAAGTCAACTGCTACCTGAAAGAAGGTTAACTTGTACTTTGGAAATTTCAGTGTAGTATCAACTTTTACAGGAGTGGTTTGGGTGGAATACATTAGGCCAGAAAAGTGATTGAACCTTACACATTTAGGAGAACAGTGTACGAAATCTTCATATACCCTTCTGCAATCCCACTCCAGGTAACCACTGCTAACCTTTGTTCACTTACACGACTTGCCATTATGGATGCCTTGTGCCCCAGTTCCCTCTACCACATGTAATGTTGGTTTAATTGAGCCAAGAGTCATTCAAAATCATAAATACTCTCAAAATACCAAAAACCTGAATAGCTTAAATGCAACATTTTCTTCTAAAATTGGGTCTTATGTCTTTAGAAGTAAAATTGAAAATTGGGAAAAGGATCAAGAGGGCAGAGGAGTAAGATGTGGTCTCACCTTCTCCAACAAACAAAGCAAAAAAAAAAAACAAAAAGCGAAAACTGCATGTAGAACGATTCACAAAGAACATCTACTGAATGCTGGCAAAAGACCTTAAACCTCCCAAAAGGGCAAAAAACCCTTGACATAACTGAGCAGAACAAAAGGAAAATTAAAAAGAGAGAAAGAGAAAAGGAATCAGGGTGGTACTAGCACTCCTGAGAGGAGGCTTTTAAAGAGGAAAGGAACACACACTCTGGGAAGCCACCTACCAACAGGGAGATCAGCTGACATGGAAGAACCTCAAAGTTGTGCAGAAAAGTGCAGCAGCTGGACTGAAGAGGGCAAAGCAGAGTGAGAGCTGCACAGATCATTTGCACCACCACCCACCTAGACACCCCAGCCTGAGATGCTCTGGTGGGGGCTGGATGTTGAGACTCAGACTCTGGAAGTCAGAGCCAGAGAGAGGGCTAAGGATGGATGTATAGAGACAGCCTGAGGGGCTAGAGAGCAGTATGCCAAAGGCTTGGAGCTGAATGCCATGGGCTGGGGAGCCAAATGCTACATACAGTTGGGGAAACCCAAGAGGAGGTCTGGGTCTGCAGGAGAAGCAAGATGCCATTGTTGGGAAGGGCAAGAGAAAGAGGGGAGGAGCACCATAGGAATAGCTTTTCCTGTGGACACACAGACTCTCAGATGACAGGGCACCTCTGGTGAAGGCTATGGCCCACGGGGCATCACTTGTGTGGGCTACAGGAGGCCAGGTACCACTTGTGTGGTCTAAGGGCAGTGGGGGAGTAAATGCCCTGCAGCGCCTCTTGTGTGATTTACAGTTGGTGGAGTAAATCACAGCAGTTATCTCAGACACTAGAGGGGAGCATAGCCTGCCATCAATAGGGGTCTGTAAACAGGTACCAAATGCGGCTATATGCACCTCAAAGGTTGGCAAAGAAGAGGGCACTGCAACCAAGCACGACTCACTCTTGCTTTCACTGGGAATGCACCCACTCTGCTGCTGCAACTGCCAAATGCTCTGGGTGACACACATGCCTGAAAACTGTCACTTCCCAGGACCCTGCAACTAGGAACAGCCTGCACACCTTCCTGTAGGTCCTTCCAACTGTGAAGGGCACAGCAACCAAGCACTAGCTACTAGCCCTGCCCATTGCCTCCATCTCCCTGGGAGCATACACAGCACCCTAAAAATAAAAAAAGTAAGTCCTCACAAAATACCCAGGGACAGTCACACATATAACTAGTCCTCCAAGACTACAGTACTTATTTTCCATAAACTCACAGAATAAGAAAAATATTAGCAAAATGAAGAAGCTCAGCAA
>PVHT020000093.1:5944300-5994473 GCA_004024745.2 Catagonus wagneri | reverse complement strand
GAGACCCTCATACTGAGTGAAGCAAGTCAGAAGGAGAAAGACAGATGTCATATGAAATCTCTTATAACTGGAGTCTAAAACACTACACAAATGAACATCTCAACAGAAAAGAAAATCACGAACTTGGGGAACAGACTTGTGGTTGCCAAGGGGGCGGGGGAGGGGTGGGGGGGAGTGGGGATAACTACTGCTTTAATGATGGAATAGCAAGGAGCTCCAACTGTAATGCACAGGGAACTATATCTAATTACATGTGACAAATCCATATATGTACATGTAATCGGGTCACCACATGGTGCAGTTGGAAAATCTGACAGAAATCTGTAAACCAGCTATAATGCAAAAATAAAAAAAATAAACAATAAAAAAAAAATAAAAATAAAGGGGTCTCAGGGCAGCAAAAAAAAAAATAAATAAATAAATAAATAAATAAACCAATGGGTCCCAAACAAACTTAAAAGCTTTTGCACAGCAAAGGACATCATTAAAATAAAGATATCCTATGGAACGGGAGAAAATATTTTCAAATGATGAAACAGATTAAGGCTTAATCTCTAAAATATAGAAACAATTTATACAACTCAACAAAAAAACCAACAACCCAGCTGAAAAATGGGCAGAAGACCTGAGTAGACATTTCTCCAAAGACTATATACAGACGGCCAACAGGCACATGAAAAAATGCTCAACATAACTAACTATTAGAGAAATGCAAATCAAAACTACTATGGAGTATCACCTCAAACTGGTCAGAATGGCCATCATTAACAAGTCAATAAATACAAATGCCTGAGGGTGTGGAGAGAAGAGTACCCTCCTTCAGTGTGGGAATGTGAATTGGTTCAAACACTATGGAAAACAGTTCGGAGGTACCTCAGAAAACTAAATACACAACTACCATGTGACTTAGCAATAACACTGCTAGGCATATATCCAGACAAAACTTTCTTTGAAAAAGAACATGCTCATCTATGTTCACTGCAGCACTGTTCACAATAGCCAAGACATGGAAACAACCTAAATGTCCTTTGACAGATGAATGGACTAAGAAGATGTGGTATATATACAAAATGGAATACTACTCAGCCATAAAAAAGGACAAAATAATGCCATTTGCAGCAACATGGATGGAACTAGACTCTCATACTAAGTGAAGTAAGTCACAAAGAGAAAGATAAATACTATCACTTATATCTAGAATCTAATATATGTCACAAATGAACCTTTCTACAGAATAGAAACAAACTCAGGAACTTGGAGAACAAACTTGTGATTGCTGGTGGGCTATGGGGAGGAGTTTGATGGCCTGGGAATTTTGGGTTAGTTGATGCAAACTACTGCATTTTAGTAGATAAGCAATGAGACTGCTATATAGCACAGGGCTCTTATATGCTGAGAACATGATGGAATATAATGTGAGAAAAATTATGTATATATATTTATGTGTTACTGGGTCAGTTTGCTGTATAGCAGATTTAAAATGCCTCCTCTCAAAACTGATGAAGCCTCTTTTCAATAAATCCAGGGCTGGTTGATCCACTGGAATGATACTCATGTTGCCACATTCTCATACTTTCTGCTACCAGACTTCTGACAAATCACCTAGTCACCTGTGGTGGAACATGATGGAATATAATGTGAGAAAAATTATGTGTATATATATCTATGTGTTATTGGGCCACTTTGCTGTACAGCAGAAATTGACAGAACATTGTAAATCAAGTATAATAGAAAAAAATAAGGGAGTTCCCATTGTGGCTCAGCAGTAACGAACCCAACTAGTATACTTGAGGACATGGGTTCATGATCTGGTGTTGCCACAAAGCTACTCAGTGGGTCACAGATGTAGCTTGGATCCAGCAAGGCTGTGGCTGTGGCATAGGCAGGCAGGTGCAGCCCCAATCTGACCCCTAGCCTGGGAACTTCTATATGGCAGGGGAAGCTCTTAAAAAATTAAACAAATGAACAAAAAAAAATCTTACTGAGAAACAGTTAAAAAAAAAAAAAAGAAAGAAAATTGGAATAGCTTTTGACCTTCAACTCTCTATAACTAGTACCATGTTCCTCAGATTTAAAATGCCTCCTCTCAAAACTCGTGAAGCCTGTTCTCAATAAATCCAGGGCTGGGTGATCCACTGGAATGATATCCATGTTGCCACATTCTCATACTTCCTGCTACTAGACTTTTGACAAATCACCTTTACTGCAATGAAGTGACAATGACATATAGGACAGTGTTTTATAAGCTATAAATCACTGTATAAAGGTAAAAGTATCATTGCTGCCATGAAACTATGGATTGATTGATCTGTGATTAATAGAAAATAGAAGACATAAAATTCAAAAACTGTTATTTTAGCATCTTTTAGCGTGGAAAATTTTGATAACTATGTCTTCTATAATCTTATTTTTCTGACATATTAGCTGTATATTTATGATATATATGCAATGTTTTTTCCCTCATAGCTATTGGAGCACTGCGAGTCCACCAAACAGAAATTTCATCTTAAAGGTTACTTGTTAAAGCCAGAAATTCTAACCACATATGTAATTTTAAAGCTTCTATTTTAAAGCTTCTAAAGGTACACAGAATAAATATAATGTGAAGTTGGGAGACCAAATGAGTCCATGTTCACAACTAAATTTGTAGAATACTACATTTCACACATTTAAAAGAGGTCAAGTGTTATTTCATAGAAGTGTGGAAAGAGAGAAACAAAGGTTGATATACATGAATTTTATCAATGGTACCTAATTAACAAATGCTATCACATGGCATTCCTTAGTCTATGATCATGCATAATTCATGAAAACATCTGCTGCTGGAGGTAGATGTTCTTTCTCTAGCTTGTGAACACAGTGTGGTGTGTACAGGAAATGCATTGTTGCTGCATGCAAAAACTGATTTTCAATAAGCATATTCAACACCAGAAGTTTTACAGAGCTTCTATGTACATGTGTACATCTCTGATCCCTTTTGGTCTGTAATACTTCTGGGATAAAGGTAAAAATATCATTGTTGACATGAAAATATACAAACATACCTTGTTTTACTGTGCTTCACTCTACTGTGTTTCCCAGATACTGCTTTTTTTTTTCTATTTTTACCAAATAAGTGTTTGTGGCATCCTGAGCTGTCAGTTGCTGGTTAGCATTTTTTAGCAATAAAGTATTTTTGTCTAGTTAAGGTATGTACATTGTATTTTTAGACATATTGCTATTACACACTTAATAGACTATAGTATAGTATAAGCATAAGTTTTATATGCACTGAGAACCCAGAAACTTCATGTGACTCCCTTTATTGTGATAATCACTTTATTGCAGTTGTCTGGATCTGAACCCACCCCTGTCTCCAAGGTTTGCCTGTAGATTTGTCTGTGGTTAATAGAAAAGACTTGAAATTCCAAGAATGCTATGCTATTGTTTTATCATCCCTCTGTCTTCTTGCAAGATAGCTGCTATTCACAAAGTCTGCCTCTTATCATTGTTTCAAAGTTGACTAAATCTTAGAGTTCACATCTAAGAGTTCCAAAAGTGAAGTACAAATTAATAAATAGCTTTAGAATCTTAAAGTTGGAATGGTCCTTGAAGTTTTTTTTTTTTTTTTTTTGCTTTTTAGGGCCACATCCATGGCATGTGGAGGTTCCCAGGCTAGAAGTCTAATCGGAGCTACAGCTGCTGGCCTACACCACAGCCATAGCAATGCCAGATCCGAGCTGTGTCGGCGACCTACACCACAGCTCACAGCAACACCGGATTGTTAACCCATTGAGCAAGGCCAGGGATCCAACCCACAACCTCATGGTTCTTAGTCGGATTTGTTAACCACTGAGCCATGAAGGGAACTCCTAAACAATCTTTTTAAGGGTCATTTTTCCTACTCTTACCTTCATCTTTTCCACAAAGATTAAATGAACGTCATTCAAAAATATAGCTGAAATACAGATTTTATTTTCTTAGAAAAAATTTTAGAGGTATATGAGAGCATTAAATTAGGAATTTTTTTCTTTAAAGAGTGAAGACCATAAATATTATTGTGTTTCACTTCACACCAAATGAAATGTGACACACAACATCTTAGAAGTGAAGGTAGGAAAGTATCACTGCATATAGATTCTCCAAGACAACAGCCATTATCTCGCAAATCTACCCTGCCTCCACCCTTACAAAAAAACCACTGTTGCAGACTGTGGACCACTGATGAAACTGAGTGACTCAGTTCAGTGACGTTCCCCACTCATTTGGAGAGAACAGAACGTAATTTAAAACCAGGTCTAAGATCTGCTTCCTTTCCCTTGTGCCACCATAAAAACCTAATGAAGGAAATGTAGGTAAGATAAGCAGATATATCACCTGTTTGGGGCATGATGCTCATAATAGTCAATTAAATCAAATAGCAAAAATATCTACAACTAGAACTTCCTGGGTTTTCTGCGGTAATTTTAACTATTGTGGACTGAGTATGCTCTTAGTCTCTGGTAAGAACTTGTCTGGTCAATTCCCAGGGTTCATGTACATTAAAATGGAATGAATCTGATTGCTAATTATTTCAGAGAAAGAACTTTACAATTTCCTTATTCAATGTTCAAAAACTATTCTCTAAAAATTGGATTCACCCTGAATTGGATTTATGTAGTGAAATACATACATGTTCTACATTTTTTATCTAGTGTTCCACTGAAAAATATGACATCACATTTTAAATTTTAGAACAGAAATTTATGCCATCATATCTCTCAAAAATCCAAAGGAATTATTTTGATTTAAATTTAGATTTCTGGAAATTACGTATGAGTATAAATTTGACTTGGAATATTTTCTTATCCACATATTTATAATAATCTTACAATAATGGGTTTTACTTCATAGGAAGTTGGTACAAGAACAACTGACTATTCATTTCCTTCTTTGAGTTTTTATTTTTTAAAATCTCCATTTATATCCTTTGGATGAAACCAGATTATGTGTGTTGACAATATGCATTGATATTTTACTCTAATTCTAAAGTCTACAAGCTATTAAAATTTTTTTAATTTTCTTTTTAGGGCTGCATATGTGGCATATATATGTGGCTGGGGGGGGTGGGAATTGGAACTGCAGCTGCCAGCCTATGCCACAGCCACAGCAACACAGGATCTGAGCTGCATCTGCGACCCATACCACAGCTCACTGCAACACCAGATCTTTAATCCACTGAGTGAGGCTAGGGATGGAACCTGCATCCTCACAAATACTAGTGGGGTTTGTTACTGCTGAGCCACAACAGGAACTCCCTAAAAGTATTATTTTTAAATGGAAGATATATTTATTCTCAAAGCACAACTAATTATAACAACTAATCCTTTTCTGGTCATCAAATCAGACTCAAAGAATTGAGTCGTTAACATGGGTTGTAAGAAACTTTTTTTTGTATTTTGCAAAATAGAGAATTCATCTGTTCTTTCATTTTTTTTTATATTGTAAATCAAAATAATACACATTAAGGAAGTTCCCATTGTGGCTCAGTGTTAATGAGCCCAACTAGTATCCATGAGGATGCAGGTTCAATCCCTGGCCTCACTCAGACTCAGTGGGTCAAGGATCCACTGTGAGCTGTGGTGTAGGTCTCAGACACAGCTTGGATCCTGCATTACTGTCACTGTGGCATAGGCCGGCAGCTGTAGATCCAATGAGACTTCCATATGCCGCAGGTGTGGCCCTAAAAAGCAAAAAATTATTTAAAAATATACACATTAAAATTTAATTTCACCACAATTTGTTAAAGTTCACATTTTTAGTTTTTTGGGTAAATATCTATATTGTAAGTGAAACTAGTTTTACAGATGAAAAATTCTGCATTTTTAATTCTATAATGGTTGAATTCTTACTTCGCGGTTTAAAAATAATAAGTAACGCGAAAGCTACATATCATAAAACGTTATCCCAAGATTTGAATTTTAAAATCATTTTAAGAAACTAATTTATTATTCTATACTGTAATTTGTCTTAACAGCTTCCTCTACCAAGACGACATATATCAGCTACAGCAATCATTCAATCTGAAACCAGGAGAAGATAAAATACGGAGAAATGTGGTATGCAATGTTAAACAATGAACATGACACCGTCAACACTCACTCCTGGAGATCTCTGTAGACTAACAATCAATCAAATCAATAGTCAATCTTGTAAGGAACAAAAAGTAGCCACATGCCAAAAGTATCAATAACAGGGAGTGAAGAAACCCGTTTTATACAATACAACCAATGAGCGTCAAGCTAAAGTATTGCTTACTCATGAGCAATTTAAAAAAAAATCACAAAAGGAAAACTAATGTTAGCTTGTGAAAAAAAATGCTGTTGAAATAAACCATGTCTGATGTTATTCTTGTAAGTATTTTTCTGTGATTGTGAGAACTCCTATTCCTGTCCCACCTTGTTCAACTTGTATAAGACAGTGAGTCTGTTTCTTGTAATGGCTGACCGGATTGAAGCCCTGGGTTGTGCTAAAAATAAACGCAATGGTTGACGCATGCAATTTTTTATACAAATAATTTATTTCTAATAATAAAGGAATGTTTTGCAAATGTTGAGAGTTGTTTCGTTCCAGTCTTAAAGCCAGGGAAAGCTTTTTCCAGTTGGCACTTCTGTTGTTATTTAACTCCTGCTGTAAAAGCCCTGGTGTGCCAAGAAAATACTATTTCCTTGAGGAATGTGTTTTTGTACATTCGTGTGTATGTGAAGAAGACTGTCTTTTATTCCTATATAAAAACGAATTATTTGTGTAAGATTTTGTGACTATTTCAAGATTTCTGTGGTAGCTTTTAATAGTAACTGCTTCTTTTATGAAGAATCAAGCAGTAGCTTGAGGTCAGTTGCTTCAGGTATCATAATTAACAAATGATAAATTAAACTTGGGAGAATGTAATCTGAAAATCACTATCTAAAAGTATATCTGAGTGTCACTGAAATTCTCCATTTTCTAAGCCAAACTTTTGCATAATGAAATATTCCAAGGTGTGCAATTAATAGCCTTCTCTCACCTGGGCCTAATAGCCACTGAAATGAGTGAAGTAATGGGCCTCACCCAATACATTCCTCAAAGCACAGAATTAGCATACTTATTCCCTTGGCTTCACTAAAGAAACCAATTCAAATAACATGTCAATGCTTTCTTATTTTCCAAATGAAAACATTCATTGGTTCACAGGACAGAATCATTAAAGGGAGAGAAAACAGGGAGTCTGTGTCATGCTAATAAACCATGCTAGAATGGATAAAAGGAGCCTGTTAAAGGCTTTCAAATCTGCTACCATTTTTGTCATGGGCACCTCTATTCTATACAATCTCAGACATCCATCAAGTCAATGGGTCTCTACAATCATTTTGTTAGTAAATGTTCTCTCTGCTGAGTTAGCCTGGATGGCTCATTGCACTCCTTATAGATATAAAAAGCTCTCTGTGCTCTGTAGCTTCAACCCAGATATTGACAGTCACTTTATTTAATAGAGAGAGCTGAAGTAGCATAGTTCAGGCTCCTTCAAAATACAGTAATGTTTCCTAGATACCAACCCAGACAGAGAGCTGCATACAGAAGGAAATGCATACTTATTGGCCTCTTGTTGAGTTTTTCCTAATAGTATTTGCTGTTTGCAGATAATATTTAAATCGAGAGAGAGTATTACTTTCAAGTTTTCAGATCATCTGAATCACTGATAAATACAATCCTGTAATTAGGATCATAAACCCACCTCTAGGTGTGCCTTTCTAGATAAGACCTTGTTTAAAACAAAATAAACTGCATATTTAGTATATTTTATTGTGCCATATCACTCAGTAACAATAGCCATGCCAAGAAAAGTAAGTATATTTTAATTTTTAAATCAATAATTTTCTTCGTATTGGAGAGTATTAATCATTTTTAAGATTTTTTTAAACTGGTAAATATCCATGTTTGGTTGAGAAAAATGCTTGAATTTTACAAGCCTTGCATTTCATTCAGAGAGCAAAATTCAAGTATATATATTCATATTTTCATTTACTAATTGACTCTAGTCAGGGTGAATAGATGCCACAGGGTGATTATGAGAGCAAAGCTCTCAGGCCAAAGGTGGGTTATTATTATTTTTATTATTACTTTTTTCCTTGAAGGCTTTAGGAAGAAAAATAAAATATTAAGCAAAACTCACTATGTTTCAAAATTGTTCTTCCTATTACAAGCTTACCAATAGGTTGTCTTTCCTAAGTATTTTATCAATAATTGATAATAATATAGTGTTCTACAACATCTTATTTAATTCATAATAGAGTTGAATAATAGTTCTCCTAGATTTATTTATGCCAGTCATCCTTTATAACATTATCTTAGTGGAAAGTTTTCTCCTTGATGAAACCTCCCCAGGCAGTGGGAGGATAAACTCCCTCAACCTCTTAGAGTGGGACCTGGAGCATTCTGACCTCCACTGTGGTTATTTTCTCAGGGATTTTGCTGAGGGCTCAGGAGATGGTCGTATTGGCTGGGACAAGGTGTGGAGGCATCCTGTAAGGAGAAGGATTTAGCATGTGCTAGTCGCGGCGCCTAAGTCCCATGCTTTAAAATAAACTGCCTGTGTACTATAGATAAGCAAATACAAAGTTGCATGGAAAAAAAATATAGTATTAAATTCTTTAGGATCGACCTTGTGTTTTGTTCTGGCCAAGAAATGTCACATCTAATCTCAGCATGCCAGAGGGAATGCTAAAAATGTAGCCTAAGGTAATATTCAGCAAATGTCACTAGTAGACTACAAAGAATATATTAGTATGACCTTGGGCCAACCAAATTTGACCTCAATTTTTTAAAAAAATTTATCTTATACTAGGTACTATTTAAAGGTGTTTAAATCAATGATGGTTGATCTGACACAAACTAATTTTATTTTAAGGAAAAGTGATCAAAATTTAAACTAGAGGGATGACTATTGGAACATGATTAGGAACTAAATGACTAAGAGTGTTTAGTGGTTATCATAAGTTTTTACAGGAAGTTTAGCATTTCAGATGAACAGTGTTTTACTTTTGTGAATTTAAATTAAATACCATATTAAGGGAATATCACTAAGAACAGAAGTATTTGTTCCATCTTACTTCCTTCCCCTTTAACTCTGTATTCTCTATTATTTATCAATGATGGTGTGGAAAGAATATTAACAATTTTCTAAATTATGTTAGCCAACACTGATATTTTATTCAGTTAGCAAGTGGATGAATGACATGCTTAAAATCTATTATGCAGTCTTACCAATTTTTGACATTTCATTTATTTAATTTCCTTTAATGTCAGTATTTCATCCATCCGTTAGAATAAAATTGTTAAAAATAATAATATTGTATGAAAGGATGATTAAGAAATAACACCAAATTATAGGATATTCTTATGTAAAATAATCTTTAGAAATGCTTCCTTTTGCTTTTATTATGGTTCTCCTTTCATGTAAAAATAAATAATGAAGAAACATTTGACCATAGCTAGAAGAAAAGATTTCCCTGAGGAGAAATGACATCTATGAATGTTCAGAAACTTGCTGTCACTTTGGAAAGTGTCATATTATAGTAGCAAAAAGCAGAACAATTGTGGTTAAAAAAAAAACCACCCCTATTGCCTATGACTGTTCTATTTCAGTATTTTCCTTACAAAAATTTTTTGTAGCATTACTTTTAATGATGTTATGATTAAGGGTGCCATTATTTTTTATATAATTTAATCTTTCATTGGAACATTCAGAGTATTTTTCTGTCTGTTGAACTTAGTGTATTATAAATGTATAGCCTATATTTTGACTTATGAATTTAGTTTCAGAGTGATAAGGATGGAGAAAAAGAAATTTAACCTATTAAACATTCATTTTTCTTTTGCCTAATGCCTAATTAAGTAGTCTAGGCAAAACTAACTTTGACAAAACTCGTTATGAAGTCATGAATGCCAAGCATAGACTGGGACCTATTAAAAAATAAAAAATTGGCCATGTAATGACTTGGATGGGAGGTAGGGGTGATGTAGTTATAGAAAATAGGAAAGACAGCTGATCAGTGGGATGTGTCAGATTTTGAAGTAAGCAAATAAAATTATTTACCAATGAACTAAGTCTTAGTAGGTAAGTTCACAAGAACATAGGATGACCTTGATAGCAAATGAAAATTACCAGAATGTTAAAGTATAATTCTGAAAGAGTTAAAAATATAAATTTCATATACAGGTAAAATGATCAAATCAAGGATTTTATTTAACTCACTGATGAGGTAATCAAGATGGTTAAAACCAGTACAAAGAGCATTTGAGAAGCTAATGGGATATATATATTATATGTAAAATAAATATTGAAATAAAACATAGGATTTGATAAAAGACTAGTTTAGTGTCTTATGGTATAATAAATGGTAAACATAGAAGCTATTTCTCAAATGGACAGACATTATTTGAATCTACTGGCTAAAAACTGGCAAATTAACCCTTGTATCTACAGAGCTATATAACATGGCCATGTTGATAGAAATACAAATTTAGCACTGTGCTGAAAAAAAATCACTATTAATATCTTTTGCTTATTTCCAGGTTTTATATAATTTTTCTCAGCTCTATTGCTTTATTTCCCTTAATTTCAAACATTGCATTGGCAAATCTGATTAAGAATCACAAACACTCCTAAAATCATATTAAGATAATCCAAGTTAGTAAAGGAAGGGTTCTGGGATATTGACTCTGTTTTAATTGTTCTTTCTTATCTTTACTCTTTACTGTCTTTGCAATTCAGAGGCTGGATTGACTAGGATAAATGTTTATAAATATGTAGCTGCCTTCAGTTAACAGTTTCCTATCTGGCAGCTCCACAGATAGTCTGTGAAAGTGTGACTTCTTCCCTTTGTCCGCTAGGTATTATCTCTAGAGGGTATTTCTTCACCCTTTTTATAGTATATTACCCTAAAAGGGCAAATTAGCTTCACAAGAGCATCCCCAAAGATGACAAGCTATGGATAATTTATATCCTGTCTCCATGCATATCTTCTAGTTGTCCTTGGCTATTAACCCTGGACCATTCCCAACAAGGTCTTTTCTCAGATTCTGCCACTGGCATCTTCCAAGCAAGAGAAGCAAGAACAAAGTCTTCCCAATGAAAGGGTGGGCCTTAGCAACAGAAGAGGTATGATGAATGGAGCTCTGCTTTGCCACAAATATCCTAAGATTTATGAACCCCTATTTACCCCTCAATTCCCTCTGGTACTCTAGGCTCCACAGAGCCAGTTAATACTTAATGACGACCGCAGGGCCATGAGATACTCTTTCCATATGAAAGCACTTTTCTGAACAGAGTACTAGTAGCATTGGAGCTCTGTAAGAATCTTTGCTATTTCCTGGAAGAAGGATAAAGAAGCAACCCATATGAACCAAAATTATAAAATAGATGAAATGTGGCTTATTGACTTTTCTGTCTTTTTTCCCCCCTCATAGTGTTCTTGATCTTCTTTGTACATCTTGAAGATGTCATCCAATTGGCCAATAGCCTCTACATAGAGATCCACTTTTCTCATTTTCCATTTTTGGACCCACTAATATTTTGCTGTCTCCAGTGTCTCAATCCCAAATTACCTTTCTGTGTCAAAGTTGTCCCCACCCCCAACATAAAGGTATCAAATAGGCATATCAAAAGCCCCTGGGGAAGCTACTAAAGCTGGATTTTTAGTAAAAAATATATATTCAAGATAGTTTAATCATTCACTTTATATAGAAACTAGTTATTAAGAACCCGCTATGTAGCAGATGTTGTATGTGTGAGAATGTAACAGTGGACAAAAATAACAGCAACAACAACAAAAAAACCTGGTCCCCAAGGCATTTATATTTCTGTGGGAAAGATAAATACTAAACAAAATAAATATATAGAATGTATAAGATCGTAATAAATACTGATGAAAAAAACAGAGAAAATGGCTAGGAAATGGGTTGAGGAGTAATGTTTCTTGAGGACAGGGTTGACATTTTAGATAGGATGGGTTAGGACGGCTAGGGACGAGGACCTTGGATTAAAAGCCTGAAGAGAAGGAGGGACTGATCTATACACTGTCCTGGGCAAGAGAATTCTAAGGCAAAGGGAACAGCAAGGATAGATCCTGAGGCAGATGCCTATCTAGCGCAGATTAAGGGAAAAGGGTGAGGAGGGTGGAGTGAAGGGACTTGAGATCATTGAAAGAACTGGAATTTTACCTTGAGCTACAGGGTTTGGGGCAAAGAAGGTCTTCATTTGAATTGAGTCTCCCTGATTGCTATAGTGAAATGAGATTAATTAGCCTCAAGGAGGCAATGGCAGAAACACAGACACCAGTTAGAGACTTTGGGATGATCATTATGCATTGAGCTGAGTAAAGCAGTGGAGGTGATGAAAAGCAGTTAAACGTTACAATTTGACAGTCTTACAGATTCGATGATGTGGTGGAGAGAAAAGGGTGATTCCAGGGCTTTTGACTTAAGTAATTTGAAAGGATGGTGTTGCTATGTATGGAGATGAGCAGACTGCAAAATTACGATGAACTATAATTCAAACCAAAGTAGGAATGTCCAAAGTTTCTTCCCACTCAGGCTCCTTAATTTACATATTTAAAGATGTGTGGGTCCCTAACAGGAATAACTCTAGAAATCCTGGGATGAAGTTGGGAAGAGAAACTACTTTGAGAATGAGCATTTGTTCTCTCAGATATTTTCAGCAGGGTCTCAGATCATACCCTGACCCTGACAACACCAAATCTTTCTTTCTCTTCTCTCTCCCTCTTCCAGACTAAATTCTGATTTGTTTGTTTGTTTGTTTCTTCCTAGATTCTCTCCATTGCACTTATCTACCTTTAGAGACCTATCCCAGTTCTTTCCTGGTGTTTGAAATTTCCTTTGATTATTGTAGTTGTTGATAATGTGGTGGTATTTCTCTCAAGAGTGGCCTGTGGGTCTTTGGATCAGCTTTAATCTCTAGTTTCTGTTTCCTTGGCTTCTAGGTTATTTTAAAGTGAATGGTGCTCCTCAGAATCTACCCTAGGAACATTTTTGTTTTACCCCCAATCTTTTATCCCAATCAAGACTCTTTTTGTCCAAGTAAGTCAACTGCCTTAAGAAGCATACCTGCCTGCCCAAAATATAGAATAAGTAAATAAAAGGGATATTGCCTGAGATCATAATAAATATTAAGGGACTGCAGGAGTATAACGCTTTAGTTATATTTTCTGTTAGTATACAAGCTCCCTATTTTTCAAGGGCTTGCCTTTTTAAAAAAATTCATCATTTAATGTATTCAAGTATTCACTTATGCTTTCAATGTGAAAATCATATATTAACTCTTACGTGGGGATGCAGAGAGCTTACAAGCTGGGAGTGATGATCAGACACCTAATGACAATAACAATTATAATAATTATAATAAAAATGATAATCACTAAGGTTATGATGCACTTATTTTGCCAGACAGCTTATGAATGCTGTACTGGAATAAATCTTGCAATAGCCTTGTGGGATAGGTACTGTTATTATTCCTGTTGGCAGATGATGAAACAAAGACAAAGATTTATTAACTAACTTGCTGAAGATCATATAGCACACGGGTGTGGTACTTGTACAGAGCTATGTATTAGAATGCGTCACAATGTTATAGAGGCCTGCCAGGAATATTAGGCACAAGTCTATCCTTGTTCCTGGAATCCTTTGATTTGGCTTCTGATATTGGTGTGTCATGATCTGCTCTAGGAGAGCTACCCATCCTCCCTAGCTTTGGGGAATATATTTTGATAAGGGATATTCTTTGGATAAATTCAAGTTAGTCCCAATTTTTCTTTGTTTGCTTGAGAGTTTTAATTTTTATTCTGAGTTGCCTTGAATGTGCAATTTTTTAAGTATCCATGTACATTATAAGACCAGCCACAGAATGGAGGGCCTTTTTCTTCACTTTATGATTTGTTATATCTCATTTGAAGTATTTCAAACACTAGGAACAAAATTTAAAAAAATGAAAAGACCACTTGAGGGACTTATTTTCAAATTATTGTTAAGTTCACACAAATCAACCTAGTTTTATAATTGCTATACATAGGGTAACTTTATTCAGAAGTTCACTCAAATTGTTTGTAATCTTACACTTTTAGGAAGGCAAGCCATGACTGTTTCTTTCATGCACAAGTATTTTCTTTAGTAATTAGTGTATGATCTCCTTCTTCAGATAAAGACATTATTACCATAATGTCTTACAGACAAGAAGACCAAAGCTGAAGATTATTAAAGTTCAGTGTCAAAATACCCATCACCAATTGAGCCAAGAATAGATATTTACAATCCACAATGCCTGACTAATGCCCCTTAGACCAAACTGAGCCCAGCCATCCTCTTTCTGTCTTGATAAATGTTATTATCTAATGGCTATTTACTGGGCCACAACCTTAGCATTGCCATTAACAGAAGGTGTCTACAGTGTCAGAGTCTATCAGAGTGGAAACTCTTCGCAGAGCAAAAAGGCAGAACTGGCAGAGACCTTGCTGCATTTTTACCGGCAGTTCCAATCTTTTGGGTCAGAAAGGAGAGGGGAAGTGTTTGGATAGTCAGTTGACAAGCACCATAATTAGCACTGTCTTGGATCCAGTGTGCAATTTAAGAAAAAGGTTTTCTTTCCCTTTTTTTTTTTTTTTAAGGGCCGCACCCACGGCATATGGAGGTTCCCAGCCTAGGGGTCTAATCAGGGCTACAGCTGCTGGCCTACACCACAGCCACAGCAACTCTGGATCTGAGCCTCTTCTGCGACCTACACCACAGCTCGCGGCAACGCCAAATCCTTAACTCACTGAACAAGGCCAGGGACTGAATCCACAACCTCATGGTTCCTAGTCGGATTCGTTAACCACTGCACCACGAAGGGAACTGAAAAAGGTTTTCTAGATGATTAAAAGTTGTAATAGTCTGAGTCCTATTTAGGCCTCACCTCCTCCCCGCAACACGCATGCACGCACTCCAACATTTGTGATGATTTTTAAGAAACAAAAACAAGGCCCAACTTGTATATGTAAAATGGAAATTTCAAATTCAAAAAATTGTTGTATCTACTCATATATTGTAACTGGGGTTTGATATCAGCAGGGATCTGAGATCGGAAATAGATCTTTAATGGGTGTCTGGCGCTGCTGGACAGGCCGATAGTTCATAATGGCTTCATGAGCTAGGTCAGTGAACCAGAACACAGAAGGGTTGATGTGATTGGTCTTAACTGTTATGAAGAACCTATAATAGCCTATTGTAGCAAAACCCTCACTTTTCAGAAAGTACCTAAATACCAATTTACACAGTAGAGATTTTTAACTAACGGTGACAGCTGTCCCCCACTGAGAAGGTATTTCTTTACTAGTAACCAATAAGAGGATTTGACTGCTTCACCATATTTAATTTCTAAGTGTATTGACTGCATAGTATTCAAATATAATTAACATATTTATGGGTCTTATTCTGCCTACAGAATATAAAAGTGGACTATTTAATATGAATTATCAACAAAATGTCTTCTTAGTATATGCCTTATTGCTGTCAGCTTTAGAAATTCACAAGTGCGTTAAAATATATTTTAACTTAATTTTCATCATTTATACATAATAATGATTCCTTCTTTCAATCACTTTATGTTCTGAGGTTGTTAGCATTAAAATCTAGGATGAAATGACTCATGCTGAATTAAGCTAAATAAATATTTAAAATCCCCTTGAACATGCAGGGCAAAATTAAACCATACCGTGGAAATGAAATATTTAATGGAGGTATTTTGTTGATAGGTTATGCACAGGTCACTGACACAGCTACATGCTGATAAAAAAAAACAAAAATATTTCTTGAACTTTTTAATGGTTGGATAAAATTTATTTATTATTGCAGAGACTAGATATAGTTTTTTAATGGGAAATTTAGCAGTAAATATTCAGAGTATGTTCTAAAATTGTATAGTTTTAAGGCTTAATCTAAACAGTATGAAAATGGAATGGTCCCTCCACTCACTAAGCTGACCAGCATCACATTTTGAAGCATAAAAATTTTTTAAAAAAGAGTGTACACTGTATATCAGTAAATGGTGACAATTTTCTAAATGCAAATATGTAAGCCTATCTAAATATATGCAGGCAAGTCATTTTACAAGGTAAGCAAGAAGCAAACAGGGAGCTCAGTCCTTGTATTTCTACCACACACATTTATTACCATCTCATCGTCCTCAGCATCAGAGAAGGACCATTTAAGAGCCAGGCCTTTAAAAACAGTCTATAAATCTGTACGGCTCAAGTTAGTTTAAAATAAAAGTTGTTAAAAATACCCATCAGTCTGCCTCACCTCTCTTCCTTGATTAGTACCCAGCAGCCCCTGAAATTTACTTTGAGGATAAAGTAGAAAACAGTTATTTCAGAAACCAACTAAAATGGAAATTATTTAAGGATGATTTCAATCCACTGTTTCTCCAAGAGTAGGCTAAAGACCAGTTGCATCAGGATTGATAGGGATGTGGTTTAAAACGGAGTTTATGAAGCCCTTCTAGAGAGATCTAAAGAATTAGAATTTCATGATATGGGGCTTGAGGATCTACATTTTTTCCACATTTTTAAAAGAAGATTTATTTTATTGAAGTATAGTTATTTTACAATGTTAATTCTACTCTACACCAAAGTGATTCAGTTATATGTATGTGTGTGTATATACATACATATATATGTATATATATATATACACATACACATATACACTTTTCTATTATGGTTTATCACAGGATACTGAATACAGTTCTCTGTGCTATAGAGTAGGGCCTTGTTGTTTATCCATTCTATGTATAATAGTTTGTGCCTGCTAACCCTAAACACCCATTACATTTCTCCCTCACTCCACCCTGTCCCCCTTGGCAACCACTGGTCTGTTCTCTATATGAGTCTGTTTCTGCTTTATAGATAAGTTCACTTGTGTCCTATTTTAGGAAAATCTGCATTTTAAAATGAGCATTTGTGCTCAGTAAGTTTGGAAACCACTGGATTGGAGGGATCAGTTGGAGAAACTTTCTTCCATAAAGGGTCCACAGAGTGAATTTCCGGTAGTCTTTGTTGTCAAATCTTACTACTTTTTAGCCCAAGTTCTATAGGTTCTTTGTAGCATAGTATAATTACCTGTAAGTATATGAAGGTTTTGACTGCCTATGAAATTATAGTAGAGAGTTTAAAATGGACAAGACCACATAGAGTTCCCACATGCTGTGGAGAATCTATCTTGGCTTTTTCTTTGACATAAATGAAAAGTCTTTACCACATGATTAGTAAACTTACCTTTCTCTATTTAATAAATCCAAGGGCCAATAACTGTACTTCCCAATCTGGAACACTAAAGAAGAACTTCCTCTCATCTTACTCTACCCCTACTTCCCATTCGATCAGCAGAATTGCATTTAATCATGCACATGAATAACACGGATCATTCTCCCACCAATGTTTTGGTCTTGTATCTCAAGCAAGGGGTAAAAGAAATTAAATAGATATCATTTACCATGTCATCAGTTCCTAGGGAGTAAATATGGCATGCAAAATTTGTTCAATTTAAACTACTGGCTACAACAGCAATTGATATTAAGTCCACTTAATGGAAATTACTAATTATTCTTTAAGAATTCTAAAAATGTCTTCTCTCTTATTGGTCCACATTACTGCCTGGTGTTATCAAACTTGTCTTTTTTAATGGTCTATGGAATGCAATTTTATACAAATAAAGAAAAAACTTATGTATTCATGATGTGTTTCTTCCAGCACCTTCCCTCTCTGTGACACAGGATGAAGGCTATTTAAACAAAAGAAGCTCTCTCTATTGCGAAGTCAGATCTCAAAAATCTTCTTGAAGAAGGACCTCTTTCTAGTTGTCTAGTTGGATAATGGTGTGATGATTGGCATACTACTGTCTTTCCTCAAAAGCGCTAACAGGTGTCTTTTCTCCTAGGTGACTAAAATGCAATAACTCACTCTTTGGAGGCAAGGGCATCTTATTCAAAATTAAAAGAAGTATAGTATTCAAAATATGAGAGGCAGAGTCTGTCACATCCCATACTAATCAGACCTAATCTATAGGTTTATACCTGAGGTCACAGTTAAAGAGAAATAATAACAAAGTAGAATATAATTAAATGAACATGACTTAAAGTCATAATACCGTATGATTTTTTGAAAAAGAAAAAAAAGAACTATGTATGTTAAGTTAGAAGAGTAGATTTAAGTAAAGAGAAAAAAAAAAAACAAAATAACTGACTCCAGATTCATGGGCTGATCTTAGAAGAAAAGTTGAATTTGGTTGTATTTGCCTTGCAATACAACAAGGTTTCGGATTGAAGCTTTATGACCATCTCTAAGAAATTATGTGCAAAAGTTTCTTGCTTTAAATCATAAGGCATGACTAGATGGCCCCTTAACATTATTCCAGCAGTCATGGGCTGAGTACCTGCAGTGTCCCAATCACCCTGCCAAGGGCTGCAAAGAACACAGAGAAATAAAGACACTGTCTGTGATCTCAACGGTGATAGATGTGAGAGGAAAAGCTAAAACTCCCTAGGGGGTTTCAAAGATGGGAAATATTTCATCTCTAAGAATCTCTGATTTGTGAGTACCTTTTGAGATTTATCACACAGTTTGTAACATGGTATTGAGTAAGATAAAACAAGGATTCAAAATTTGTCAACTCTAAACAATCTGGAACCAAATCATCTCAGATAGCAGAGAAGTCCCCTGTGACTCTAGTAAGCATATCCTGATCACAGACACGGGTCCTGGTGACTATGGGCGACTACAGTTATTTCTAAAGAGCAATTAAAAAATTATCTGCTCAGGATGACTAATCATATAATCAGCCCACGCAGGTCTTGTTCAGGTATACATGTGTACAATTCACTATAAATAAAAGCAAACACTGTGAAAATGCAAATATAAATATTTAGAACTTATTTAAAAAATCTCATTGATCTGTATTCTAACAGCAAATCATATCAGTTATCTTAAATCATTGTTTGACACTAAGCCTAGTATAAGGTTCAGACTTCTGGAAAGGATAGTATTTAAATAGTTTGCCTTGTTTTGTTTTGTTCTCTTCTCCTTCATTTCTTTAAGTCCTTGGCTGGCATTTCTGTATGGAGTGTCATGAAATGTTTTTGAACATCATCACATGGCTTTTCCTTTTTTCTTTTTTGTCACAATGGATAGCACCACCCTTGGCAACTCAGTAAAGAGGAAGACAGAAGCTTTACCTCAGCCCCACTCTTCTGCCTTCAGATGCATAGATGCCTCCTACTGGCTAAACCCAAGGGAATGTGCCTGGCTGGCTTCCATGAGGATTAGCCTACCAGGTGCAGGACAGAATATATAAAGATACGGTTTCTAGAGAGGCAAATGGAATAAATCAGGCACACATACCTAATACATACAAGCCTCTCTTCTATGTATGGGGAGTTCAATGTTAAAGGGAACACTTTCTGCCCTCTAGGAACTAAAATAAATAACAGGTAACTTCAAACTGTTGTGATGGAGTGATGAGTATTATGTTAGAAGCAGGCATAGCGGGCTCTGGGGACAGGTAGGAGGACCTAACCTACAGCTGCTTTCTTTTCCTATGCACTGTCATCATTTACACACAGCCACACTGTCACAAAGACAGGAGAGAATAAAGAAGAAAATACTTAGAGTAGCACGGAGTTTCTAAGTTTCACCTATGCTTTCACAAAGCTCCCAATCCAGGGAGAATTTTCTGAATACAGCTGATAATTTAAAAAATGTTAAACTTTCTTAAAGCCAATATTTAATATCTCATGCTTAAGTCTACTTTTGTAAAAAAAAAAAAAAAAGCAAAAAATAAAAGGAGAAAGGAAAATGTTTTTTATTCCATGAATCAGGGATAAATTATGACAGATTTGCTAGAAACAAAGTTTTACTCTTTTAGTTTAAGAGATGACAAGACAAATATTTCATACAGCAGGACTTTGTTTTTGTTTTTATTTCTAAATCTTAGACCTCTGACCCCAGAAACACAAGGGCTCGGATTCCATGAGACAACAAAACAATCATTTTGCCTTTGGGCCTGGACTGCTGGATCTGTAGAATGGAAGTAACGTGACTTTCTATCTCCTTCAGAAGACCTCAATTTTGATAATAAGAAACTAATAACAAAATGTTTCGAACTCCCTGGAGGTTAGCCACTAGCTGGGATAAAGTGGGTTATTATAACAGTACTTCTTGAGCTACTGGTACTTACAGCAACCAAAACCAAAATATATCGCATCCTGTGGAAAGTGCCCTTGGAAAGGAAGACTGCAATTATCCAAAGCTGAAACTGATGGTAGGGCATCTGTGAACATCTGGATTTTTATCAAGTGTGTCTTTGGAGCCCTGAGATACGTATGTTATTTACAAAAGTGGACAGCTCTCATGGAAGAAGTAAGTGTGACACACTCTTCCTGTTTGTACAGCTCTTTACTGTCGTGATAAGGTCAAAAGGATACAGTTGCTTTTTCCACACAGTCTCAGCCACCAGAAACGCTGCCAGTTGTGAGGGGATGAAGACAGATTTTTCTCTTTGGGGGAGGAATCATTAGCATCACCTAATCAGCAGATGTGGAAACGCACTTATTGTTTCAGGCAACTGGATTTCAAACCCAACTATGCCAGTAGGCGTGAAAATAAATCTCCTCAGGTGTCATCTATGAAAGGAGACCGGCTGAATCAGACCCTCCAGGAGTGAGGCTCTAGCTGCTGTATTTTGAGAAAGCCCCCCGGGGGACTCCAGTCCAATGAGCAGCCCATTCTGAGATGTGCTCTGCTGAGGCAGGTGATGATTAAGTTCCCAATATTAATTCTTTCTCTGTTTAGGAAATGATCTTAGCCAGCCTTGTATCCTTTCTCCAGTCCCTCTTAAGACCTCCAGTTCAACCTTAACTCCATGCCAAAGAAGAAGCTTGGTCATGCAGACCTATCATCAGCACAGCAACCAGGCTCTGCCTCTCCCACAGGCACAGGAAAAATGGCAATGTCATGAGGGACAGTTCTCATTTCTTATCTCTTACAGGACTGGCTGGTTGGCTTGTTTCTGTTTTAGCCAATATCCTGGACTCTGAAATGCAGCTCAGGAAATGAAAGGTCAGAGGATCACCAATGTAGAGTAGAATTAATGAAAGTTGGCAGCATGGAAAGAAAAAAAGAGAATACAAAATAGAAGCAATAGTTGGGACCTGTCCTTAGGTGCCACTGAAATATTATTTTAAAAGCTGCCTTTGATCAGGGGACTCAGAAATGCTGAACCTTGCCCTCAGCCACAACCATTTTTCTAAGAGTTCTCTGGGAATATACATATATACATATACATATACTCACAAACACGACAGAGCTGGCACTGAAATCCAGACAACATATCATTACCAACTGGAGTGTGGACCCTAAATTTGAAAGCAAGACCTAAATCAGTTGTTTTCAAAGTATGGTTCCTCGACCAGCATCCTAAGCATCACCTGGAAAGTTGTTAGAAATGCAAATTCTCAGGCCCTATCCCAGAACTACTAAATCTGATATTCTGGTATGGGGTCCAACAACCTGTATTTTAACAAACCCTCCAAGTGATTCTGATGTGCTGCTCAAGTTTAAGAACCACTGACTTCAACGAACAACATACGCCATGGCCAGGTCTTCCTTCTCTACCTTCTCCAAAGTCTAGCCAGGTCTTTGGCTTTTAATGCAGAGTGGGGGAAGGGGCAAATCCAAACTTAGAGGAAAAGGAGTGAGAGACAGAATAAGAGAAAGCATTTACTTCACTGACCCTAGAGGGTTAGTGTGGGCTGCCTGCCCCAAACACCAAGAGGTCTTGCCAAAACAGGGAAATATATGTTGGATTAACAGAAAATGCTTGGGGTGGAGATATGGAAGTACATGATTACTAAAAAGGCAGACTCACTGTTGTGCTTAGTGCAATAGCATTTTTGAAAAAACTTTTGCTGACTCTCTTTGTGTTTGGTTTATTCTCTAATGTTTTTCTTTATATCCATATATGAAATGAAACACCGTAAGTGTGTGGGGCTTCTAACTATTTTAATCTTATGCTAGAACAGAGGTGAGAGGAGAGAAAAGCTAACATGCCCTCAGGGAACCTGGAGCTAGCCCCAAAGTTTTCTCCTTTTGGGGCCTCAGGCATTGATTGTCTCTTGATCGTTCAGTTTCTGTGGATATGAACAAAGATATAAGCTGTCACCATTATCTTTTTGCTTCACATTCATTGCTCAGGGCTCAAATCTGTTTCTCAACCCTGAGTAACACTTGATCTCATTGGGTAGGGAGAGCCTGATTAGGAACTGCTTTTATCCTTGGTGAGATGTGAGAAGTACAAGCAAAGGTCTGGAGCTCCCCCTAGAGGTGGGAACCTCTTATGCACTTGGGGCCTTGAAAGCAATGCAGCTTTTGAGGTTGCCAAACCAATGCTATGTCCGGGCCATCCCCACAGGTGGCCATTCAATTTTCAATTAATTAAAATTAAAAAGTCAGTTCCTTGGTCACAACATCCACATTTAAAGTTCTCAGTGGCCTCAATATCAGACGGCGAAGATGCAGATCATTGCACAGCTGGAGGTATCTAAGGGAAGGGATGTGGAGATCATCTAATACTAGCAAGAGTTAAGTCCAATCCTAGGGAAGTGACAAAGTAACCTATAGATGCCAAGTAGTGTATTTGGACACAGAACAAAATCTTCTGAGTTAGAGGTCATTCAGAGGAAAAAAGGCATCTGCTCCCTAGGTGTTTTGGGGACAAAGCTTTTTCATCACAGAATCCTCCGTGATTTCTGTGCGGCAGGTTTTGCCTGTGATTTCTGTGCGGCAGGTTTTGCCTCGTTATCACCCAAGAGAGCCACTAACTCTCTCTCACCACCAACCCTATTCCCTATGCTACTCTCTACATAGTTCCTTCCTTTACCATGTAATCCAAGCACCAGATCACTGATAATCACTATTAAACAAACCAGCATAACTACCAGCCTTCAATTCCTATTTACTTCGCACTTATCATATTCATTCTACCCTCTCTCTCTTTTCCGGGTCATTGTACCAATTCACTTTGTAAAGCAGGAGCCATTCACCTACTAGATGCGGAAGGTCAGCCTATCTTCCAAATTTCCTCCGAACCCTTCTTTCAGATGAGCACAGAAGGTAAGACAGGTGACTGAGGAAGGGGGTTAATTTTATATGTAGAATAGTAAGTGAAAATCATTTAGCAAATACGAGTAGCTGCCCTGGCAGCTTTTTTTCTTTGCCTATTTGCCTTGAAGGCCTTTTATGAGCTCTACTAGTCCAGTCCAATTTACATGATCCGTTCCTGGAATAGGACAATTGCAAAGCATTATGCAGTGCTATATTTCTGAATTTACTTATTGGCAACGCTGTTTCCAAAAAGACTGAAGGGCAGTTTTCCTAAATATTAACTGTTTGGAGAAAAAAAAATCTATAATCATATAAGGAATGGTTATGCGATTATAAAACTGTATTCCCATGTCACTCAGCTAATCAATTTCATTAACTTTTAGTTATACCTTGTCAATACACAAGTATTTTCCATATTGGAGGATTTATGTTACTTGTCATTCATATAAAGTACAACATAATTTAACAGCACGATCCAGGAATTTATCAGATAAAAATGAAAACAAATAAACTTACAAAAGAAAAATCAACTACAGTTTTTAAATGTAATAGACCAAAATACAGCAACAATGACTTAGACAAGTTAGGACTGATTCTGTAAAAAAAACTGAGGAAAAGCAGACACATACATAGTAAACATCCCCAAACAGTACTACCTGGGAGACAGGATAATGAAATATGGGAGACAATATGAATTAGAGAATACTTCAAGTACGCAGTCTTGTTATACCCAGAGAAATACCAAAAATGACAGTAAGACTATTGCCTTTCAGGTATTTTGGCTGGTTTCTTTTGATCAACAGATTTTACATAAAAATGAATACATGAGGGTTTCACCAACTAGGAGACAGAGAGCTAAACCAGATGACCTCTTTCAGGATCGTTCTAGATTGAAACCTGTGATTTCATGATTTGTAAGTAGTAGCATTGAGTTACATAAAACTAATGTGATAAAGTCATTAAATATAGTTCTTTTAAATGGGTTAAACACATTTTAAAAATATGGGTTAAAATATTCCTTATTTTTACTTTTTAAGAGAGAGCATAAAATTGAACTACATAAAGACCAGGTCAGACGATAACATATTTCAGTATGAACACTTGAGAGAAAAACAGGTGATTGAGTCCCAGCTCTGCTAAACCACAGCTCACAGAAATGCTGAATCCTTAACCCACTGAGCGAGGCCAGGGATTGAACCTGCAACCTCATGGTTCCTAATCAGATTCGTTTCCTCTGTGCCACGATGGGAACTCCTCCAAGAGCGAAATTCATGTGTTTTGCTTTCTATCATGGAAGATACTGAAAATTTCTTTGATAATGATTATTTTCATATCTAACATGAAAACTTTCATATTGGTCTTTTAATATTATAACTCAAGAAAATAACACACAAAAACTCTGCAAATCTCTTAAACCCAGTTATCTTGCCTATTGACCAAGAGATAGTTTGTGCCAAGAATAAGATGAGAAGCCAAGCACCTTTCAGTCATCATATTGGCGAAGCTGAATGCTCCTAAACATGTATTTCATGTGAGAAATCATAATGACAGTTGATCAGGTGGGAGGTAGAGTCAGTACTTACATTGCCCAATGGGGTACAAATAAAAATGCTAAAACAGAAAAGAAGCATCTTGATTAATTTCCAGATTCAACTGAGTTCTCTGGGGCCTCTATACCTTAAGACATTTTTTCTTTTGATCCGAATTAAAAAACAGGCAAGTAGTAGTAAGAAATTCTGAGAATAATACCGTAAACATTAAGATTGAAATAGTTATACACTCAAGGTACATCCTAAAGTCAGGTGACTATTTTCATTTTGAGGAAAATGAAACAGTAGGTAGAAAAAATAAATTCATTTTAAATAAAAAATTGAAAGTTACCCACTGTCTATTAAGTATTCTGCTTTCAGGTGTCACTCAACTGCCAGATTTAAGAGGGGACTGAACTCAGTTCACAAAGGTGGGCTGCTCCATTTCATTTAGTTAGCCCAGTCAGATAAGTAAAAAGAAAACACAGTTAATTTACACGTTTAGATCCAGAATACAGTCTTCAAAAGGCAAAAGAGCATTTCCAGTGATTTTATGATCTTTTATTGGATATTCATCATTCCAGGTCACTTCAGTACATTTTAAGATGGGTGAAAACTTTGCAAATCTTAATAACAATGACAGCTCATTAATAGCAAAACTGCCTTAATTTGGAAGGTGCAAAAAAATGCTTAAAGTTCAAAATGTGTGGTCTTTCTGTGACAGATACTTTGTTTCATCAATTTCTCTCTTCCCCAATAGGCTTGTCAATGTTACAGTGGTTCTGACTCACACCTTGCAAACGTTTATGTTTCACTGGATCAGCAAAGGAAGCATGACACACTGAAACATGAGGAAGAAAAAAATAACAACATAACTTTGGGGATGAACAAATACCCAATTGATATTCAGCTACGGCTTCTGAAAATGCTCATAGGATGTTTGGAAATTGCATTTCTAAATGTTATGGGCTTCAGGTCTTTCAACCATGTAATGAATATATATTTTTTCTCCATTTATTTATTATTGGTAGAAACTGAGTGATGGACTTTTCCACTGATGCCCCTGTCCATGTTTATTTTCTCATTGCTCCAGTCAGCATTGTTATCTGACAATGCAAAACAGGTTACGTTTGGATTGATACACACAGGCAATCCTTCTTTCAAAGAATTTTCATCTGTCACCATCATAGCCATTAAGATGCAGAACAGGGAATGACAGAATGATTGGTTTTATCTGCATTTTGGTATATTTTTCTTTGAATGGCAGTCCGTAAGAATACAATTTTTGAGATAAAATAACAAAACTATGGTGATTTCAAATGGCAGGGTCTAATGGAGGATTATAAATTATCTCTTAAAGTGCCAAATACTTTGGACCAGTAGCTTGAAATTGTGTTCTGGAGATTGTTTAGAATGACTGCTTCTCACACTCTCTTTCTTCATTTAAGAAAATGAACTGTTTCTTGAAAATGGCATAAAACCAGAAAAAATGCACAAAATGGCAAGGTCAAAATAAACTCAAGTAAAATAGACTAGTTTCCTTCACATTAGTAGTTCTTGCCAATAGTACTTCTTAAAGCTCCTTTGTTTTCTAAAAGAGAAGATATTTTTAAAGACTATTTTTGCTTTAGTTTTTCAGATGACATAAACTCAAACACAACTGCATAAATCTGATAAACTCAAAATGTGTGTATCACCAATTCCTAACTGAAGGCTCATTACAATATTAACATTGATGTGTTCATGGAGAAGAGCTATGTGACAGACACTAACACAACTGAGGTCCAGCCAATGGACCCAACAAATAATACACCTGTTTCTTGCACTTCCCTCTTGCCACATCTTCTAATTTGTTTTCTCCTTTCTCTCTTCCTTGCCTCCGTTGCATACTTTACAAATGTAATCGGAAATGGAGATCCAGGCACACCTAATTTAGGTAGGCATCAGAGGAGAAAGCTTCATTCTACTCCTATCTCAGGCCCCAAAAGTGGATGTACACCTGGCCATCGATCAATTTTAAAGTTGAATGATTTTATTCTATCTGGAAAAACTGAAACATTAGATAAGATCCTAGAAATAATTCTATGTTTTTCACTTCATTTCAAAATGCATGCACAGTTCAGGAACAGCAGCTAGAGAGGGATCATTTTGATCATTTCAATGAACCATTGAAATGTCTCATAAAGGAACAATGTCTACATTTGGGCCAAGTCTTATTAATATATGAAAGCTATGGTGATAAAACGAGCTTTTATTCCTTATAAAAACGATTATTTATATATATTGAATAGCAAACTAAGATGTTACTACAGAAATCAAAGTCCTATGAAGTTGCCAAATTTTGTCAGTACAATTAAACAGCTTTAGAAAAGACTCATTTCTATCAAAAAGAAAACAACATACGGTTTTCTCTAAAAACAGGTGTTTTGAAGAAAAAAGCTTCTATGTAGTTAACGCTGTACATTTGAGGGCCTTTAATCTTATGCTCCCTTAAATTACTTTTGTTCTTAAATGCTTTAAGAAAAGTCGCAAGTTCACTTACTTATCTCATCCATCATAAGATAAGTAACAGCCCAGAAAGCTGCTAGTGACATGTTGCCCCCTTCTCTTTAAAAAACATGTTGAATGGGAAAAAAATGCTTATTGTACAGCCAAGGGCTAAAGAATGAAGTTGGTGCTACCCCTTGTGTCTGTCCAAAACCCTTCTATAGGTCTTCTTTTGTAAGAGGTGTGTTCTCCTACTAAATCAAGTTATCACTATTGGAATTATGATTAGCTTGTCTGGAATATCCCTGAAGAGATGACACTGTGGTTAGAATTAGCGATAATGTGCAGGTTGAAGTATAATTGTTTCAGATGCAATGAAAGTAAGCCATTTTAAAATAAATCAATTAAACAAAACTTTGGGTGCTCAGTGCAACTTCATGCACTAAAAAAAAAAAAAAATCTTCCCAAGGGCAAAGATTTTCTCCCATTTTACTTATTGTAAAATTCTAATCTACTAGAGTAAGTACTTACATACTTAAATAGTCATTGAGTGAATAAATTAAGGAATAAATATTTATTAAATATGGAAGCATGTGGTCGGAATAAAATATTCTACAATTGTTCAAACAATTTATACAGATTGTCTCTTTTACTATAACTACTGTATTTGGTATGTGATAATAGTACCCTCATTTACATATGAAAAACTGAGGCAAAGACAGTTAAGCAGTTCACTTAAGTTTTACCATCTATTAAATAGTGGTGTCAAAATTAGAACTGAGTCTGCCTGACTTCAAAGCCCACACTCTCAACTATTTACCTCCCACAACTGTAGTGCTTATGTTGCTTTCCTTTACCTAACACATCTTTTTAGTATAGCGAAATGAAAGCAAGTTGAATGTTAAACACCCTCTCTGGGTTTATGTCAAAGCTCAATGATAAATGTGTCAAAATGCACCTGCCATTAATAAGATTTCATACTTAATGCTGGTAGGTATGGGAGGTTTTTTTCTTTTTTTTGACATATTCACATAAACCAGCATTAGAGCTGATACAGTTAATACTGGTTAATCTAACTTCTCAGTTTTCTGAAATTTAAAAAGGATTTGGGACCATAAATATTCTTATTTACAATGCTAAAAAATAAAAAGCTATAGCGATCTTTCCAGGGAACCCCTAAGATTTCTAAATATCAATCTACCTGTCTATTTATCACTTGTGAAAGCCTAGTACACATTTATAAATCTTAACACTTTTAAAAGGAAACACATAATAAAGTAATTAGAATGTCCACTTTTCACACAAGCAGTAGAAGGCAATCAGATCCATCTTTTGACAACATTCATTCCTTTTTCTAGCCAAGCTTCTATTCCAGTTGCACCTTTGTGACAAATCAAATCTATGCTGGCCAATCTAGCCCTGTCCTAGAATCACAAAGGACTCCGCAGATGATTAAACACAGGAGATTTTCTAATAATGTTTAGTTGTTTCTCACCTGAGTGAAACATATTAGGTATTTCTTGGGTATCGTTTAAACATCAGGTGATATACAACCACTATCAACAAAGATGAGAAAGGGCACATCGCTGCTTTCTCAGCCTCCTTGTAGCTTCAACCTAAGATTTCCTGTCACTTGCATAAAAGCAAGTATAAATCTGCACTTGCCTTGAGATTCAATCTAGTCTCACCTTCCAATGGTGTTACTAATTTCTCCCTTAAAACTTTCAATGTTCAGAGACAGAGATGGTGGCTGTTCCATTTGAGCAGTCTTATCATGTTTTGTCTAAATCAAGGTAATCTTGAGATCCCCAAACACTGGACTTTAGTGACAAGTCATGAGCTAATTTATCATCTAAACTTCACCAGAATTGAGTCAGAAACACAGAGATCGTGAACCATGAGTGAAACAGTCACCTGAAAGAAATTAATGGTGGTTTACCAGACTCAAGTCTAGAATATTGCCGTTGGTAAATAGTTAGAGCGCGAGGGAAACAAAGGGTTGGAATGAAATACTAAAGCTTGCATAGTGAAGAAGGCAGAAAGGACTCCAGCACCCAAAGACGTCAGCCATGTCACTTCTCTGCCAGACTTTTATGGGAAGGAAAACCTGCCAAACTACAGAATCATGTATGTGTTTTTTAATGATGACTCCTCTGATAGCGACTTTTAATTGTCCCTGAATATTCATTACCTTTTTCTTATATAATAATACACACCCCGATTTTCAGCTGGACACATATCCACTTATAACAAAGGCCATATTTCCTATCTCCATGTATAATTTGTGTGAGCATGAACTTTCCCTTTTACTCCTTTTTGATGGCTAAAATATAGATGTGAAAAAACATGCCAGAATTCCTCTTTTGGGCTCAGCGGTAACAAACATGACTAGTATCCATGAGGACATGGGTTCAATCCCTGGCCTTGCTCAGTGGGTTAAGAATCTGGTATTACCGTGATCTGTGGTGTAGGTCGCAGACATGGCTTGGATCTGGAGTTACTGTGGTGTAGGCTGGCAGCTGCAGCTCCAATGTGAACCCTAGTCTGGGAATTTCCATATTCTTAATGAATGATATTGGAACAACTGTGTCAATTTCTCCCAAAGAAGAACCTTGACCTAAAGTTCACACTTTACACAAAATTTCACATGAAATGGGCCATAAATATAAAATGTAAAGTATAAACCTGTAAAACTTTTCTTGAAAAGAATATAGGAGAAAAACCTTCATGACCTGGCATTGGGCAATAAATTTTTAGAAATGGCACTACAGGCATGATCCTTAAAAGAAACTCAAATATTGGGTTCCTTCAAAATTAAATGCATTGTTCTGTGAAAAACTGTGTTAAGAAAATGAAAAGACAAGCCACTGATTTAGAGAAGACATTTGCAAATCACAGATCAGACAGGACTTACATTCAGAATATATAAAGAACTCTCTAAACTCAACAGTGAGAAACCAAATAATCTAACTAGAAAGTGAGCAAAAGATTTCAACAGACATGCCATCTAGAATATACACCAATGGTAAATAAACATAAGGAAAGATATACAACAACATTAGCCATTAGCAAATGCAAATTAAACCATCATGGACACTACTACATATCCAATAGAATGACTAAAATTAAAAAAAAATATGTATATATAATGTCAAATGCCAGTGAGGTTGTGAAAAAACTCGATCTCCCATATATTACTGGTGGAAATATAAGGGATAGAGCCACTCAGGAAATCAGCCTGTCAGTTTCTTTGTAAGTTAAACATATACTTATCATATAAGCCATTATTTTTACTTCTGGGCACTTATCCTAGAAAATGAAAATCCAGGTTTATATAAAAATCGGTACATGAATATTCATGACAGCTTTATCTGTAACAGCCAAAACTGGAAATGACTCAGATGTCCTTCAGTATGAACTGTTAAACTGTGGTGCTTCAAGACAACGGAATACTACTTGGAAATTAAAAGGAATGAACTATTGACATGTGAGACAAATTGGTTAAGTCTTAAGAGCATTCTGCTGCCAGAAAAAAAGCCATTCTCAAAAGTACAGACATTGTATGATTCCATTTATTGAACCCTCTTGAAATGGCAAATTATAAAGATTGGAAGACACATTACTGTTGCCAGGGGACTGGGAAGAGGAGGTAGGGTGTGAATATAAAGGATCAGCATGAGGGAAGCCTTTGTAGTGATGGAACTATTCTGTATTTTCATTACAATGAAGGTTCTATGAATTTAGTCATAGAGTTAATCTCAAAAACATACACAAATGAGTGCACACAATAACCGAAGAGAACTAAGGTCTGTTGTACAATTTACTGCTCTGTTCTGATTATTTCTAATGCTCTATAACTTTGTAAGATGGCACCATTGCAAGGATCTGGGTGATGGGTACACAAAGCCTTTCTGTACTAGTTTTGCTACTTCTTGTGTAAGTCTGAGTCTATAACTATTTCCAAATTTAAAACAAAGTTTAAATAATATACTCTTGGTTATGAGGTTAGCAAAATGAATCAGAAAAAATGAAATGCACAATTAAATTAATTCCATTATCATACAAATACTTGTAATACTAGTACATATACTATGTTTTTCTTCACTCTTCCTTTAACATGAGAGTGTTATGCGGGAAATTTAATTTCATTAGCTCATAGATTCTTACTCAAGTCATGTAAACTCAACGCTCCAGGCTGAATATACCTGGCTTTGGACTAAACCAATGTTCTTGGCACCTAAATGACTCATATTCAATACTGCACCCAGATCTCAAGGCATCCTCATTCATACATTTAACTTTATACTTTTAATATTTCATCACTTTATAACTGGTACCTCATCTTTCTTTTCTTTACTAGAGTGTAATTTAAAAACTGAGCTCATTCAAAAGACTATGCTCACAGTATGGTAGCCTGTAAGGGAGAATCCTTGGTGTCTACTTTTCAATACAAAGTGTCTACCTTTCAATATCAGTGGGGGCTGCAGGTCCCTGGAAAACTGCCCCACAGCATCCTCATCTCTCTTGATACTCTAAACATCATCTTCATGGTAAATGTCCCTGGTTTGTGATTCTTATCATTTTGCCCTGAGCAGATTCCATCCTTCTATTTCTCATTTCATCATTTTAATTAGAATGAGATATGACTTCCAAACTAAGGTTTTCACATTGCTATCTTAAACATCTTCTAAGTGCATGTTACATAGTCCTTAGTACCAGATGTTACAAATCTCCTCCATTTCCTGCTTAAT
The DNA here is from genome assembly GCA_004024745.2 of Catagonus wagneri. Taxonomy (NCBI): domain Eukaryota; kingdom Metazoa; phylum Chordata; class Mammalia; order Artiodactyla; family Tayassuidae; genus Catagonus; species Catagonus wagneri. Next base: position 5,962,505 of record PVHT020000093.1, on the reverse strand, counting down.
TCTAGATGTTTTGCCTATCTAATAGAGAATTTTCTTTAGAAGACCTAAAGATCATAGAAGATGTAAACCATTCCAAGGAGTGGGTAATATGATGTGTTTACAGCATAGGACAGTTTGATTACCACAATTAAGTACTGAGATCTTCAGCTACTATTATAGAATACAGGTAGTGAACAGTCATGTCTGTCTACCTACTTTTCTAAACCTATTTCAGTTATGATGAGTCATAACAGTTTCTAGAAAGAATAAAAATGATTTAATTTGTCCCATTAACTAGTACATTAAGGTACTAGTACAGAAAGGTACATTACTAGCACCTTTAATAATACAATGTCAACATTCTCTGCCCATTTAAAACACAAAAAATTCAGTACTTAAACCAGTAAGAATCCCTTGTTTAATGCTGAGCTTCAGCTAGCAGATATGGTTTGTTCTCTTTGTGTTTATTTTCTGAGTGTGGAAAATAAACCCAACGAAACCATCATTCTCACATTCATTAAGCTTTTGTTAAGTGAATAAATATGTGTATGAATGAAGAAAATAAGTGGTAGTGGCAGAAGTAGGTTGCCTGTCAACAAGCTAGCTCTAATCCCAGCATGTCTTCCATAGAATAAAAATGAACTACTAAAGATGGTAGAGGCATTGGGCGAGACTGGATAATTATTTTCTAGGGAAACTTGGAGATGAGAAGCTAAAAGGACCCAGTCACAGAGAGAAAAATCTACAACAGATTGCTGGAAAAGAAAAGCCTGAATTGGGTCATGTTTAAGTATAAACTAGTTTGAGCAAATCAGAACAGATAACTGGATATTTCAGAAATACACTTGCATTAGTAAATAAACATTGTAAACTCTTCATTATTAAAATAAATTATATTTTGTACAATTTTCTTTGTTGTTATTAATATCATAGTCTATTCATTTCCCTGATCTGGTTCATAAGAAATTTCTAGTAACCATTATACAGAAAACAAATGTTCCACAGAGCATTGATAGATCATATTAATAGATGCCCTAATATCTTTCCAGCTGATCTATTTAAGGCTGCCACAAGTCACGGACGTCTTATTCAGGAGTTTAGAGGACTCATATTCTATGCTAACTGTAGAAGAATTTCCAACCAAAATTTATTTCCAAATTTTGGATTATAATCCAATTAGATTTTTCCTTTTGACCATGGAATAAATCCATACTTCATTTTCATGTAAATTGGAAAATGTAATATTGTGTGGGGTGGTCACTATTTCCAGGGAACAAGACTACCTATTTGGCTTTTTTTCAAAAATATCTAAGATTTTAAAATAATTGTACTTCTCTGTCTTATGTTAAAGTTTGGATGGTTTCTCTTTTTCCTTTTTTTGGGAGAAAGGCGATTCAGAGAACAATTCTATGTCTTATGTGGATAGGACTCTTTTTTTTTTTCTGTTCTTTAAAACAATTAAGGTGCTCTGCACAATTCCTATATGATGTTTTAAAGGTGAGATTCAGTTAGATAGTAAGTGTTATAACTAATAGTTCCATATATTCCAGCAATATTCAACTAAAGTCAATTTATGCATCTTGTGTTTCTCAAGTTTCCAACATATGGGGCTAAGGAAGGACACTGTCAAAACATCCATAAACTCAGACATATTACTGAACTACACATGCAAATTGGTTCAGAAACTCTGCTAATTTTATTTGCACAATGATTAATTTTAAGAGTAACTGAATACTAACTAGCTGGTAAATAATTTCAAATGTAGTAAGAGTACTATAGCTGGGATGAGATCCAAGTATTTATTTTACTAAAGTCTAAATGATTAGTTGTCAGATAAACAACAAAGCTTTAGAGTTTTTCATATTTTCTAGAATATGACATTTTATTTTATTTTATTTTATTTTGTCTTTTGTCATTTTAGGGCCACACCCGCGGCATATGGAGGTTCCCAGGGTAGGGGTCTAATCAGAGCTACAGCTGTCGGCCTACACCACAGCCACGGCAACGCGGGATCTGAGCCACGTCTGCAAACTACATCACAGCTCACGGCAGTGCTGGATCCTTAACCCACTGAGCGAGGCCAGGGATTGAACCTGCAACCTCATGGTTCCTAATCAGATTTGTTACTGCTGAGCCATGATGGGAACTCCTAGAATATGACATTTTAAATTCAATTTTTAGAGTATACTGTACCTTAACTTTGGGGAAGAAAGAAATGGCCTTCATTGATTTTTTAAAAATTTTCTAATATAAAGTCATAATACCTCTGGAAGGGAACATTTAGAGGTAAAGATAAGCCAAATGTTGATAAAATGTGCATAATAGTGAAAACCTAAACCAGTGGAGGAAAGCTCTGTTTCCTTACTGTTGTTGCTGAACTAAGCTTCTGTCCACACTGGTGCTGAACAGAAATGTGGAGACAGAGTTTTGGGTGAAGGGGGAAAAAAAAAGAAAAGCCTATTGCTATGCCAGGAAAAGGAAGCCACAGCACGCTAGTGCCCTAAAGACTGTGCCCTCCTTTGTGAGAGAACAGGAGGTGGTTTATAGTTTGGGAGTGGGAAATAGGGTCACTGATAAGAATCAGGGTAGACACAAAGTTCCATTCTTCTTCAAAGCTGGTATTTAGTGGCTCCAGGACAGGAATGAAGAATGTTTCATCAAGCAGTTAACATCTATTTGTTGGGGATTTTATTTAGTTCTACAGAAAAACTCAAATATATTGCTATGCAGTCCTTGAGGAGAAACCAGGACCCCGCCCCATGGCTGCACTGCACTGTCATTTCTTGACTGCTCCTCTCTTGTCTCCGCATTCCATTCCTTCCCTGTTTAGCAACTGTTTGAACCTGCCATTTGTAGCTCAGGAAGGATTATGAAGGCTGAATAAATCCTATTTCCTAAAAGCAAGAAATGGGGGACAAAGAAAGGCTTTTGTGTCTAGGAGCCCCACAGGGTCCTCTTTGGTTTCACTAACAGCTTCAGAAAGGGGCAGGAACTTCATGCAGGGTGACCTGAGAGAAATCACCCTACGTGTTGGAGAGCCATCCTCATGAAACGATAGCAGGCCTAGGGTTGAGAGCCACATCCATCCAGAGAGAGAATCTGTGAAGATCCACGACTAGGAATCTCCATTTTTTTTTCTTTCTTTCTTTTTTTTTTGTCTTTTTGCCTTATCTAGAGCCGCACCTGTGGCATGTACAGTTCCCAGGCTAGGGGTCTAACAGGAGCTGTAGCCGCCAGCCTACGCCACAGTCACAGCACACCACAGCTCACGACAACGCCGGATCTTTAACCCACTGAGCAAGGCCAGGGATCCAACCCGCAACCTCATCGTTCTTAGTCAGATTCGTTAACCACTGAGCCACGAAGGGAACTCCCATTTTTTTCTTAATCTACATTTTGCACTTCTTTTCTTTTCTTTTTTGTCTTTTTAGGGCCGCACCCACAGCACATTGAAGTTCCCAGGCTAGAGGTCAAATCTGAACCGTACCTGTGACCTGTACCACAGCTCACGGCAACACCAGATCCCCCAACCCCCTGAGCAAGGCCAGGGATCGAACCTGCATCCTCATGGATGCTAGTCAAATTCATTTCTGCTGAGCCACGATGGGAACTCCCCGTTTTGCATTTCTTTACATTTCTATTATGGCCAATATTTTAGTGAATTTTTGTAAAGGTGATAACCGGGTGTGATTGGAGAATTAAGAGTTTGTGTTGTCCTTTAGGATGACACAGTATGGGAGAGAGTATCTGAAACTGACAGAAAAGAAGACTATAGGAACAGGGGAAATAAATGGCCATCAAGCTGCACAGAACACAAACATGATTATTGGGATTTCTCAAAAATACAAAGGGGCAAAACTTGGCTTCCTCTGACTAAATATGACAGAAGCAATTTGGGTATTATAAGATAATCTCTGAAAGCTGAAGAATTAGAAGAAGGGTTAGGCAGGAATATCTGGCTAAAGGGATACGTTATTTAAAATGAACTGCACTGTTTGTTTCCCAAGAAAAGGTCATTACTTAAGTGAAAAAAGCTGGTGTATAGAGAATTGATGTTTAATAATTATTATTTATGAGCTAAAATTTAAAAAAAAATAAATGATCATGTTGACTTTTGATATACTGACTTACATGAAAAATACATTTTAATCACAAATGCTATTACTTGTGAGACACAAATACATGGAGCACAGTAAGCAAGCATTCTGTGATTAATTGACTCAAAGATTCAGTTTGAAGAGAATGAGACTAAAGAATACCCTGCAGAGCTTAAGGCTTTAGGACACCAAGGCTGTGCTGGTAAAAACAAAGCTAAGTAATTAATCAATCCCATGAATTAGATTAATGCAGCCAGTCAACATGGATGTTATGGGGAAAATCTTTTTTTTTTCCTCAACAGTAAGTATTTTTACCTGTATTTGTTAATCATTCAAATGACTGCATTAGCTATTTTACTCTGCTTGTGAATGACTTTCCTTAAATTATTTCATTTTTTTCTCTGTAGGTTAGGTATTTAACTTCTGAAGGTTTTCTACCATATGTCCTGTCTTTGTTGGTGATCATCCAAAAATTGTTCTTTTTCTGTAAAATATGTATCATTTCAATTATCTGATGTTTTTTCCTCTTTGATAACCAACCATAGATTGTGACCTTGATTTTCCTTTCTTAAATCTCACTTTATCTCCTCCATAAAATTGTCATTTACTTTGTCTATACATTTATCTTAATGAGTCTTCAGGTCCTCCAGTTAAGTATATCTCTGTCAATGTTTGCTGTGACCAGGACAAGTGGTGGATAAAAGTGCTATTTAAAGTAAGTATGAGTCAGAAAACTGCAGCCCCAGGAAGGCAGTGTCTCTTTCTCCTCCTTGAAAGTCGAAGGACCAAGGGAAGGACAAATGATGTCATGAGAAGGAGAATAGCACCTTCATGGTATGGTCAGGGTCCAGAGATGTTCCTCAAGCTCATTTATGTGGTTAATAGGAAAGTCTTTTGTTGCTGCAATGACAATAAGCTAAGCCAGGTGCTCAAGTAACAGGGAAATGTTTATACTATGCTTAACTATGTAATAACTTATATGGGAAAAGAAGCTGAAAGGAATAGATAAATGTATATGTATAACTGATTTGTTTTGCTGTATACCTCAAATTAACAAATTTGTAAGTCAACTATACTCCAATAAAAGTTTTTAATTAAATTAACAGAAGATATTTAAATAGGAATCATTTAGATTTTGTTGACCTGTATCACTTATTTTGAGTAGATTATAAGGTAGGACAACCCAAACCCGCAGACATTTAAGGAAAAAAATAGTCACTGCTACAATAACGAAAGTGTTTTAGCCTGAGGGTCTAAATAATCCAACACTTAATAGTATTCAGTTTTTTCTTTTCCTCTTGTTTGATGGAAATGATAAGAATAATATTAAGGCAGGAATTCCTACCCCACCCCACTTCCCATGGTCCTAAAACTCTTATAGGAGAAAATTTCTCTCCAAACAGAAAGAAAATATAGTTTATAGAGAAGAACTATTTATGATGGTAAAACAAATACATTTAGACATCCACATTTATAACTTCTTTTAATCTAGATAATTCCTGCTCAGATCCTATTTTATTTTCTCTGCTATCTATGTGATTTGTTAACCCATCTCTACTTTTGCATTTTATAAGGTTCTTGAAGAAATGTTTGCTTTATTATTATGAAATGTGATTCTACAACTCTCATAAAATTTTTCTTTCTTATAGCATAAAACTGTAGTTCAATACATCCAGCTAACTTTTATCACTTACTAAAAGATAAGTATAATAGGGGGATACAAGAGAAAAGAAATATACAGGTTTAGCAGAAGTATTTTTTTGAATAGCAAACTAAAGCCACAGATTTTTCTTTATTTTTACAATGTAGAATTTGAAGTTCAAAGGTCTTAAAATGCCTGTCCCAAGCTGTAGGATCCAGTACAATCAGCTATAAGGTTTTTTGCCTGACCTGAAGCTTAGCTCTAGAAGAGTAAGAGAGCCACAGATAGAACTTACTGTACGTTAAACTTCAACCTGAACCTCTGCTAATGAGGACAGCCTCCTTTCAAGTTTCCAAACTGGGAGTGGGGTCAAGACTCCTCCTTTTCTCCATCCCAGTCCATGTCAGGCGTGTATGATAAGCCTATCCCCTCATATCTGCCTCTCTCACCACCCTCTGTCCTATGCCTTAGGCACAGGGATAAATGAATAGTTTTTATCTTTTTTTTTTTTTTTTTCCTCAGCCTTTTACCTATACCTTAGCCTCTTCTTCCCTTTGATCAGGAGGCCTGGTGATCTCACAGTCCCAGACAACTGCTTCATCCATTACTGAGACCTCTATGAAGTGAGTCCTCCACATTTAACCCTTAATGTGCTGAATATTATGAGAGAAACTGGAAAATCTCTCAAGAAAATGTCCTTGCTTGGACGGCCATTGTTTCACTATAAAATCCTGTTTTGAATGCTAAAAGTGAAATATTACAAAGTATTCCTAGGGAAATCTAATGGAAGCCTGGAAAGACGGATGCCCTAGGTGAATGTCAAAGAGAAAGGAATGTAGTAAAGAAAGCACATAAATAATTTTCAAAATAGAATTCTGATCACATTTAGTTTGTAAGTAAACAAATTATCTGGAAGAAATCCCTAGGGAGAGGCCTACAGCTAATACAATATTGCTGGTAGTTACTAAACTATGTCAAAAACTTAGCAGAATCTCTAAATGCCATCAATCAGAAGTAACAGTGTCCTCATAGAGGATATATTTGAACACAGATTAGATTGCTACTGGAGTTAGCCTATGAAACATCAGAAAAAAATTGGGATTCTAATAGATTTGAAACACTGGTTGGGTATCCAGGGAAACTGAGAGGTGTTTTTCTACCTCAGAAATTGCATAAATTTGTACAGAGAGCAGAAACCTACTAAATAGATCAGCCATCCAAAGGGGACTTGAACGACTTTTCCCAGTCCTGTCATTCTGTGAGCCTCTCATTTTTATGACACTTACGGTAGAGACAAACTGCAAGAAAAAATTCACTTGGAATGAAAAGAAAAAAAAAAATTAAAGGCTAGCAACCTCTCAAAGATGTCATGGGCTTGGTTTTACCCCTTCCTGGCCTTGGAGCCACTACAAGTAATCAAAGCCGTTTTAAGGCTTTTTATGTATGCTTTCATTATTTTCCTATGTTATGTAACTCTCCCAGTAAAAGCAACATGTATTTACTTAATCTGTGGACTGACATGCAGTAACCAATATCTAAATACGAATGAACCTTTGGGAGAACAAGGAAAGGCTTAATACGTGAGGACCACTCAACCTGTAGAGGTTTATCCTTTTGTGTTTAGGTTCCCTGGTCCCCTCAGGATGTCATCTAGTGTAACTGTTTTTTTGAAAAGCTCTAGTGATTTTAACAACTTTGCTTGTAGGTTTTTTTTCTCTATTTTCTAAAGTGTTTCTAATATTTTATGAAAAGAGGTTTCTGACATTTGTTTGGATTTTTTTTCCCATTTAATTTCCATTCATGGCCTTGTTCCATGATTTCTAGAAACTGAGAAACGGAAACTTTGGATATGATCAAGGCTACTAAAAGAATGTACTTTCATTGAAACCTCACCATTTTTTCCTGAGTTTATAGGTCTCAGTGTTGGAATGAAAAGAGAAAAAGTTAAATTTTACCAGTGTAGATGGCCCACTGTTTTTATTCACTTTTTTTTTTTTTTTTTTGGCTGTACCCACAGCATGCAGAAGTTCCTGGGCCAGGGATTGAACCCATGCCATGACAGTGACCTAAACCATTGCAGCAAAAATGCCAGATATTTAATCTGCTGGTTTAACCTGCTGAGCCATAGGGGAAACCCTGTCTTTATTCTTTTTTTTTTTTTTTAATGGCTTTTTAGGGCTGCACCCAAAACATATGGAGTTTCCCAGGCTAGGGGTTGAACTGGAGCTGCAGCTGCTGGCCTACACCACAGCCATAGCAAGGTGGGATCTGAGCCTCATCTGTGACCTATACCACAGCTCACAGCAACACTGGATCCTTAACCCACTGAGTGAGGCCAGTGATTGAACCTGTGTCCTCATGGATACTAGTCAGATTCGTTTCTGCTGAGCCATGATGGGAACTCCTTTATTCACTTTTAATAGCCTAGGAATAGTGGCTATAATCCTAATAAATGTAGATAATAAAAGTTATATTTGTATATACATTTTATATATGAAATAATATTGGAAATTGATAACAAAAATAACGATTTGACTGTGAATCTTCCCAGCATTAAATTGAAACTAAATAAGACATTTAAAAATTTTAAATTAATAACTATATAGCATTGATCATTGGCTCAATATTGTTTTCTGATCCTATGATATATATACTCACAGAATTTCAGCTGTGATTTGTTTAGCTTTGAATCAGGGACATTTTGTACCATGAATCATTTGATGTAGTTAGATTTTAAAAAAGCAATGATGATTTGGTCTTTTTTACTTATGTAAACAAAAGGTAATACAATAAAGATGATCTGGAACCTTATCAGGAAAATAGGAACTGCACATTCATGAAAGCATCTTAACGGATATCTTATTATGATGAAGAGTTCAAATTACGAGGCCAGCTCCTCTTAAATCTTGCAAAGAACAGTTTTTCCTCAGCCGGCATTAAGAGTGCGAAGAATAGTTTTTCCTCAGCTGGCATTGAAAGAGCATTTCTTTTTAGATTTAAGATTTTAAGAGGTGTTGAAAACTTTGAACCTAGATACTAAATCATTGAACAAATATTTATGGAGCACCTAATACGTGCTAGTCTCTGTTTTGATCTCTAGAGATATAAAAGGAAAACTAAAGCAGGTAATCAATCTAGAATTAAGAACTCAGTTCTGGGTGCCTGCACTGGGACCATGTTACCCAGGACAGAAAAGGTCAAGAAATAAAAATGGCAATTTCCTGCTTTATTTCTAAGTGCTAACCATGGAGTTATTTTGCCTAAACTACATAATTTTTTTAACCTTTAAAATGTAAATAAGATATAAATACAGAATATACAATACAAACATAAAGTTTAATGAATCATCATAAGATTAACACCCTAGTCCATACCATTCATGTCAAGAAACTGAACTATTTCCCAGATCCCCAGAGCCCTTCCATGTGCTCCATCTCATTATGGTAACTTTCCTCTCCACAAAGATAGACACTTTCTTTACATTTATAGTAATCATCTCTTTGCATTTCTTTATAGTTTTATCACCTAGATATTTGATAGGCTAGATAAGAGCTTTGCAAATTGCATGTGCTCAATCAGTTCCTAAACAAGTCAAGTCACTGAAGAGGCATTCCTCAAGAATACATCTCTGAAAACTACATGTAATCTTTCCTGTTTTTACTTTTGGGGAAGGTTTGGGATGATTTTTTGGATATGTCTGTTAAGTCAATATTATGCTACATGTTTTCCTCCTATCTTTACTTTTTCTTACAATTTATTTTTTGGAAAGCTAGGTCCATTGCACATGGAGTTTTGAATATGCCTCTGTCCCACAATTTGGCAGCTGATGCAGAGATTTGATTAGACTCAAGTTCAATCCCTTTGGCCACACTGCAAGTTGTATTGTGTTATTATCAGGCACAGATTGGTTGTCCTTGTTTTTGTGATAATAGCATCTACGAATGCTATGGCTAGATCCATTAATTTGATGGGAGTTATAAAATAATGAGATTCCACTGCTGTCATTTATTTTTCATTTACTGGATAGAAAATTCTATACATAGGGAATCTCCCTCAACCATTATTTTATTACCCAATCATATTGGTAAGGAAGGGTAAATGTTTTATTTTTTCCTTTATTTCTCATTTACCACAGTAATGAATTGGTCCCCAAACACTTTCTGAAAGGAACCAATTATTTATTTTATCTTTTTATTTGTACCATTATCAACTCATGGATTTAAACGTGTTTTGAGTGTCTTAGTCCAACTGGGCAGCTGTAACAAAATACCACAGACCACATGACTTATAAAAAATTATTTCTCACAGTTCTAGATGCTGGAAGTCTAAGGTGAGGGGGTCACCATGGCTCCGGTAAGAGCTCTCTTCTGGCTTATAGACTTGGGACTTCTCACTGTGTCCTTGCATGGTGGGAAGGGTAAGACAGCTCTTTGCAGTTCCTAAGGGCACTAATCCCATTCATAAGGGCTCCATCTTCATGACCTAATCACCTCTCAAGGACCCCATCTCCTAATACCATCACCTTGGAAGGAGGTTAGGATTTTAACATATGAATTTGGGGAGGACACATTCAGGCAATAACAGTGGATTTCAGTTCATTGCTATTGTTATCCTCACTGGCGTTCAAATCATCCCACATTTGGCCTGCAGCAATCTTACTCATGTGTCTGGTGCTGTCAAGTGGAGTGATGAGGATGGTTGGGTCTTGTGTCTCTCATCATCCAGTAGGCTAACCCAAACTGCATCTCAGTGATCATAGGGTTCCAAAGAGCCTCAAGAGACAGCACACTTCAGTGCACAAGTATCTATTAAACTTCTGCTTGAGTAATATTTGCCTTTGTCTCCTCAGCCAAAGCAAATCACATGGGCAAACTTAGTTTCATTGAGAGAAAACTACCTCAAAGTGGGAAATTGGACAAGAATTAAGGAGCCACTGTTTTTTTTTTTTTTTTTTTTTTCCTTTGTAGGGCTGCACTTTCAGCATATAGAAGTTCCCAGGCTAGGGACTGGATTGGGGCTGCAGCTGCCAGCCTACGTCACAGCCACAGCAACACAGTATCTGAGCAGCATCCACAACCTATACCACAGCTCACAGCAACACTGGATCCTTAACCCACTGAGCGAGGTCAGGGGTCGAACCCGCATCCTCATGGATACTAGTCAGGTTCATTACCACTGAGCCACAATGGGAACTTCTAGTGGGCCACTTTTGCCAACAACCTACCACATATCTGTCTTCCTCTTATACATCACATACTCTTTTAACCCAGATACCTAAAATGTTTCTTTTTCTTTTCTCTAAAAGTAATTTCACTAGTTATAACTTGGTGTTAGTCAATAGTTTCCTGTCTCTATTTTTATCTGAATCTTTTCTTCTGTCCTTTATGTTGTCCCCATTATGTTTAATTTTAATCTTACATCAGAAATCTTTTCCCACTGTCCAGCTCTGCCCAAGAAGTCAGCTTTGGCTGGTCATTTTTGAGGGTTCATAGGATTTATTTATTTTTTTATGATTCTTATTTTTTCCACTATGCTTGATTTACAGTATTCCATCAGCTTCCGCTACTCAGCCATAACAAAGAACAAAATAATGCCACTTGAAGTCACATGGATGGAACTAGAAACTCACACTAAGTGAAGTAAGTCAGAGAGTTCATAGGATTTAGACTGCTCCTGCTTTCACATTCTACAGTGATCCCCTTGCATACCAGCTAGTTGGATTTTACCAAAGCCCTCTTTGTTTAAGCTTCTGTGCCTAGTTTGGCCTGATGTGCCTTCCAGTGCAGGCAGGTTGGCTGTCATGGAATTCTGTCCTTAGATCTGTCTTGTATCTCAGCCTCTTTCTGCTTCTTCCCACACAGATGCTAATACAATGTGCATCTTGATTCTGTAGGTGATGTTTTCCCTCCCACTTGAAATTTGGAGTTTGTGTGGAGGGTATCCTGTCACCTAGTTGACTGTAAACGGTGTACCTTGGCCTTTGGGTTTTGCTCTCTGTTTACTCTGTTTTTACAAAGAGCATTAAGGAGACTCATAAGCTACAGAGCATTACTGCCACCCTCCTTCCAGATTCCCTCACCTCCCTCATATTTTTATTTTTCCAACTTCTTTTTATTTTCTTCCTTCTACTCTAACTCCCAAATCATCCCAGATATAATGATATTATATTTCTCAGATGGACAAAATGGGAACTGGGGCATGCCTTTCTCTATTCTAGCTCCAAAGTGTTTGTCCTTATTAAAGAATATATAACAAGGAAAGAAAACTACTTTCCTAGTGAACCATATCACAATATTCTCTTAGTCACAGTCCCATTCCAATAAAACATAAATACTAACAAGGAGGGCTTTGGTAAAATCCAACTAGCTGGTATGCAAGGGGATCACTGTAGAATGTGAAAGCGGGAGCAGTCTAAATCCTATGAACTCTCTGACTTACTTCACTTAGTATGAGTCTCTAGTTCCATCCATGTGACTTCCTTCTACGCTGTCCCCTCTCCCCCCAAAAAAGTTATTTCTTCAACCCAGCATCACAGACTCTTCATTTGAGGTCCTAGTCTATTATCTTGATCTTTAAAAAATAAACACAGATTGATCAATTACAGATGCTTTCTTACTACAAACCTACAACATTATGTACTAGATGTCCAATAAGAACTACTTTGGATGATTACTGATACTGGTTTTGGCCCTTTGCCATTTAGAAGTATTATAAAAGAGGATTAATAACTGGTCTGAATACCAGCATCTCAGGAAAGTGTTGATATTATATTTCTCAGATGGACAAAATGGGAACTGGGGCATGCCTTTCTCTATCCTGGCTCCAAAGTGTTTGTCCTGATTAAAGAATATATAACAAGGAAAGAAAACTACTTTCCTAGTGAACCATATCACAATATTCTCTTAGTCACAGTCCCATTCCAATAAAACATAAATACTAAACATGTAAAACATGACATGACAATAGAGGAATTTATTCGGGTTAGGAACATAAATTGATTTTCCATAGTGAACTTTGCTCTTATTTTCCTTTCAAAGGGCTGAGTTTGCCCTAAAGGGTGTAGCATTTTAGCCCGATCTTCCCCGAGACCAGTCATAATGATCAGTAATAATAAGCTAGGCATGCTATCTGAAACCACAGAGCAAAGGGACTCTAACTGGTTATACTAGGTGCTTGACTTTCAAGAACACCGTGATTTAACAAACCAAACTTATTGAAATACAAGTAATTTTTAAAAGAACAATCAGCATGTTATCTTTAATGCAAGAAGTAGTTACTGAAGTCATGTTTATTCATTTAAAAGTAAGTGACATATTTCTATATGCACCAGGAGAAAGTGGTCCATGCTGAATTCAAATTAAATATCACAAGCCTCATGTTTACAGTTTCTTAATTACAAAAATTGCCAGGAACCAGTCTTTGATCTAAAACCTGTCAGCCTGCCTTGAATTACAATCTAATTTGCTTCCTCTGTACCAAAATGGCCAGTTTCTGCTGTAACATGATCTTTTAATAATGTGATCTGAAGTAACTGATCAAACCAAATTTGATTTGTTTGATGAGTAGATACAAAAATAGTGCAGTAATATTTTTGTCTTGGAAAGAGAATTGAAATGCCTTTTGGCTGATAAAGTTGCCCTAATTATACCTACATTTTCTGTGTCCCAGGATCCAAGCAGTTAATGGTAGTGAGAATCAAAAACCCAAAGAACAAGTACCTAATCGGAATGATTTTATTCTGAGGGGCAAAACTAGGATAAAGTCAAGCAGCATGTGGTCTTGTACACCATTTGAAACATGCATTGACAAAGCTGGGTTTTTTGTTTGCCTTTTTTTGGTTCTTTTCTTTTTATGGCCACACCTGTGGCATGTGGGACTTCCTTGGCTAGGGTTCAAATCAGAGCCACAGCTGTTGGCCTATGCTACAGCCATAGCAATGCTGGATCTGAGCCACATCTGTGATTTACATCGAAGACTGCAGCAACCCTGGATCCTTAATCCACTGAGAGAGGCCAGGTATTGAACCCACATCCTTATGGACACTACTTCAGGTTCTTAACTTCCTGAGCTACAACAGGAACTCTAATAAAGTTGTTTTGGAAGTCAGTATTTGTTTACCTCAGTGTAATTACAGTACTTTGGATTTTTCTTGCTAAAGTGAATGAGTGTGAGCGTGTGAGTGTGTGTGTGTGTGTGTGTTTATGGGAAGGAGGATGTACCCACAGGGAGTTACATTGCTATAACAATTAACCAGCCCCTCCCCTAATAACACTGTCATTTTTGCTCCCAAGATAGCGGTAAACTGAATGACCACTCCCTGTAGCACCAGCAAAAGTTCCAAAATGTCAGGAACTACGTATTATGAAAAAGCCCATTTTGAATGACAGTAGGATGAGTTCATGATTCACTGTAAAGTCAAAAGGCACTGACCACAGGAGTTCCTCTGTGGCACAGGAGGTTAAGGATCTGGCGTGGCAGCAGCTGTGGTGCAGTTTGCAGCTGTGGTGTGGTTTCTATCCCTGGCCTGGGAACTTCCACGTGCTGCAGGTGTGGTCAAAAATTAAAAAAAAAAAAAAAAAAAAAAGGGCACCAAAACCCAAAACGAGAATAAACAAAAAAACCTCACCAGAAAACAATGCTGAAAGGGGTAGCTTTAAGTCATAATACATTTACTTATTTGCATTAGAGCAGTTTATATGTTCCCAGTAATCTGTACTCTTCCCATGCATAAGACATTTCTTGTGCAGCTAATTTACCAAATTTTATGACTTATTCTGCTATTCTGAGCTAAGACATGTACATAAAGTCAATCTCATCACTGACTGTTCTCCTTGATTAAAGAAAAATAATAAGTTAAATCTATTGCATTCTAAGAACAAGGATTCCTACTTGTTAAAAATCTAACACTTTAAGTTCTTTATTCTGGATTAGTGTCCAAAATTACACAGAAGAAAGGCTTATAACAATATTCTCCCTTTGAAAAACTGTCCCATGGATTGCCTTATATGTTAAATACTCAAAATTATGCTTGTTTACCTCAAGTTTTAATGTGTTTTGTTACAGATGTAATAATCTGGCATGACAAGAAACACAGGAATTATAAATTTACATAAATTTAAAAAATTACTGAAAACATTTTTTTCTAAAATTATCTTTTATCCAATCTAAAATAACTTACTTAGCAGCCTCAAAATTAGCTTCCTCCCCCAAGTACTCCATAAAAATGCATTCAATTTCTAAATTTATACCACTGCCCTCTCTGAAGTCATCAAAGGCCTCTTGTCAATCAAATGAAGTGGACACTTTTCATTACATCTTTTATGTTAAGTCACACGTTGATAATCCTCTTGTTCATGCATTTCTTCAATAAATATTCTTGCCATGCTCACTCCACACCCCCCACACACAGACACAGACACACACACACACAGAGTTAACCCTCCATATAACAGCCAAAGAGACCCTTCTGAAATGATCTTTTTGATGATGGTGGCTCTCCCTGCATGAACTCTTCCCACAGGAAATACCATAAAAGCAAAGACTTCAAGCACTTTTAGGATTCACTTTTATGGTCTGAAGGGTTTATGGTACATGGCATATTACCAGGTTTTAGAAAGAGTCAGGAAGATACTTTGCTTACCCAATTCTTTTCCTAATTATTCTACTCTGTGGTAATAGACCTCAATATTGACTCTAAGCTGATATGTCTCAAATTCAAAGTCGCCTTTCCAGTTCTTTTTCTGAATAACAGACTCCACAGAACAATTATTTGCTATCAACTACTGTAATTCCCACTGATAATTCAAACTTAAAAAAATCAAAACCATTGCCTTTCTGAAACATGCCTTTGTCCTCTCATAGCTCCTTCATATGAGAGTTTCTCCATTTTTCTCAATACTCTGGCTTCCTTGTCTTCATTGTCTTTAGCCAAACTTGATTTCCTTGCCTTGTCTTTAGGCAATCATTTATCAGACTACCTGTGCAGTGTTTCCTACTTCCACTTCCCCTTTCCATTTGTACTGAGAGTTCCTAATTCACACCCTCATCAATGCTCAAACTGACCGTGCAAGGTCCTCCTACCAGGTCCGATATTGACTTACATTTCAGCCTTTCACATTGTTAAATTTTCCTTATCATCCACCTGTAGAATCATACTACCCCCTTCCTCTTTATTTTTCTTGAATATCATTATGTAAGGAATTTAGCCCCTAAAGGTAACTTTTGAGATATTCAGTCATTTGGTTTCATTCTGATTTTGAAGGTAAATAATCTTCTGGAAGGTTGGACAGCTGGGGAGCAGAGAAAGGAAACAAGTGATGCCAGTCACTGAAATTGCTTTTTTTCCCTAAAATAGAATATGATCTTGTCAATGTGAGCATAAGGTAAGAAAGCCCAGCTGTCTGTAATTTTTTTCTATTGAAAGCATAAAATGATTGAATACATTTTTCCTGAAAAATGATGAGAATCATTCAAATTATAAAAATACTGTGGTACTGCAAAAATTTAAGATTCTCAGATCTAAAAAAATTCCTAGTTTTCTGGTACAGAGTCATTGATGACAGACTGCCATCCCCACAAGTGACATTTTACAAAAGAAATGGAGCTACTATAAAATAATCTTGTATTATTTGCTTAAAATGATAACAATGATAGTAATAGAAATCAGAACAATCTAAATTTATGGTATGAGTTTGCTATGCTTCCATAAATTCAGTTTATCCTGCATCAGTATGTATATATAGATATTTTCTGCTTTTCAAAAGTTCTCTTTATCCCACTTTGCTTTTATGAAAGATTTACTTTAGTACTTGCTTTCACTAACTGAAAGAAATCTGAAGAGGATTTTTGCTTTTATGCATTCATTTTGCAGTGAGCTGTCCTAGAGGCAGTGCACACCCAGAGCAGTGAAAGTGGTCCCTCCATGCTTCTTGCACAGGAAGCTACACTGGGCTACACTCATCTTAGCATCAGGCTGCCATAGGTTTGAACTGGGTCTATGAGCATCTGTGTTTTACCTCGATTTATTTTGTGCATCTGTTATCAAGATGTAAAATAAAGTAATTGCTTTTTCACTTTAAGCCATTTCAGCTTAGAAAAGTTTTCACAGGAATACTTCTTTCAGATAGGAGGGGAAACCCTTATTCTTCGTAGCTTATCTTTTAGTTACTGTTTAATTCTTATATCTTTGCTCATGCTGCTGACTCCACTTTCAATGTTCACTCCTTAGTTCATAATTACATTTCCCTTATATTTCAAGGTTCCTTTAAAATTATGCTTCTATTATAAAACCTTTCTGTAGCCCTTTGACATTACCTCAATTCCTGCATTTATTCTGTTTTCTTTGTGCAGAGATTAATTGATAATGTGTCTGGGAGCTAACCACATCATCATTTCTCTATCCTCACAGCTGCTGTTGCCCAGCTGCCTTACTCCAGGCAGGTGATGAATTGTATTTGCAATGGTAAGACTTAATGGGCTGGCATATCTAGGAGCATCTTTCATTGCAATACGAGTCTTCTGGGCAGGGGTACCTTCTAAAGGTGAGACTGTAAAAATGCATTTCAAGTGATTTTGGATAGTAATCATGAGGACAGTTTTATTTTTTAAGCCATTTAAAAATACCCAATTTAGTGATTTTTAGTATGTTCACAATGATGTCAAACTCTCACCACTATCTAATTTTAGAACCCCCCCAAAAAATCCTGAAATCTCCCAATTTGTCCTCACATCTGGGAACACTAATTTACTTTCTGTCCCCACAGATTTGTCTACTGTGGATATTTCATGTAAGTGCAGTCATGCAATAGGTGACCTTTTGTGTCTGGCTTCTTTCATTGAGCATAATGTTGTCAGACTTCAGGCTGCAGTATCAGGACTTTCTTCATTCCTTTTTATGACTGAATAATATTCCACTACGCAGATATACTACATTTAATAAATTCATTAATTGATGGACATTTACATTGTCCATTCACTTTTTGGCTGTTATGAATAATGCTGCTGTGAACATTCATGTATGTGTTTGTGTGTGAACATATGTTTTCAGTTTTCTTGCGTATACACATAAAAGTGCTATTACTGGGTAGCGGGGTAATTCTGTGTTTAACATATTGAGGAGCTGCCAAACTATTCCACAATTGCTATCCATTTTACATTCCCATCAATAATGGATGGGGTTCCACTTTTTCCATGTACTTACCAACACCCCCAACATTTGTATTTTTTGTTCTTTCTTTAAATAGTATCTTTTCGTGTGCTTATTAGTCATTGCATATCTTTTTTTTTTTTACCCTATTACACTGTTGGTGGGAATGCAAATTGGTGCAGCCACTGTGGAAAACAGTGTGGAGATTCCTCAGAAAACTCAAAATAGAATTACCATTTGATCCAGCAATCCCACTCCTGGGCATCTATCCAGCAGAAACCATGACTCGAAAAGACACATGTACTCCAGTGTTCATTGCAGCACTCTATGCAATAGCCAGGT